>OU015491.1:136848809-137118809 GCA_907164885.2 Dolomedes plantarius | reverse complement strand
GGAAACGGACACAGAAATAATAAAATCGAAGGAATTTTTTCATAAAAATGTTTATTTTATTTAAGAAGAAAGAGACAACGACAAATCTCTTCTCCCTCTCTTCTTTCTGTAGGAAATATGTATGAAAACCAAAGGAGAAAAAAATTCTCTTACATTTTAAGTACTTAAGTGACAGAAATAATATATATATATCGGTTAATGCTGAATGTTTTATTAGAAGTGCCATAGAATTAGTATATAATACATTTAAAAAATAATGACTGACTTTTTCATTATAAAAGCTTCAATATTAAAAAATATATACAAAATTCATAATTAGGGACATTATGTAACCCATCTAATATGCTCATATTGTTTGGATTTGTTAACTATCAAAGCGACTCTTTTGTTTCTTGAAGTGCGAAGGCAGTTATATATTCGCCGAATTTCTTTCAACATGAGATCGTTTTTTTAGATGATATAAATTATTTATGCTAAGAGACATGAAAGTTATTTTTCCATTGCACTTCAAAAGCTTAAACAAATCATTCCCACAAAAATTTATGTCACAATTGAATTACTTTTACCTATGAAAATAATTTGCTTCACAGGAATATTTGTCAGAACTGCTATTTATCAAGCACTGCTTATTAACATGTAATGACTCTCCGGGGTATATTCTATTTTGTTAAACATGAACTTGGGATGCAAATTAGTAAATGACAACATACTTCTGAAAGTAAATGTTAAATAAATTAGAAAGAGAAGTACAATTATTCGGGTTTTACTCATTATATCAGAACTAAATATTAAATATGTAAGTCTAAAATATAATTGTTTATGGACGTAAATCGAGTATATATTCCTCTACCTCAGAATACAACATTTTAAATTCGATTTACTGCCTAGCTAATTTTAAATACATATTATATGTAAGAGATAATATATTTGTTTAGAATAATTTTTTTGGCATTGTATTATTTTCAACTAAGAATTATTTTTTTTTCCAATACGTTTTTGTAAGAGCGGTGGGTTTTATTTGAATTATAAAATTCTTAATAGGAAACATATAATAGGAATTAAGATCGAAGTAGAAATTTCAAGGTATCAATCCATCATTACCCCTATTAAGATTTTTGATCTTACCTGTTATTAGTGTAACGTGTAACAGGTATAAGTGTGTAAGTGTGGATGAGTATAATCAATTTATTTCTGTGTTACTTATATATATATATATATATATATATATATATATATATATATATATATATATATATATATATATATATATATATATATATATATATATATATATACCGGGTGGTCATAAAGGAACTCTGCCGATACATGGAGCTCTAGCGGCCGTTCCGTTCAATCTCGAGAGGTAAAATAGTTTGCAGCTTGAAAAAGAACGAGGGTCCAACTTAATTATAATAAAAAATGCAATTTCTTTATAAATAATAATAATAAATTTGTCTATACACAAATCTGTTTTTATTGATATTTAGTTGATTTTGTAAATTAACCTACGTAAAAGGAATTTTTATTTTAAAGAAAAAAAATTAATACAGAATTCCAAACTAGTAGTATAAATATCGATAGAACTTTATCCAAACGTAACTCAACTAGAAAATAGTTATCTTATTTTTAAGGTCGAATGACTTTCAATTTAGCGAGACTGAAAATTCACATATAGCCCTTAACGGTTTACTAGATACACGATTTATCTCGCACTTCATAATTTTTAATTTATTTTAGTTTACATTCATATGGATATAAAGTTTAAAAAATATAATATGTATTTCCTTATTTGATAATGATTTGCGTACCTCCATGCAATAAACAAGGCAAAAAAGGTGTGTATATATATATATATATATATATATATATATATATATATATATATATATATATATATACTATATATATATACTATATATACATACATATAAATAGAGAGAGAGAGAATAAAATAAAATGTATATAATTAATAGATAATCGGCTAATATGACAAACTGCCTAGATAGTTTTGGGAAATTTATAATCCTAATGCGCTATTGTTAAAATTCCAGCGTACCTTAATCTCTCTGTTTCAGTTTTGGTATGGAAGTTTCTAACTCAATTTGCTTCCAGTTTTAACATGGTTTAGAACAGCTAACTAATCCTTTGAATCCTTGTACTCGACGTTCATTCAAATTAGCTTGAAATTGTTCTAATTATCCTTTGAAGCATATTAAAACGAAAATTTTGTTCAAGAAATTAGATTATAAAATGGAGTATCTTATCACATGGGAAATATCCCAGCAACGAAATGCGTGGATGATGTTTTTTTTCCTAACCTATTTTATTTAAGAGACCTATTATAAGAAATTTCTCATCAGTAAGAGTATTAAAATCAATTTTCCTTTTATTTATTGTCTTTTACAATTTAAAGACAATATGAAGGCCTTATTTGAATAGTGGTCCAACTCCATTCTTCATAATTTTGAGATACAAAGTCTTAAAGTCTAATGAGTGCTGAGAAATGACTATTGAAGTCTGATTTGGAATGCCCTCTGTTGGCAGCAGAAATGAGCTCGAAGTAAACCAGTTTAAAAATAAGATAGAAATGACTTGTATGAACATGAAAGTGAGGCTAACTTCATTTTTCATTAAGGCCTTATTTGAATAGTGGAATTGGACCACTATTCAAATAAGGCTTTGATATACTTATGCTGACGAATCAATGACCTGTATAAGGTATAACAGATTCATTCAGAAATATAGATAGATATTTTTGTTTAAAATAAGCACACTCTTATTTGTTTTTGCACGTTATGGAACACGACTAAGTTTATTCTCCGAACAAATTCCGCAAAATGTTTAAACAGCGTTAAACGTTTGGATAAAAATAAAGAGCAAATGTTAACAATAACCCGTAAAATTGCTCGGGATATGGTGGTATATTCTAGAACGAATATATTTTCTGTATATGAATATAGGAAATTGGGAGAGTCTTAGAAATTTCAGTACACCAGAAGTTCGCACAATGTTTAATACTAGGTCGGATCAAATTAAAAAATTGGCAAAAAAAACGATATGTGACAGAAAGGAAAACATTATTTAACGACGAAGGAAAAAAATGTGAAGATGAAAATAACAAACTAATTTGTTTAAATAATTGAATTAAATAAAAGTGATATAATTTCACATGTAGGACAAATAAATGGATTTAAAAAAAGTAATCAGGAGAAAATTACATGCAGTTATAACAAGATATAATATGAGAAAATTTGTGTTCAGATTATTTGAAACATCTGCGTTTTAGAAAACGATTGTATTTTAAAGAAAAAAAGTTTTAGTTTAATTGAGATTGTAATTACTTTATGCTGGAACCTGGGTAATTATTTCAAACGACATCATCTCCAGACAATTCTCCCATAACTTATCTGTTTATTAAATTCTAATCTTTCAAATTCTACTCCATTACAGGGGATGACTGACTGACTTCCCACCTCCATCGTATTGGAATAGAGAATAGCCCGGCATGTCCTCTTTGTTTGAATGGAGAACATATGGAATCGACACACCTCTTTTCGTGATCAGATCTTTCTGGTGGCACTCTCAGCGAACCATATCGGAGAGCGATAGATCTTCCAGCTTCCCGCGATTTTTATAGTGTGACTTTTAAACTGTGTTTTAGTTATTTTACACAGTTTTTATCGCATACTTTCGATGTTTTATCTTTGTGATTGCTATTTTATATTCGTTCTTTTTATATTCATATATCTCTTTTTTAACTTTATCTGTAAGTGTATGATGCCGGAGAATCTACGTCTAATGGTGTGCGGCATTGAAAAAAAAATCCATTGAAATTTCCTGCAAATATATTTCTACAAATCTGCCTCTCATATGCATTAAATTATATTTATGCACAAATTTTAAATATTTAAGAATAAAAATATAGGTGCATGAAAGAAACAATGAAATAGTACTTTTCAGATCATACTGTTCTTTTGATGTTCTTGTATGACCTGAAACACATATAATATACCACTGAACTTGTTGAAGTATTTTTATTCATACTAACCTCATTTAATGTTAACTGAAATCATAGGGCTTTCTAGACTATGATACCATAATATGTAGATACGAGTTCCGTGATTGGCATACGTGTTTATGGCAGTTTCTTAATTGACTTCAACCGATAAGTTCGGGTCTGTTTGCAACCCGCAAATCAAAAATTGACTATAGTGTTTGAAACACCAACTAGTCAACCTAACCAAAATTTTGTAAAATTTTACACCACTGTGTATTGTACATGTTTTACATTTTTCCCATTAATAGACGTCAATATCCGCCTGGAGCTTACAAATATATACATAGCCACACTCACAAATACATATATATATATATATATATATATATATATATATATATATATATATATATATATATATATATATATATATATATATATATATATATATATATATATATATATATATATATATATATATATATATATGTATAACCTACCATATAAGTTTTTATATTCCATAAAATCAACAAATGAACTATTAGTTCAAATAAAATTGATCTGTGTTAAAATAAGTGTTCATTTTTAACAGCTAACAATGGCTTTTCAGAACATGACATTTAAATATATAAAAATGAAATTTTGGATACTGATAAGCTGAATATTTAATACCTATTCCATAGGATACTTGAAGCATCCAATGTTGAGTACTTTAATCATGATGTCGTCTATAAAAAAAAATAACGAGCAAAGTAAAGGGAAACATTTAAGTTCTGACATCTGCATTTTTACACCTGTAAAAATTTTACTTTTCATCACATTTTTTAGAGTTTCTTTAATTAGTTATTTTTATATTTTTACCTTTCCATGATGTTTCCAAATTTTCCACAGCTAAATTTCTCCAACACAGGTTTTTGCATGTTTTTGTGTTAAAAAAGTATACCAAATTATTTTTGTTCGTTTCGTGCAATTTTGTTTCATTCATGTTTTCGGATTTTTCAATTATTTTCGAAGTAATGTGCCAATATTTTGATACTTCTGTGGATAGTTCTAAAAGTAAGTCACGTATTGTTTTGGGGCCTCATTAATGCTCAAGAAATGCATTTAATCGAATATCAGTCAGCTGTTATTTGTACTGAGGAGAAAAAAGTTTGAGGCTCGTGTAGGTACTTTTAAATTATGTCATGCAATGTTAGAGATTTGTTAATGTTCAGAATTATTTTCTTCACCAAATACTTCGAATTTAACTAACGCTTGTGCACCATATTTGAAATGTGACAGTTAATCCTTTTATCCCGATAAAAAGTTTTGCCTGTGGATCTTTTAAGTGTTACACAATCCGAGTTTTTTTTTCTTTATTATTGCTTGTGTGTAGACAATTCCCCATAAGAAAAATATCTACGAGTACATTTGTTTAAATATTTAGCACAATATATTATATATAGGTATTATTCCATATTCAATGCAGGGCTATATATATGTATATATTATTGTTGTTGTTGTGTCTAGGAATTTGTGCAGAAGAAAAAAAATCTTAAATTGAACCAAAATCCTGGATAACAACTGCTGCTAGATCAGCTGCATGTGGGCTGTAGGGGAGTTCTCGCGGGGAAAAACAAGATTGCACAGTGCAGCCACAATCGATGGACAGTCAAAGAAATGGTCTGGCTTGTTATATAGACAGTTAGTAAAGGATCTTGTATTGTCAGGGTGGATTAAAATACCCTTAAAGTGATTAGTTCTTATCCTAGCTAGAGTACACTCAATATTTCTGGGACAGTTAAAGTCCCAAATTAGTCGTTTCTTCAGGCGCTAGTTGGATAATCTGAACTTGGCCACTGCATCAACATCTGCTAGTGTGATGGAGGAAGAAGATTGGGCTAAGTTACAATGCTACCTTGGTCAGCGAGTCAGCAGACTCAAATACTTTCAATACTGATATGTGCGGGTATCCATTGAAGGACAGCGGAATATATATATATATATATATATATATATATATATATATATATATATATATATATATATATATATGTGTGTGTGTGAGTGATAGATACTTGAACATGGAATAATGTCTATTTTATATGTTAAGTATTACGCCATCGCCCAGAAGATAAAAGTAATTTCATTTAAAAAACTGTCATACGATGCTTTTTAATTAACTGTGTTTCATTAAAACCCTTTTTTCTTATAACGTATAGTTAAGTCTGCAGTCATTAAGTATCATTTGAGACTTAAAAATTTAAATCGAGTATTTAAAAATAATTATGCAGGAATGACATCAGAATCATTAATCTTTTGTTATTCAAACCATTTATGCAGTAATTACTCTTTAAAGGGAAACCAGAAGTGCAAAATTAAATGCAAAATTAAATCGTTATTCGGACAGTAAATCCATTTGACACTTAGAGTGAAAAATGTCCTCCTCATTAACCCGAGACACACGTGTTACAAGAGTTCCAATTCTCAGATAAAATATGATGCAACAGACTGCACAGATAATTTTCCTGTCTGCTCATGATATAGACAAATGCCCACCGGAAGTTTCGTACAAGTTGTGTCATAACTGTAATGGATCGCTTAATAAAGAACTCGAAGAACGAGATATTCTGTACAAAGATATTATCGTCCGAAGATAAGAAGGATTTTATCGCTGTTTGCTTAAAAATTATATTATCCGGGACTTATGAAACATTTTCATAATTTAGATAACAGTAAGAGGAGTGACTGCATTTAAGAAGGATATCATTCACATGGAGATAAAACTTGAATGTGGAGAACGTTTTATGCAGATAAATGCATTCATACTAGGGTATTTAAAGCATAGAAAATGAAGGCAGGGAAAAAATTGTAATAGAGGAGAAGAGAAATTCACATTTAGTTTCTGAAAAGATGTAATATGTCGGTTAAAATTAAAAAGATATAGCTTCCATAGGTTAGATTAAAATAAATTGAATTTCTTTTTAGCTATCCGACTACGTTCGAAGCACTTTTTTTTCAAAAACTGTACTTGCGAAATTGTCTGTTCTTATTTTTAGAATTAATATAACACCACAATTCTAAAATGAATAAAAAATAGACAATAACTATGCAAATTTTTACAATATTGACAAAATTGTGTAGAAATTTAGCAAATTTTTACAGAAACGGCTCCACCTCTAAAATAACATATAGCGTAAAATCTCGACTATAATACGCACCCGAGTATAATACGCATGCTCGATTTTGCGTGAAATTTACGCAAAAAATTAAAATTCGACTATAATACGCACTTTTAACTTTTTAATATTTTATTTAAAAATTGCACAAATATTTATTAACGTAAATAAAATTTGTAATAAAAAGAAACGAAAACGTCAAATTCGGTAGAAAAAAACTTAAATTGTTAATTCAAAACAAACAATACTGTCAAATTATCAGTCTTAATCACTTTCACTAGAAAGTGACAGCTCATTTATTGTTGTTGCGTTCATGTCATAATTATTGTTGCCATCGTAATATATATCGCCATCATTATCCTCACTTGACGATACGAACTGTGAGGTCCGTATGTTTAAAAGGAATACCTACTTAGTAAACGGGTGGATGAATCACGGAATGCAGATGCGCACTCACCCGTGTTGTGACATTATCTTACAGCTGCTGTACGTTCGTTTATCCAAAGTTTAAAACTGCGATTTTTTTGTACGTGAGTATAATACGCACCCTCATTTTTGCGGACTAAAATGTGAAAAATAAGGTATTATACTCGAGATTTTACGGTAATGCATATAACATTGAATTATTTTTGTCGTATGTACATAAGTATCTCCTGAGTGTAATGACCTAAAATCTAATCGGTATCTTGAAATTTAACAAAATATAGGTCATTATATACAATTACATTCAAAAATTTTGTAATTTCTCACGAGATTTTTTATAAACGCAGCAATAAATCGAAAAATAATATACCTAGAACCAAATCTGTAATTCAGTATATTTTTAGTATGTATTATGAAAAATATATGTGAAAAATTTCATAGACAGATCGCACCCCGCAAAGAAAAGTGACACAGGTCAAAAAATGGCAATTTTGAGGCTGTCATTGAAAAATATGTATGAAGTGCCCCATCGTGCACGAAAACGGACACATCTCTATCTCGCAATTTGTCCACTTGAGGTTAGTTGTATCAGTTTTATTGTATGCTAGTTCAAGCTGTATAGTAGACTTTAAGTGGATATTTCTCAAATGCTCTTATTTTTAGTTGCGTCATTTTTCTTACCGGGGTGCGATATATAATGGTTAAATTTTGAATTATCACAATAGTCGTTTACATTTTTGATGAAAAATAAGTTCTTCAGACAACAAAATTGAAGTTTTCAACTTGCATTGAAATCGATAGCTGCTGTTGATCTTGAAATTGCTCCAATTTCATTTCTGATGATCGTGGAGAAAAATTAAAAGCAGATTTACGTAGAAACAGAAATTTACAATCCTTTTAAAAAACACATAAAATCAATTTCGGAATTTTCTTCAAAATCGACGTTTTACAGATAGTCGGATACCTTAAATTAATTTTGTAGAAAAGAACTCTTTGGTTAGATGAAGAGACACCTATTATGGTACTCGCTCCCAATGATCATTAAGGAACACTTAAAGAGCATTTAATATGCAATGAACAAAATATTTAAAAAGTTTTGATGTGAAAGAGTTCTATATTCTGAGAAATCCTAGAAATAGATTTTCTCAGCATGCGGAATGAACTACTAATAATGAATATGGTATTGTGTTATTAATAGAAACAATAGTCAAGCAAGTAGAGAAAAATATGCTTTTGTTTTTTCCATTAAAAATTTTCCAAAAAATTTAAATAAAACCTCAAGGATAATAAGACTAAATAATAAAAGTGAAGACAGAAAAATGCATTCAAAATGTTTCCAAAGCTCGTGTAAAATTATTTCACATTGATCTCATCGATGTCCTACCGAAGGCCAAAACTCCAAACAAAGAATATGTATTTTACAATCTTATAAGAACCAGTCAAGGACTAGTTTATTGCAACAATTAAAAAAAGAATAAAAATATTCAGCTAATTTTAGTTTATATGGATGAAGTTTCATGTAGATCTACATAACAAAAAATGTTCTAGAGGAGAACAAAAACAATATTTTTTGTTATATTCAAATGAACATTATGATAATTCCCGGTAATGCATGAAAGTAGCCATAATTTCTGGAGAAATGAATTCTGTATTATCGACATTGAAAATAAAAATAAATTGTATGACTAACCAACTAGTTTAAACAGGGCATCATGACGCAAAAACTCTGACTCCTTGGACGGTAACAACCTCTAGAGTTCGTGGCGATGCCCTTTGAACTCTTTTTTGCTGAGAAGTATTAGCAGTTGATCCAATGTTTTCGTGCTTGTAGCAGCACATTTTCGTATGTTCCTGTATAATTGTTACATTTGTATTATACTATAATTAATTGTTATGTCTTCATTAAATTAGTAAAATGTCACCTCTGGTTTCATTATTTATTGCCGGGATTGAGTTTTTTCTCAGGTATTATGTGACTGTTCCGGTGAATGGCCACATAAATGGCGCCCAACGTGGGGCATCCTGTTGTAACGGGTAAAACGTTTTTGTTAGTTGTTGGTCGCTAAAAATAGCACCCAACTATTTTATTTTGTTTTGACTACATTGGATCGGCTCGGTATTTTTTTAGCTTCTACTCAACTTAGTAAAGCAAATGCCTGGTCGCACTTATCGTCTGGTTCGTCACGACAACAGCTCGTTTGCTTACACAATTTATAGACCAGTTTAATAAGATATTGTTTAGGACTGTTACACCCAATTAGGACCTAATTTTGTCAGGACTCTATACCATAAGAGTTGTCATAGATTTCTCAGTGCCACACTACTAGGACGGTATTTTTTCGTCCACCAAAATTTCGTTGGAACTCTCCTTCTTCTCAATCCCCCCTCAGGCAACACTGGCTTTCCTCGCGCGTGGAAAGAAGGAGGATCTGAGAATCCTGGCTCAAGATTTTGGCGTCGATGTCGCTTCTGACATAAAGGTCATCGAATTGAAGAATCTCATCGTCAAATCTGATAAGTATGATGAAGACTTTGCTAAAGAAAGATTGGCTACTATCATTGAGGATAGAAAATCTGAAGAAGCCGAAAGGGAACGACAAGCAGCTCTTGACCGTGCTGAAAAGGAAAAGGAATTGGAGAAGTTGAGACTACAGTTAGAAGCTCAGAAAATTTCTGCAGGCTCAGGAGCCCATGCTTCCGAAGGTGATGTTGACTTACCCAAGTTCGAGTTAAAAAAGCTGATTCTCTACTTCAACCCCAAGCAGGATGATATGGGATTATTCTTAAACCTTTTTGAGAGACAGATGAAGTTCCTGAAGATTCCAGAGGCCAAATGGGTCGCCTACTTGATCGGTGTCCTACCAGCCGATGTGGCTAAGTTGATCGCAAGGGAGCCTGAAGAGAAGGCTCAGAGTATTCCCACGTGAAGGATGTCCTGCAGAAGAGATTCAAGCTAACCAGCGAACTTTTCCGACAACTTTTTCGCCAGCATCGAAAAACCCCTGAGAGTACCTGGCGCGACTTCTACTTTGAAATCCGCAGTTACCTGGTCGGATGGCTAGAAGAGCTGAATGTCACCAACTTTGACCAGCTAAAGGACCTGATGTTGGCTGACCAACTGAAAAGGAAAACCCCACCAGAGGCCCGTGAACATTTCCTGGATGACTGGCATACATGGAATTCCCCCGGAGAACTCGCTGACAAACTGGATGCGTATGACAACCAACGCTCCACCTCTAGAAAAGATTCGGCTTTCAAGAAAAGAAATTTTAAAAGGCCTAAAGAAGACGCAACCCGTCTTAACCCACCTAAAAAGACTTTTCTTTTCCATGGAAATAGAATGGATCTACACATTCCATATGATATCATAGTTTTATCCCCAAGTTTCGACCAACATTTACAGGATTTAGAAGCAGTTTTTACCAAATTAATTAAATTCAACCTTTGTGCCAATCGCAATAAATGTACATATTCATGTTCAAAGGTCAAATATCTTGGTCTGTGGATCACCCCTAAAGGAATTGAAGCAGACCCGGAGAAAGTTTCATCTATCCAAAATATTCCCTCTCCAAAGAATATCAAGCAACTGCAGTCATTTATGCAAACCTGTTCTTGGTACAGAAAGTTCGTCCCGAACTTCTCCGAACTGTCAAGACCCTTAAGTAACCTAACCAAGAAAAACACACCTTGGACATGGACCACTAAACATCAAAAAGCTTTCAACATCCTAAAGAAATGCTTAGTGACACCACTAGTACTAAAGCAAGCGGATTTTACTCAACCTTTTACTCAAACTTTTACGATGCTAGTAGCTATGCCTTAGGAGCGGTACTTTTGCAAGATGAAGGTCAAGATGAACGCCCCGTCGAATATGCCAGCCGACTACTCAAAAGTGCGGAACGCAATTATTCCACCACCGAGCGGGAAGCCTTAGCCGTGGTGTGGGCCCTCATCAAGTTTAGAGGATACGTGGATGGACAAGAAGTCACCATAGCATCTGACCACCAGCCCCTGAAGTGGCTGATGAGCCTGAAGTCCCCATCCGCAAGACTAGCCCGGTGAGCCCTACAGTTACAAGCATTCAATTTGAAAATTGAGTATATCCCTGGAAAGGTCAACGTAGTGGTCGACATGCTGTCGCGCCCTACTTGTCTACACGAAGAGGATACGTGCGAAGTCTGCACTGTCTCTGTGATGTTACCTTCCAGAAGCTCAAAAGAATTGAGGGAAGAACAGCTTAAAGATAACGACATCAATAAGATCATAGACACTTTTGAATCTGAAGAGAAAAATGAAAATTTTGCAAATTGGACTGCAAGAGGCTACCTGATGAATCAAGGTGTGCTATACCGTTATGCCCCTGATGTGGAAGCTGAATACACACAGCTCGTTGTTCCGGTTCAATAAAGGGAAAATGTTCTCAAGGAGCACCATGATGCACCGACTGCCGGACACTACGGAGCCGAGGGAACTTTCCATAGAATAGCCTCCCTCTATTATTGGACCGGCATGAGAAAACATATCACCGAATATATCAAGAATTGCCCAGAGTGCAATAGATATAAAGCCTCAAACCAGAAACCAGCTGGTTTACTACAGACTCCTCTGTACAGTCACGAAGATTTGGAGTCATATCCATGGACCTATTTGGACCGTTGCCCGAGAGCAACGATGGGAAGAAGTGGATCTTCATCCTTGAAGATGTGGCAACCCGATGGGTCGAATTGTTCGCATTGACCAATGCTACAGCGGCTGAATGTGCTAAAGTCCTGTTGGAAGAAGTACTAATTTGGTATGGCTTACCTCGAAAGATAATCAGTGACAACGGACCACAATTCGTGTCTTTTGTGATCCAACAACTGTGTTCCCTGTTAGAGATAAACCAATCACTAACACCAGTCTACCACCTTGAAGCTAACCCAGTGGAACGGAAAAATCGGTATTTCAAGCCTAGACTAGCAATCCTAGTCAAAGATCAACGTACAACCTGGCCGGAACACCTGCCACATATCCGGTTTTCACTGAATTGAGTAAAGTGTGACTCGACAGGACACACTGCAGCCTATCCAACTTTCGGACGAGAGCTCAGAACTACTGATGATGTCACCCATGACCTAAGAAAGTCCTTGAAAGTGATAATTTCGTCCCTGAATTTACGCCCTACCTCAAACGTTTTGCAAAAATAGCCAAACAAGTGAAAGAGAGGTTAGAGCAGAAACAAGACAAACACAAAAAGTATGCAGACAAGAAAAGATCACCTGCCCCACACTATGCACCAGGCGATCACGTCTACATTGACCTCCATCCCATTAGCAGCACCGCTAAGGGAAAAACAGCCAAGTTCGTACCAAAGAGAGACGGACAATATGTCATCGTAACGCAAAAGTCACCCACCTCTTACGTGATAGCAAGCCCTGATGAGCCGACAGTGCCCTTGGGCATATATCACACATGAGCTGTGAAACCGTGCAACCAAAGACAATCCACAAACCCAGTGTACTCTCTAAGGAAACGGGGTCATCCGAGGCATAAACTACCAGACTTCTGTCGAATATCTACGACTACCGGTCAGGTTTCGAAGACGGTAGTCTTCGAAACCTGAGGGGGAGATTGTAACCAACTAGTTTAAACAGGGCATCATGACGCAAAAACTCTGACTCCTTGGACAGAAACAACCACTAGAGTTCGTGGCGATGCCCTTTGAACTCTTTTTTACTGAGAAGAAGTATTAGCAGTTGATCCAATGTTTCCGTGCTTGTAGCAGCACATTTTCGTGGGTCCTGTATAATTGTTAAATTTGTGTTATACTGCAATTAATTGTTATGTCTTCATTAAATTAGTAAAATGTCACCTCAGGTTTCATTATTTATTGCCGGGATTGAGTTTTTTCTCGGGTATTATGTGACTGTTCCGGTGAATGGCCACATATGTAAAATATATATGTAAAATATCCCGTCAAATTCTCTCCAGTTCGGTAGCGGCTATCTGTTTCAATGCAAGATTTGTTTGTTTATCGCTATACATATATATTACTGGTTTATTCTTTTTACATTTCATCAGAGTTTTTAATTAACTAAATCGCAAAAAATGTTGCATATATTCAATAACAATTTACTGTTCCGTTCGTCACATTTATACAACTTTAGTTCTAAATGCAGAGTATAGAATTCTGCAGTGTACCTTTTAGACCTTGGAGCATAATATTGTTATCAGATAAAACCCAAACAATACCCTTGTATTTGGGACTGATTCCCAATTATTACAAATATGATACTTTTTTTATACTGACGAATGCAAAACGCCCCCTAATTCACGTAAGCTGAGTAAAAAATCTTAAATTAATGTCACAAATATGTGTCTGTGCATTTCTGCTTCAAAGAAATATCCTTAATCATTTTTCGTATAATATCCATCCAATGCGTTGTATAATGATAATCATATTATACTAGCTAACCTATACCTTTAAGCTCTCGTCATACCAAAAACAAAAAAAATTCATAAATCAAGAGTTAATGATTTAAAAACGAAACACTGTTTCTCATATGATTTAATGTTTAATAATGTATTGCGGTTTTAGATTACAAATACAATTTGTTTAAGCGGAATTGTGATCAAATTCATTTGTATTTTTGTATATAAAATGTTAAACAAATAAAGATAAAAATTGTGTGAATGTGTTTTATGTAATATGATTTTAATATTAATCAAATACCTAGTGCACCAGTTCGAATGAACATAATGCAAAATTGTGAAAATTAAAATAACCTTTATTAGCTATTTAATTTCACGGATTTGTAGTTCTTTTTATTAAATTATACATAGATTAAAAATTAATAAGCTTAAAACTGAAAGATTCGATAGTACTAAATTATATATATCGGTATACAAATGATTTGCCACAAAAATTCTATTTACCGTTAAATTTACATTTTATACATGTTCCTTACTAAAACCTTTAGATTGTATTTTATCTAGAGATTTTAACTGAAGATTTAAACAATGTGTTACTAGAATTCTTCAAGTTTAAACTTTAATTATAAACTTCGCCTCCAAAAATTTGTCTTTAAATTTTGAAGGTTATTTGGTTGAAATATTCCAATCGGTAATAAGATTGACTTTTTAAATGATATAAATTAAAGTTTCAATCATAACATTTGATTTATACCAGATTCCTCATTTGAGTAATTGGAGATTTTCTATTATATAATTCATATTTTCTTACTTATTTACTTTGTGTGTTTATTTGTATCTGTTAAACACATAAATGAGGGTTTTCTCAACTGTATCGACAAATAATATCATTTGTCGTTGTAATCTTTGTATTGAAATTCTGGCAGAATCAATCTTATTTCAGGAAACCTCACAGAACGATGCATCTTTCAACATACATTACTTCTTCCCTGATGTAACAAGAAATCTTACGCTATCAATGAATGAAAACAGAAATGTGCAACCTTTTTAAAATTATACATCGTTGTTCTACTTAATAAAACACGTAAGTCACATTTTCTACTTTTTACAGGATGAGCACAAAACTGATTTATTGAAAACAGTGAAAAGATAAATGATTGTCCCTTATATATAAAAATAAATGTTTAAGTGTTCTTAGATATATATATACCACATTTTTATGTAATTAAACATCTTCTTAATTAAAGAGGAGTTACAAAGTTAGTAACAGTTAAGGAGTCAGGTAGTATGCGTTGTTTTTCACTTCTTATTTTGGAAGAATTATATTTTTAGGAGTTATGAGATTTGACAGAGTTGTACAGGAATCATAGACCAATATAATAGCATGAAAATACGAAAATCTTATAGTGTTTTTGTTATGTGGTTTGTTAATTAGGCCAACGACATGCTGTTGTGGCTTTAATTAACCACTGATTAACGACTTTTTATAATATATATATATATATATATATATATATATATATATATATATATATATTTATTTTTCTAAAGATCACTTTAAGTAGTACCAAGTTCAAATTCGAAAATAACTTCTCAAAAATTAAGAATGATTCAACTTATAAAAGGGACTAACTGCCAAATGAATACTTTACATCAAGTACTGACTGATGTAAAATTACAGTTAGAATATTATAAGGTAAAAAACAAAAATGATTTTTAAATTGTTTTTTATATAATTGAGTCTAGCGTCAAGTTTTTGTTTTATGCTAGCTGCTATATGAACATGAACATTATTTGTATTAAATTTAAACACTCAAATTTCACCTAATTTAAAATTTTGTGCTCAGGCATTTAACATAAAATTTCACGGAAAGCTTTTGTTAACATATTATATTGTGAGTTTTTAAAAAAAGTATTGTTTTATCGACAATTAATTTCAAACACGTTTAAATTATCTATAATTTACTTCAGACTGTTTAATTGTGATTAGTCTGAGATTGGATTATTTCAATAATTGGCTTTTAATCTTTTGATTCAAAACCAGGTCATTTCAACACTGAAAACAAATTTAGCAATCACACACAATAGATTTACGAACTGGTTTGTGGTAACTATGAATGAAAAAGCACATACAATGAAACCGAAAATAAATGAATGGCATTTAGAAACATCTCTAATTTACTTTTAATTCCGTTAATGATTTTCAATGCTGCGGGATACAGATAAATTAAAGAGAGATCAAAGAATTCAGCAATTTGAACTAATTTATTCCTTTCATTAGTACGACATTCTTGAGAAAATGCTGGGTGACTGCGTTTTAATAATTCGGGGAGAGGGGAAGGAAGAAGCACAATCCTTATTTGTTCCTTTAAAAAAAACTTTCTAGCTAACACATCCAAAATGACGTTAGGGCAGATTATTTTCATTTCCCGCTTCTTGTTGTTTTGTTATACAGCACATTTCATATTTTTTTTGGATTTCGCATATTTAATATTGAAATTTCACGTAATAAATTTCAGATGTCACAATATATTTTTTTAAATGGTTTAAAATGGTTTCACGAGACCTCAACCTACAACAAAGGAATGTTGCTGGTTAGACTTATTACAACATTTAACTATTTTTCTGCGTAGAAATCCCACTACTCGATTTTAAAGGATGTTTCGAAAATACCGCGTATACAATCATATTGGCAACAGCATTTTGTGTGTCTGCAAAATATAATAAAATAAACTATTCCATTTTATCATGGGGTCTCAAGAGGTTATATTGAATATATTTCTTTGAGTTCAGTTATACACTTGGATAACAGACTTGAAATGAAAGTTGGACTTTTTTTCCCCAAATATATATTATAAAAATATGAACAAGTTATAACAAATTCAATAACATATTTAAAATGAGGTTTTACTCTTATATAAAATGTTACTTGATGCTACAGTTAAATCACGGGGGAAAATGTAATAAATTATAGAATTTGCTACGGGGAGTTTTTGTATGCCTCAATGTTGCCCGATACACCCAAAGTCCTACAGCCCTAACACTGTCGCCTAGTCGTAATGCTGTAACAAAAAATGTCCTCTAACAAATGTTTTTACGTATTTGTACCTATTTACAAGAAATCTTACAGTATCAATCAATGAAATCAGAAATGGGAAATCTTTTTTAAATTATACATGTTGTTGTGATTTTAATTAACCACTGATTAATGAGTTATTAAAATATATTCAGTTTCTAAAGCTCACTTACAGTAGCATCACGTTGAAATTCTAAAACAACTTCTGCAAAATTTAGATTGATTTTACATTGCAAAAGTGACTAACTACCAAATGAATACTTTATATAAAATACCGACGCATGGAAATCTACAATTAGGATGTTGTAACGTAATTAAATGCAAAAATGATTGTGACATTTTTTTGAATAATTGCGTTTGGAGCCAAAATTTTGTTTTATGCTGGCTGCTATATAAACATGTCCGTTATTAGTATTGAATGTAGACACTGAAAATACACCTAAGTTAGAATTTTGCACTCAGGCAATTAACATATTTTTATACTCTATGTCACGGGATCCAAGTGACATTGTAGAGAGTAGAAAAGGATATTAAATGAGCCTGTGAATAGATCAGAAGGTGAAGCAAGCTGAGAATAAGGATCCATAGAAGAGCGTAGAAAGGACAATATTGAAAGGAGAATATTGATAAAAAAAGATTGTTACGGTATGAAAAGAAATATCATGAAGAAACGCCAGACGAGTAAGGCGGAACGAAACAAGTATGGCATGAAAATATATGACAGAGGGTAAACGGTTAAGAAGAAGAATAGGTCTGTAAGAAGGGAGGAGTTAGCGGCAGAGGAGACAGATATAAAAGAAGCGGGATAAAGATTACATGCAGAGAGAGAGAGACAGGCTTTGTTTGCCTAGGAAAGATGACTGAAGGTGCGTAGAGACAGCCATTCCCCGACGAACGAAAGAGAGAGGCCCGACGGATTGACCCAGCGACCGTGTACAGGAACCTGAATTGGGAGCCCTGCTGCACGAAGAGTGACTTGACCCGACGGATGACAAAGAGAGTCCCAAGAACTGGCCGCCAGCCGAACGAGTGAATACCCGCTCCCAGGGGTCTTAACGAAGGAAGTCCGCCAGCAGCTACTGATATAACCCCCAACCTATGCTGTTACTGTGCGAAGTTCCTCAGTATTACTGACGCGTGCCCAGGTCTACGAATGCAGCGTCAATAAATGTACGTGTGACAGTTGTTCATTGATCCTGTAAATTGGCGTATGCCTAGTTTGAACTCATCCAATATATATATAATTAATACCTCAGAGAAGTCCACTTGTACTTATTATAAAAATTAGAAGACTTGAAATAAGGTTGTTAGGACAATAATTGTATCATGTATTATAATGTATTTATGCGTGTTAATAATTCCAATAAATCTATCCATTTGCAATTTCAATTACGTAATTAAATTATTTTATTCATAAAAACACAACGCAATTAAAGAAGACGGCATTAATCAGGTAGTATGGTAAATGATTTATATATATATATTGGCTAAACACTCCAAATTTAGCTACCTCGATAGTAATCAGTTAATGAATATGTTAAACAATTTAGTTATTGCGGAACATTCTCCAAAACGATAAAACACCCATTATACTCTGTAAAATTTCACAGAAAGATTTTAATGCCGTACTAGCTGAAAACCCTCACTTCGCTACGGAGTACATTCAAATTAAAATACAACGGTCAATGTATGCAATTAATGCAAAGAAATATATATATATATATATATATGTGTGTGTGTGTGTGTGTATAATAACGATCAATGTATACAATTGATGTTAAAAAATGTTTATAACGAAATCGTAATAGATATTTTTATATAGAAAATAATGAAGAGGGAAATATTAAAATTAAATCTAATAGGACATACTAAAGAATATAGTACAGTTTGAGGAACATATCTTTTACTGTATTTTAATATTTTTTTTCGATAATGTCCAATCGCATGCAGCATTATCAAGGGAAAAGTATTTTTTTGTCTATTTCATTGTTATGAACAAGACGATAAATTTATTTAAAGTACCAGAAAAAGAAATCATGTGATCAGCATTTAATAAATTAAATTCTAAAAGTTAATCTTTAAAAATTCACCAAATATCAGTAAATAGAGATAAAGTTTCGAAAAAGGTTTCATTTTAAAGGATTTTTTTACGATCTTTCTCGTGATATAAATTTTATAACAATGAAACTTATTTTTAATGCAAACTTTAAAAAAGTTACAAAAACAGCTTAAAAATTTAATTTAAAAAAATCTAAGAAGAATTTTTCAAAATTCTTTCTTAGTGCACCCCTACACTATGAGAAGAATCACCATGCACAATTTCAGCCCTTTAGGTCCAGCGGTTTGGTCTGTGCGTGGTATGTCAGTCAGTGAGTCAGTCAGTAACGGAACTGTTTTATATATATAGATTACATTGTGAGTTTCTAAAAAAATATCGTTTTATCACAATTAATTTCAAATAAGTTTAAATTGTTATGAACCGCCGGGATTTATCAGTGATAAACTCTACAGCTCTCTTCCCGAAAATAAACATCAATTAATCATTCTCGTCGTATTTTAAAATAACTAAGAAGCATAAGCACATACAACACCCTCTTTTGTTTGGGTCTAAAACTTTTGCATCTCTCTGGAACTTCTAAAAAAGATCAAGGAGAATATTTTGGATAAGAAAATATTATTTATTCGTTACAGCAGAAAGTCACAATCTCTTTAATGGATTCATTATTTTTTTCATTTGATTTTTTAAACGATCTTTTCAATGAAATAATCTGATTGATAAATATATCAACAAGGTGAAATGTTACCCCATTTCATAAAATTTGTGTGATCTGATGTTCAAAATGTCTTAATTTCACAGCGTTAGCGTAAACTAGTTTACATATTTATAAGTTCAAATATTCTGTCTGGCTTAAATTTTATAACTGAAAATTTTGAAAAGCTGTAAAGATGTATAATTTGTGGTAGATTTTTTATTACGATTTCTGATCGTTTAAAGGATATTGATGGAAGTAAAAACATGCATAACACAGAGTTCATGCATAATGCTAAGATGCTGCACTGTCCAAAACGCTGCTTAATTTCTTTTTCCTGCCAAGAAATATATTTTCGAAGTTTTATTAATTTTTAAAAATTTAAATACTTTAGAAGTTTTACATTTGAATGAAATTTCTCACATTAGGCATTCTTCAATAGTTCTTAACTTTTTTCTGTGCCATGTATTTTGAGGCAGGAAAATATTTAATTCATACAAATTTCATTGGGCTTATACAAGGAGGTATAATAAGGGGGAATTTCTTCTTGATTAATCGTAGAGGTATGTAACATTGGTTTCATGAAATCATTATTCAAGACTAATCGTGAAGATATTTAATTTGCCTAAATTTACCTATTTAAAAATCAGTATTTAAAAGTTATTATTGTTAGAATTCCATAGTATAAAATATTAAACTTTTTCTTTTTTGGTATAATATTATTGTTAATAATCTACGAAAGTAGCAAAAGAGGAGGTTTGTCTCTACTATGAGAAATAAGTAAATAATTTTGTTTTGAAACTATCTTACTATATTTTGGAAGAGAGAGGTGTTAAACTTTACAACAGATCTACAGTGTTGTTGATAAATATACTTGAACGTTAATGTATACTTAATCAACAAATTTGGTTCACAATTTTCTTGCTGGTATAAATAGAATGAATGGGGAATTCTTAGGAACTAACATTTCCTTATTCGTTTGGTAGGATTATGACAAAACCCTTCCACTAAGTTAATCATGTGGTTTATTCAAAGGACTACTTTGGAAATAAATTCAGAAGTATAATAAAAATATAAAGGGTGATCCTATAACAATGAAATTTTTTAAATTTTAAAACATTTTCATTTTTTTTTTAATATTTTGCAGTTCATTGGGGTTTCTTTGTGTTTTAAAATGTCTACTTACACTGTGCACGAATGAATCAGAATCACTGATTTTTTCATTCCTCTCGGAGGTCTGTTTCCGAAATAAAACAAAAAGTCAGTATTCCAATGTCAAAATAGTTCCCAGCGTCATTAATATTCCTGTTTGAAAAGTTACTAGTTTTTAAAGGGTGATCTTATAACAATGAAAATTTTTAAAAATTTTAAACTTTTTCGTTCTTTCGTTTTTTTTTATTTTGCAGTTCATTGAGTTTTCTTTGTCTTTTAAATGGTCTACTTACACTGTGCACGAATGAATCAGAATCACTGATTTTTTCATTCCTCTCGGAGGTCTGTTTCCAAAACAAAAGAAAGTCAGTATTTCAATGTCAAAATAATTCCCAGCGTCATTACTCGTCGTCACTTCACTTAATTGAGCACCTCAAGATCATTACTTCATCGGATTTAAAGACTGATTCTTTCAATGTCTCCAGTGAATTCTCAAATGGCACATCAGTCAGCCAAGTTTGGGTCACCCTACTGTAATAGAATACATATATATCTTACAAATAGGACTTCTTAGAGTGTAACTATATTTATTTGTAAAATCAATGGTCAGTATAATTAAATTATACTCACATAGTTTCCGATTTAGTCAGGTGTACAGACCATTTTATGACGTTTTAAGAGGATTTGTCTGGCTTATTCAAATAGTAATTATTTGTACATTAAATATTCTCTCCGAATATTGCAGTTTATATAATGAGCTAAGTTTTCTTATTTGACATCATTATAGACACGTACTAGAAAATCGATACTTTTTTAGTTTATGCACTAAAAAAATTACTTACTAACAACTATGCGCAGATCGGCATTATATAGTGAAAACCTGAATTATTATTTTATAATTATTATGAAATGGTGTGATGTAGGTGTTTCTATTATTAAGAGAATTAAGTTAATTCATCCGGAGACATAGAATCTATAGTGAAATACACTAAAAATCTAAGTAATTTTCAATTACTAAGCTTCGTTTAAGACTACTAGGGATTTGATTTAAATTTGAAAATTGAACTCTTGATCCCATGTAATATTCTAGAAAGGTTTTGTTTAAAACCTAGGTTTATGTTCTAATTCAGTGTGAATAATTAACATAGCCCAGTAGGAATTTTTGTTATGCTACTATGCGAGACATTGAAAACCTATGAAAATCATAGAGGTTTTTTTATTTTATTTCACGATAAATATCGTATCTGTTACGTTTTACCTTTTAAAAAGGGGAGAAATAAATTGTTAAGATTGTTAAAGCTTACATACTCTCTTAGAGGTGTTAAAAAAATGCCAGTCATCAGTCCAACAAACCGATTTTGACAAATACTCAAGTGTCTACTTCAGGGGGAAATTTTTGTAACCAACCTAAGAGATACGATTTGCGCCCTTGAAACACGAGAGTTTTTGTGGTTGAACCATAAATTCCTAATGATTTTGTCAATTAAGTTTAACATTTTTTTCCCATTTTGTATTCATGTTTTGTTAATTAAGTTTGACGTCATTTTTTTTTTGCATCATGTATTCTTGTTTGGCAAATAATATTCACATTTTGGTGTGTCATGTATTACTATTTTGTTAATTAAGATTAACATATTTTTTGGCAATTTTTGCAATTACAACAAAAGTTGCTGTTTCAGTGCTGCAGAAATGCACCAGTTTTACCGACTTTATTTTTGGTATTTTGTTTTGTTTTGTTTTGTTTGGCTCAAAGTTGAGCGAGTTTTGTGTTTGATTTGCTGTGAACAATGATTTTAGATTTGATAGTTGTGTGGATCATACATTGTTGTAGTAATTTGGTTAAGTTGTATGCTAGGTTTTCATTGTACTCGTTATCATTTTTACTTACTATGTAGTGTGTTTTTGTGTTATTCCAACCCGGGACTTCCCGTCTTTATATGTCAAAAGTTGTCAATGTTAATATTTATACATGTCATTTGCTACTGCGGTTATCTTGTTTTATTTTTTAAATTTTTTTTTTTTTGCATTCTGTGTCCCCAAAAAATTTTTTTGTCCCCAAAACATTTTTATCAGAGAGAAGGAGGTATTTTGTGGTGTAGTTAAAACACATTTAATAACTAATATTATAGGATATAATTATTATATAACGCGCGTTGTAATCTCTGAATTTAAATATATTAGCACTGTCAAAACCCTGTAAGCCTCTACTCAACTTGCTCCAACTAGCGGTGATCCAATTTGTAATTGCTTGATTATTACTGAAAATTTTTAGAAAAAGTGCGCAATTTTTCTGATAATGGGAGGTAGCATGAGTATATATTAAAATATTAGATCACGGCAAGCATTAATATTTGATTGTTTAAGTTTAAATAACTAGATATGACTGTAACATTGAGTTTTACATTTTATTCTTTTACTTCTTAAAGTGGCTGGTATATTTTTTTTTGGTGGCTGGTAAGTATTCAAAGTATTTGATTATTAATTTTAGAGAGTTTTATTTTTGTTTTTTCATTTAATAGTAAATTTTCTATAATGTATCCATACCATTGTTTAAACTGGGCTGGTAGGGCAAGGTAATCTATTCACAAGCTCGTCGCCATTTTCATATTATTCCGCATCACATTCCTAGAACTATACCGGATAAAAGGATCAGTAAAAGAATCCATTACAAGAAGGCATCTGAAAAACAACCCCTTTTTGATGGCTTTTGCAGGTGACGGTCAAGGGATAGTCGAACACCTGGCAGATGAGGGGTAGGCCAATCGATACATCGGACATCACCAAGCGCCTCGCTTAGTCCCAGAGTTTTAAAAAGAAATCCCGATTTGATGCAAGATCAAATTTTGAAAAAAAATACTATACAGCATATCATTTTATAATTCAAGTCCCCCAAGTTCTGTTGGCCCGGTTTTCCTTCTTAAAATCAAGGAGCGATGACGCCCTCATTTTCACCCACTCGTAGCCATACAAAGGGGTGGCGGGGTCAACTGGAGGGAGAACTTCGAAAGGAGAATTTTTAAAGGGGGAGATTTTTTCTTTTTTCTTCCTCGGACCGGCGACTTGAGGCAGGTGGACATCCCTCAAGCACTACTACCCCTGAAATGCGAGTCTAATCCCGAGATGATGAACATTCCCCAACGTACCCGAGATGCCTGAGGAAAGGGAGAAAGACTTGTCTGGCTATGATAAGACCTGCTGGCCCATCCCCTTTTAAATTATGCTAATGAAGGCGGTACCGTCCCCCTTTTCTTTTAATTATTCGCTGCAGCAATAATGACTTTTATTTCCTTTAATTTTTTTTATTTTATTTAACTTAATAATTAATGAATTAAAATTTTTGGTTACCAGCCAATTACGCGAATTTTGTTAAATAATATAATGATATGAATGAATTAATTATGTTGAAAATTTGAGGAGAGTGCATCCTAAATGAGAAATTAGCCATTAGGCAGTGTATACTAATGGTCATATAATATTTAATAAATCATGTTAAATTTTAAATCCAATGCGGAGGCACTTGTATTCAAACATTGGCCCTTACTACGCCGCAGTTGTATAAATTTTGGTCATGTCAATTATTGCCTCAGATTTGCTTCTTCTTAGCTTTTATTTCAGGTTTTCCTTTATAGTAATATTAAGTCAAGTTAATTTAATTTGTTTTTCACGATTAAACCCTCTACAGCAGGGACATCAGCAAATGAATCAGGTATTTTTATTTTAAAGGATTATTGCTAAGCACAACGCAACTCTTTTCTATCTTCTGAAATGTTTTATGCAAATATTTTTTAACACCTCTAAGAGAGTATGTAAGCTTTTACAATCTTAATAATTTATTTTCCCCCTTTTTAAAAGGTAAAACTTAACATATATAATGTACATGCTAACCATCAAATAAGCCACAGATAATAAGCAACAAATTTTGCTTCATAATCCTAAAATGGGTAAATTTTTAACTCATTCATAAGTGCATAAATAAGCACAGTAAGGTAGAGTTTTCATTTTGGTAACACAGTGGCTCTTTTATAACGACAGATTTTGTAATAAAAATCACTGAATTCTCTGAAAGTTAAGTATATAATCTTCTAAACTTTACTTATATCTTAAGTTTATAGAATATTAAAATAATTACCAATTATAATTTATATGTTCATGTAGTTTAATTCATTTTACGTACCCCATTAACACTAAAAACAAAGCACTTCCAGGAACACATTTTGTAACCCTACTTCCCTAGAATTCTTCACGTTACAACACTTTTTTTGAACATTGTTCCAGAAAGAAATTTATTTTGACTCCCCATTGTAAAAGGATCATGGCTACAGCGAAACCTTCCACAGCATTAAAGCAGAACAAGATTTATTTACTTTACACTAGGCTGAATTGCATCCCGTAAGCAAAAAGAGAAATCCTATTGACGTGGTTTACCTTTGTGTATTGGATTTTGTTCAAGATAAAAACCATCATTTTAGCGCCACTCGCTCCTTCATAATGACGTACACAAATCATACCTATCATAAAATTCGATCTAGGGCAACAAAATCCTTATGGATGACTCAGTTGGAGAGTATTATTTTTACTAGTTGTAGTAAATGCGTTACCGATATCTCAGAGGGGCAGGAAATTATATTCGTTGAAAGTTCTTTTTAGAATCAAAGGTGAATGAAGCACTGCTCCTTCCTGATGTTCATTATCTGTTGAGAATAATAAATTCTTCTACCTACTTAGCATTTGATTCTAATAGTCAAAATTAGGAAGGCATTAAATAAAAAGATTTAACTCAGAAACTAGATATCTTGCCGAAAGACTTTTAAATGCATAGCTGGGAAAGAGATTATAGACAGGATCTTCAAATTAATAATCGAACCAATTATTTATACGTAAAATACATATCCATCAGATATCGGGAAATAAAATCCCCATAATTAAAGTAATTGGAAGATTTGTTAAGAATTGTTACGTGCCCCTAAAAATTATTAGAACATGAATTTTGATCTTGAAATTCAACGTAGAGTACAATACGCGAGCTTTATGTCCTCACAGGTTGTCATATAAATGTTTTCCATTTGGATACACTTTGAGATTTCTTTGTTAAATTCTCGTAGAAAACAACTTTGTATTTCCAAATTTAAGATTTTCTTTGTTCTTTCGAAAATTATATGCTTCTCCCCAGGGCCACTCTTCTGTGTTCATAACTGAACCTCAGATGGCACACAAGAGAATAATTCAAAGGGAACAACTATTGATACAGAAAACGTTCAAAACGTGGACTATAAGCCACATATATCCTTAATATGGTCATGTTGTGACTAACTGAAAGTAACTGCTCAATTTTATTTTGTGATATGTCATCGTTTACTTGTGACGTCTACAATTACATTGATCGCCATTGCTTCTCTCCTGAAAGTAGAAATGGCCGTTTTAGGGCTGCTATTGCATTGAGAGGACATTACTGTGTATTACACGACGACAACACTTTATAGGAAGAACAAATAGGGATGCTTCTACAAGTAAATCATGTGCTTTTGTAAGACTGTACGTCAAAACAAGAGAAGCTCCCAATTTTGGTCTTCAGGTGTCTAAGATGTCTGTTATTTTTGTAAATTCGGGAAGAAATGATTGTGGTTTGCTACAGCAACTTTGTAGACAGAATGCATGTCGTACAGGACAGGTAGTTATCGAATAATTAAGCAGCATTGAGCCTAGTCTTACTGATTCTAAAATTTCACGTCATATAAAAGGGGCAGAATGATAGTATTTCAGTAAGATTTTCAAATGTCCAGTCAATGAGTTGATAAATGCAACTAATTTAATAAATAGCAGTAGAATTAGAAATGTGGAATGATTGGAAACGGTTCACAAACTTTCAGCTATCGCGTTTACACAAATGTAACAAGAAAATGAAAGGGTTCGACAAAGGATGCAACAATTAGAAGACATAATTCATTTCAGTATTGTTACATATCAGTAAATTGTTTTTAATGGGTTCTTTTTAGCAATCTAGGAGATGTTTCCTTATTATTAAAATAACAAAAAATAATATTTTAGAGCCTACTTTATAGGATTTTTTTTTTACTCTTCCAGATCATCTTCTGATACCCTGTAAACATTAACATTATTTTTTAAAACCTCTAACACACCTTGATTTTCGATGGTGTTCACTTCTATTCTCTCATATATACATGCGGCATGACAATGTTCCCTGTTGCAAGGGTCCCGAAAAAAGGCGTCTTCCTAGTAAGATCCACTACCAAGACTTCAAGATAGTAAAATTCCAATTCATCAAATACTATTTAATCCATGAAAAGAAAATTTGTAAATAATTAAAATAATTTATTCCTTTATGAACCTTTAAAATATTGCGGGAAATTATTTTGTAAAAAAAATTCACTATAATAATGCTCATAGTGTATGTCTAATTTTTACTTTGGTATCTAATTTTTTCAAACCCACAAATAATGTAACCTTGTTATCATCATAAACACACACACACACACACACACACACACATATATATATATATATATATATATATATATATATATATATATATATATATATATATTATTTATTTATACATACACAAAGTATTAAAATATGTATTCTACATTTTTTAAGTGAGCCAAGTATAGTTAACACTTCTATTACCAACTTTTTTTGTAACACTGAGTACCATTGGGGTCACCAGTGACCCCATTAGTTTTTTTTATTCTAATGCTTATAATTTATGACAAACATATTGTTTACAATACCTTTATTAATTAACAAACACATTTTATACAGTTATCAATATATTGAACCTTTAAAAATTATAATTAGGCACAATTAGTTGAAGGTATATTGAAATATGCATCATGCACAATTTGGACATAAAGTGTTTGAATGTTGCTTACCCACAAAAACTGAACATTTACTGCCCTTATCACTATATTTTCTGTCCGATAAACGTTCACAATAAAAACATCTAGCCCTTTTTTTTCCTTTTCACGCTCATGCCTGCTTCAAGTGTCTTTTGAGCAGGTACCCACTTCTGTAATTGGTTTTCAACTAAAGACTTGCCTAATTCCAAAAGTAACATTCTTCTCTTATAATTTGTTTTTTTCGTCCCACTTTGGGTTAAGGTGTAACCAAATAATAAAGCCATTCAATGTACTTATATCTAACATATTGTAAAAGATGACCAGTGGCCATCTTCTCGTCATTCGCTTTGTTGTTATGTTCGCAGTAGCTGATCCATCTATCAACTCCTGATTTTGTGTTATTATAATCTTGAATCATGGCTGGTTTCGCTGCCTGTGTATTCTCAATTTCGGGAGAAAAATGCAATGTGCTCAAAAGAGTTACAACTTTTCCTTTCTTTGGACAATAGGATACAATTGTCGTTGACTTTTGAAATCCAAATATTGAAGAGTTGACTTGCCTTCCTTTGCATGTGACGAACTTCTGGGGTAATCAGGATCGAATTTTTCTTATCGTACCCAAAAGTGTAGAATTTTTATTCTTTAGCTCTTTTGCTAGATTTAAGCTGATAAAAAAGTTGTCTGCTGTGACATTTATTTCACTTTTCTCCATTCCTTTCACCATATCCAGAACTACTCTTTCCTTGATTAACTTCTCTAGGCATATTTTGTCCTTTTCCTGTGTATACCTGAATATTGCATACATAAGAAGTTTTACTGCCACAAGCAGCCCACAGCTTTATTCCATATTTTCTTGGTTTTGAAGGTATGTACTGTTTAAATGAGTGTTCATCGACGGTTATATTCTCATGAGGATTGTAAGCATCTTGCAATGTGACTGTCCAAATCTTAAATATATTTCTGATTGGGGACAGCTTATCATCAGATCGATTTTTGCGCCTATTCTCAGCATCATCAAATCGAATGAAACGGGATATTTCTGTAAATCTATTCCTAGCCATAGATTTATTGAAAATTGGGTGACCATCATTTGCATTCCGCAGGTTCGTTATTGTTTCACTATGTGCTTTATACACTCCAGTAAGTATAAGCAGTCCAAAAAAGCACAAGATTTCTTCTTTATCTGTGTTAGCCTAACTATCCCCCTTATACTATTTTCCCTTCTTTATTTGTTCTTTTTAGAATTTTCCAACTATATTTGCTTCTATGACGAGTTCAAAAGTAGATTGTATAGTGTCTACATTTCTTACCAGGGCCATGTAACGTGTACGCTCTGGTGGAGTTCTCATCACATTCCGACTCGGCTGTCTACCTTGTGTGTAGTATCTTTGTGGAGTTTCAAACCATATTTCATTTTTATTTCTTGACCTATAAATAAAAGTATAATTTTTCTAAGATTTCTTAGTCAGTTCGGATACAGAAAATTGAAAGAAATATGTTTTCTACGAAGTTCTCAACAACACGGTAAAGAATATAGATTTTTTTAAAATTTTAGATACTTTTAGATACTTTTCATACATTTTTAGACACATTTTATTTGAAATATTTTATTAGAATTATATAATTATACAAAACAAGTTTTTTTTACTTACACAAAGCTATTATTGTCAGCGACATCAGGTTCTTTTGTATTTGATGATGAGTCTTCTGAGAGATCATTGTCATCATCAATATATTCAACAAAATAGACCACTCAATCATTATCTGAAACTTCGTTGGTGTCTAATTCATCAGCTGATAATTCAGAATCATTTTCTTCATTCATAATTCTCGAAATTTGTTCTTCAATTATATATTTCTGCTTCATGCGTGCCATTTTGAAACACTTCTAACCGAGCATGCTATAAAACTTTCTATATTGATTCAAACTGTTTTTACCTTATTAGTGCTACATCTATAGACATATCCATAAATATTTTATAAATATCCCTCAATTATAATATTACTAAATAAATTTGGTTGTTTTCGAAATTCATACTAAATTTTTTGTGGGGTCACATGTGACCCCAATGGTACTCAGTGTATAAATTGGCAAAATTAATTAAAATTTATGAGTATAATGAAATTTTTATGTATGTATGGGATGTTAGGGTCTAAATGAGAAAAGTCAATTTTTTTCAGAATTTTAGAAATCATACAGTAATCACAGTTGATTGACAAAGACACAGTGGGGTCACTGGTGACTCCATGGTATTAGAAGGGTTAAACAAAACGAAACAGGTATTTTGTTACTAATCTTATTGTACATTTGTTACAGAAATAATACTTTGGTTTCATTTTGAATACAGTTATTATACTGAAATGAAAATATGCATCCAGTTGTCTAAACAAAATTAAAGAACAAACTAAATTTAGCTCAGGCTGAAAGTTTTCATGTAAAATAATAGACAATTGCACTAACAAAGTTTTGAGCTTGATAAAATTAGTTCTCATTGTAATATATGAATGGATTTCAGTGAGGAAAACGCAACATGAAATATCAATTCATAACTTTCCATAATTGCAATTTTGCAGTTTTAAACAGTTTCCCAAATCATTTTATACACGCAAAATTAAATCATCATCCGTCAATTCGAGAGTTGTTTAGGGATTAAAATGCTCATAGCTTATCTTCTGGGTCAGTTTAATGATTGGTTGTGGTCACCTTCACTTGATTTTGAAACGAAATTGAGCAGTTGTTTCAATGCAATTGATTCGATGTAATTTCAAAGTTACGTCAATCCCATTCTTCTACTTATATAGAAAATGAAGTTAAAAATAACTAAAAATAACAGTTACTTTTGGTAGAAAGCACTTATTTTTCCTTTAAATATTATTTATTCTTTAAATCCAGTAATTGAAAAAATTTACTATTCCAACGTCAGTTGATTTAATACCCCTAAATTTTAACAACCTGTATTGTAGGAATTTCTGACACTAATCTTTGATACTATTTTCTAGAATTTATTTGTGAAAGTTCTTATTTATGAGTGTTTTCTATTATATAAGTCACGAGGATTAGATATTATCCTATTTTCATTCGTTAAAAAAATAATACAGCACTTATAAAAGTATTGGTATTTATGCCATTATATGAAAATGTAAAGCTCTTCAACATCGTCAATGGGGCTTCATGTTCAGGGACACGTAAAGTATCAGAATATTCAAATGTATTAGTTTTAACTATAAATAAATTTTTATGAAGCGATTTTTCTGTATCAGAAAATATCACCAAAGCGAAAACTATAAGACTTTAAAAAATACCATTGTTGTTGTTGCTTATACCAGGTAGCTGGCAGTGTTCCAGACCAGGTCTATAGAGGCTACGCGGGGTGTCGAGGGTGGTTTAAAATAGCATCAAAAGAGTTGGAATTTGTCTCAGCTAGGTGCCACCATAACTTTGACCGAGGACTCTCAAAGGCGACATTTGAGGGTTCATTCCCTCTCACCCTCTCTGACGACTTTCCAGTCTTCAGACTTAACGCACCCATTATCCGGCCAAGATACGGAGGTATTTAATGGGGCTTCTCGGGTTACGAACCAAGCAACATTGGCATTGAAAGCAGACGCGCTACCACTGGGCTACCTCTGTCAAAAATCCTTTTGTATTTTTATCAAATGAAACGATAAAAGGATTGTAGTTTTAGTGAATGCAGCATATTCCAGTATCATATGTTTTTCTTTTACTGGTTAAATAAGTTATATTAAGACCTAAGGCGAGCATTTTGGAAGTAAAATATTCATCAATATACTGTCCGTACTTATTACTGTCATAAACATGAAATAAACAATACTGTGCTCAGCGTTTTGCAACTTCGTGATAGAGAATACAGATGTGCAACAGGCATATAATAACAAAATAATAAAAAAAATGTTGATCTATTAATTTAGACTTTTTTTGTCTGGAATTATAAACTAGAACATAAGCTAAAGTCATAATCTGAATTGTTCATTGTTATGGCTGTATGAAATATCGATGAAATTTATTTGCCTGCAAGTAAATTCAGAATCAGAGTAGCAGTGCAGGAGTACTCAGAGAGATAATTCTAAAACTTTACCGGTCCCCCGGACAATGCTGTCCATCAACCATGAGTCACCTGCAGACCGGCCGCTGCGTAGCAAAACCTGTATACGCAGCCGAAGGTTAATTTCCGCGGTCCGATGCTTCCATTTCTGTGGGGCTGGAAGATGCCGGATATACAGTACAGATCTACAATCCACCCAAGGCACCCCCAGCCCCCTAATCAGAGAGATAAAAATACGTGATCTCAAAACGAAAGTAACATCGAAAGTATAAACGAAAGTTATCAACATAGTGACAAGTTTAAATTCCTGTAGCTCTTTAACTGTATAGACACATCACTTAGCATGCTCGAAAGGAGTGGTTGAATTTAAAAATATTATGTCCCTTAGCGAACTAGTAATTTGTTTTCCAAACTCAATGGAACTCAAACGTTCACGGGTTTCTAAGCACAAACCTGAAAATAAATCATTTTCTTAGCGTTTGGCTTGGTTTCCCTAATACCTTAAGGAAAAGAAAGCTGAAATACTTTGAAGGAATTTAACATGTACTAAAAGGATATGATATATTTATGAACTCGAACACTTTATTGAATCGAAAGAATAAAGAAAGAAATATAAAATATTAGATATATGCTGCTTCTAATTTATATATATATATATATATATATATATATATATATATATATATGTGTGTGTGTGTGTGTGTGTGTGTGTGTGTGTGTGTGTTTGTTTGTGTGTGTGTGTGTGTGTGCGCGTGTGTGCACGTGTGTTTGTAGGAAAAGCAGGAATTCTAGTGAATGCTTTGGTAATCTATAGAATGCATGACATTTTTAAGCAAAGCATGAAATCTATGTGTTATTTAAATATTATATTACTTTTCCTAGAAATGGTACATATTGCACAGGTATTATACAAAATGACAAGTGCTATTTTGGCAAAGTATTAAAAGATAGTTATAAAAATGAGTTTATTTAATTGTCTGCCACGGTTCATATGGGTAAAAGTAAAGTTCTATATCCTGATGTGTAACGATATTGTACTTAGGTGAATGTTCTTTCAACATTCCATCACAGCATGTATGGCCAATGGACACATGAGCCTCATGAAGCGTGATAAATGTCTGAGAGTCCATCACGTACAACTTGATTGCATTCACGCCTTTTTTAACAGGATATAATAACTATAAATTTGTACCACCATCACATTATAGTGATTTAGCAACCGATAGTATGATTCCTTCATTCATTAACAGTAACAAATGTTTATATATATATATATATATATATATATATATATATATATATATACATATATATATATATATATATATATATACATATATATATATATATATATACATATAAATATATATATATATATATATATATATATACATATATATATATATATATATATATATATATATATATATATATATATATATATATATATATATATATATATATATATTTATTGAGTATATTATACAGCTTTTAATTTTTATCCTTAAATTCAGTAAAACATAAATTATTTTTATGAGTTTTCTAAAAAAAATTTTAAATATACCATTTAAAACCATTTTACTTTATTCTGGTAATTATTTCTTTATATATATATTTTTTTTTTATTTCCAATGGCAGAGGCACATGAACAAGCAACAAATACAGAAATCGATATTATTATTTCTTTATATCAAAAATATTATTTCTTTCGGGAATTTGTTTATCTGGTGAAATATTTTACTTTCATATCTTTTTAATTCCCACAGTATATCACGCATCTCGAGCATTGCATATACAACCATTTTATGTATATGCTTGTTTACCTTTAAATAATCACCTTAAATATAAGGAGAAATTACTTTCGTGTTCAATTAAACCGTTTAAATCTGGCAACACCGGGCTTATCTTTAGAAGAATTAAGAAGTCCAACAAAGATACCCTACCTTTACGAGTTTCATATCATCATAATATCTGACTTTGATAAAGCCTTCATTTAAATCTTACATAATATCCCATTAATACTGGATAAAGTTTTATAGTCTGACAAATGAATTCTTTTATCAAGAGCGATTGGCCGAAAAAGTACGTGTTTTAATATTGTAGCTTTTAAAATGAAAGTCTATGAATTGTAATGATTCCCGAGAGAAGAATAATAGTGACATCTACAGTATGTTATTAAAAGTACTTTTGGGTAATAATAGGCCTCTCGAGGGCAGTTTGTCTCAGAAGGACGTGACCTTCATAAACTTTCAAGAAAATTTGTTTCCTAGAGGGCACTTAAATAATAGCAGACATAAAAAAGGCAGTAGCTACGCAAGAAATAGGGCAATTTTGTACCAGTTTAACAGTGACATTGAGTACTTTCGAATATATTTATGCTTACCTTTAGAAGCTCTAGAAGATTTTACGAATACAAATAAATGTGAGACCAAGAAAACAATTAAAATAAACAGTTCTTCGCTTGCTCTGAGTGGACCAACTTATTTAAAGAACGTCAGAATTTTTTACCGAAAGTAATTTATTAATAATCTATCCATCTCTTTGTATATATATATATATATATATATATATATAATATACAGGTGGTTATTAAAATAATGGAAACACCTACCAATATTAGTGGTGTTTATGAATGTGCTTCGTATTCCTTAAAAAACATGTCTGGCCACCGGTACTTTTTTATATAATATAGTGTATGTATTAGTCTATCAGGTAGCAATAGTTAAACATCGTGGTTTTGGAGGGAACAGCGTAAAATGTCAAACCGTGCAGACCTTGCGAAAAGGGCAAATTGTTGGAGCGTGCTTAAATTGGAGTATGTGTTACTGCAATCCCCAGGCTAATGGATGATTTTCGATCTATGGTATCGAAAGTCATGATAGCATACAGAGCGCACGGAAAAACATCATTTGCCAAACAGAATAGTGGACGATAGGTAGAGCTGAGTAAAAGAGACGTACGAGGTATTGAAGTGGATTGTGACACGAAGAAAGAAAACAACTCCACCAAAATGACCAAAGAGCTCAATCTGCGTGTCCATGTTCCAGTATCAACCATTTGAGGTAGAAGGGAACTTCACAAATAAAGCATTTTAGAAAGAGTAGTTATTCCCAAGCCACTTGTAATTGATGCAGATACAAAATATCGTCCACAATGGTGCCACGAGCGCAAATAATGGTCAAATAATATGTCGAGAAAAGGCGTTTAGTCCGATGAATCACTGTTCACATTGTTTCTCGCAACAGGACGTCTGTATGTCTGGAGCACACCCACACAAGCGTAAGATTCTGGCTGTCTCATCTCAACTGTCAATCATATAGGTTGATCTATCAGGGTTTGGGATGGCATCTCATGGTTTTCTTCAGGCCCTATTGTAACCTTAAAAGAGAGATTGAATGGGAAGGACTATGTCGAAATTTTAGCTCACTAGTCCATCCTATGGTGCAAACATTGTTTCTTGCAGGAGATGGCGTTCTCCAGGATGATAATCCCCCTATACATACAGCTAAATCTATCAAGTATTGGTTTGAAGAGCTTGAAAAAGAATTCAAATGTCTTATCTTGTCCTGTACAATCCCCCCGACTATATATCATCCAACCACTGTGATCTGTATAAGCGGATAGAGCTAGGTATAGATATCCACCACAGCATCTCTACAGGAACTTTCATGATTTTTCCCTGAAGGATGGTATAATGTATCCTGAACCACTATTCATGACTTGTATAATCCAATTCCAAGGTGAATCAGGTGGTATTACATGATGAAGGTGATTCTGAGCCGTATTAATAAAGGTTTTCATGATGTTTCTTAGTGTTTCCCTTACTTTGATAATCACCTGTACATATATATATATATATATATATATATATATATATATATATATATATATATATATATATATATATATATATATATATATATATATATATATAATTATTTTATTTAAAATGTAACATCCATGCAAGAGAACAATAAAATATACAAACAATTTAACAGAAGAGAAAGGGCAACTTTTATACTGAAATTAATGATGAGTTTAATTTTTAAATTGGCAAAAAATCCAGCACCAAAGAAAATAAAAAGCAATAATTATATTGAGACAAAGCTGTTAATTTAACTTAAAGTGGTAGACAAAGTTCAAAGGTCTACTGGAACGATAATCTTATGAATAGCACCAATAATACTAATCCACGAAAGTGTTTTTATACAGTCTTATTTAAGTTAGAAAGAGACAATGATTACATATATTTATATGTCTCAAACACCATCTTTCTGCCTATATATGGCAATAGTTTAACCCGGCATGACCCGCGCGACAAAAACGAACGTAAATACTCGCGCCGGGTATCTCATACCCAAGGGTGTTTCATTGTGTTTTCTACCGTAAAATCCATACACGAAATGTAAAAAAAGATAAAAAATAGAAAAATACAATTGTAAACATATATTTAAAAATGCTACTTACATTTAGTTTGCACATTTTCTGCAAATACATGCCATGTGTTCCATACATGTATGTTTATCACACCTTTCACAAATAAATTTAGTTTTTCTGTCCTTCTTATTAGGGCATTCAGTGCATCTTTTATATATTCCTTTGGCCCTCTTTGCAGGTGGTGCGATGTCTCCACTGGATCCTAATTTTTCTTTTAAATTTCGTGGAAGCATTGTTTGCTGACTCCTACTTTTCTTGTATTCTTCTATAAGTTGAAACCCCAAATATTTCAAAAATGAGCGTCTGGTTTGATGTTGAGTAGGTGGTTTCTTTGTAGATAGTAAAATAATTCGCGCATTTATCGCAGCAACGTTCAACAATGCAAAAAATATTGTCATGGGCCAACGATTACATTTTCTAGCCGTTGAATATGTTGCAGCCATTTCATCAACAACGTCCACTGCTCCTTTAGTTAGATTATAGAAAGTTATTATTTCGGGTTTTTTTATTCTCCTGTACATGAATCTATTGCGTCATCATTGTGCATTGTTGAAAGTAGAAGAACATTCCTATTTTTCTTGGGTGTATATGAAACAATTGTTGTTTCTTTTTGGAAACCAAACATTGAGGAGTACAGTTCTCGGTTCTTTGAATTTAAAAATATCGGAGGAATTTCTTTTTTATTTTTTCTCATGGTTCCAACAATAGTTATTTTCTTCTTCAAAAGTTCCTGTGAAAGGGGATAAGATGTATACCAGTTGTCTACAGTCAAATTGCGCCCTGAATTATAGAGAGGTTCCATCAACCTCTTCACAACACTACTTGGACTGTTATCTAACTGAAAATGTCCGTTTGGCTGTTTACCAGCGTATACTTCCATCTTCCAAGTGTAAAATATCCTTGAATCGACGAGTGCAAAAATTTTTATACCATATTTTTGATGGTTTTTTCGGCATATATTGCCGAAATGGACATCGCCCTCTAAAGGATTCCAGCTTCTCATCTATAGTTACGTATTCCCCGATATTATACGATTTTTGACAGTTTTCCACAAATGTTTCGAAGAATTCTCGTATCGGAGCCAACTTATCTAAATCTTTCCTGCTCTGACGAGTTCTAATATCATCAAAACGTAGGCATCGCATCAGAAACTTAAAACGGTTTGCGAACATAGTTGTGCGGAATATTTCTATTCCTGTGCCGTCTATTGCCCAGAGATCTTTTACATTTACATGTGACGATTTATGTACACCACAAATATATAGCAGTCCAATAAATGCTTTAATTTCAGTTTCATTAGTATCTTTTGCATCCCTCTCTCGGGAAAAACTTTCTTTTATCGATTTGATAAAAATATTTGTGCATGTTACTAAACATTGAATTAGTTCAGGAGAGATAAGTAAATTCCAAGCTTCTAAAGGAGTAGTGACATCTTTTGAAATGCATGTATTTCCAGGGAGTTTCGTAATAATGTTTTTTGCAGAAACTCGAACATTAGGACGGAATTTCTCTTTATTCCAAACTGTTTTATTGTCTCTTCCTATAAAACAATTATTTTCATGAGAATCCACATCTTCTAAATCTGAGTCGATTTCAGTTGATGAATCATGATTACTGTTATATTCCTCATCATCTGGTTCCTCATCATCTTCGCTAAAACTTTCTTCATCGGAAGATATAGTATCCAATAAATTTCTCAAATGTCGCATTTCTTCATCATAACTGCGATAACGTGCCATATCGGAAGAACGAATTTAAAGTGTGATCGTGTACTAGGAACTATAGCAGCAATACTCGCGCAGGGTATGACACACCCGACAAGGCGATATCCAAAGATCTATTTTTAGAAATCGCCCACAAGTTGTTCCCCACCAAGGTCATGACCTTAGAGTCAGCTACACCAGGATTCATCCATTTTCCAAAAAAGGTTAGGAAGGAACAATGAAAAAAGCGGCGTGGTGGGTATGTCATACCCTGCGCGGGTACTGCCGGGTTAAGAATTTATGGATTTAATATTGTTCAGTAGTTTGTTTGAGTTACATATGGACTAATTCATGATGTATAAACAATAGAAAACATTAAAAGCTCAATATTTCAACAATCTTTTAAGTGTAAATGATGGGAAAATATCTTTGTTTTAAAAGAACTTGTTTTTAAATTTTATAATATCTATATTGTTAAGAAATGAAATGAAAATTTTCTTCAGTGCACATTTAAAAACTCTACAATTAAAATAATTACTACAATTTACCTCATTCTGCACTATCCTATTCCAATACAACGATTTCACATAAAACAGAATATTTAGTATGTAGAACAATTACATGCATTGTTAAATTCCTCATTTCTAAACTCGCATCATCAGCCGTAATAATTCAAATATATTGATTAAAATCGTTTAAAATCTTCATTATAAATCAATTTATACCCGATTATTTTAGGCCCTATAGCTGAAAATCTTCAAAACACTTGAAGTCTTCCGCTTGTATGACTGGTCAAAGATTCTAACTTAACTTTCTTCCCATACAATATGGGGTGGGCAATCTCCCGCTGATGATAAATGGATATCATAATTAGGGCTGACCTACGCGTATTTATCAATGATTCGCCGATCAGTTGAAAGGCGACGATTAACAAAGCAATTTATCCAAACAGAGCAAATGTTGCCGTCAGTGTTTTAGCATGCTAAAAATTAATTAATTCAGTAATCTAGCTGCTCTAAGCTAAAGTTGGATATTAAGTTTAGGCGCGGGTAGGAAGTCTAAAATTTTGCAGTATTCCTTTTTTTACGCAGAAGTTAGAATTTACTTATTAATACCTTTAAATATAAAATTTTATATGATTTAGAATCCCAAGTGATATGATTTAAAAGTAAATTTAGAGCCGAGGAAACGTTTTAGGAGAACAGTATTGTAATTAAACATTTTGGAAATAAAATTTACGGTGGCCATTAATAGCTAGTGTCTAAACTCAGAATTTATATTTTAATTAATGTCATATAATTTTACAATACGAAAACTCCACATGGTTTAGTTCTGATTGACTGTAATTTCTTATATTTTCAATATAACAAAAAATTATTTTTAAAAGAGTATAAACTCTTTATGTAATGACCGTGTCCAATTCTATTCTAATAATAGGATTTTCTCGAATGTCACCATTAAATAATTTAAGAGAAGAATACTAGTTTACAATAGTCCCTAACACAGCAAAATTTCTAACAGTAGCCTCTAGTATAGATATTTCAATAGAAAGCACATTTTATGTTTTTTAAATACTATCTGCCATTTCATCTCCATTTCATAATGGCAGTGTATTAATCGACGTTTATAACGAATTGTAATCCGTACAATAAAGGGCTATAAGCTTTATTCCTCTGTTGCTTCCTCATAGAACTTTTTAAAAACAAATTTATCTTAGAAAATTTAATTTACGTTAGACATTCTTAATGTATTTTAACTTTCCTTTCAAGAAATACAAATAATAAGCATAAACATCTTGCTGTGCACCGTTGATACAACACGCATAAAACTGTATATACGTCAGATAAACTTATTTTAATTTATGAAGGATATGAGAGATTGTCAATCGGTTTTTTAGAAATAATGATGTTAATAGGGTCTTAATACAAGCAATATACACCTTGGTATTCAATTTCTCCTTACAGTATGGTTTCATTACCCTTACACTAAATGGTTAAGTTTATATACTGAAAGATACAATTATGTTAGCTTTACATGAAATATTGATCTACGCTAAACACTAATGTAAATAGTTTAAAACAGTATGATACAGTTGTTGACATATTGTCTAATCAATTCAATATCGAGTTATGGGAGCTAAATTTCAATGTAGTTCATTAGAATATCTCTTTTGAACATATAAATCTGATTTTTAAGCATTCTCATTTAATCAAAGTACCGTTTAAAAACTACAAGTGAATTCTAATGCCTCTGGTTTATTCAGCACATTTGTTACTAATTAAACTTTATCATAATTCATCTCAACTATATTTTTTCAAAGATGTATTCACTTTTCACTATCCAAACCAGACAGAACTATTTTTTAGCCGTAATTGAGAAATTAAGACCTATTTGATAGAAGAGTAAATTTGTAAGCAAATGTTGATTAACTTAACAATTATCACGAACAAAGAATGATAAAGCTTGAGAGTTCCTTTTCTAAAAAGCTAAATCCCTTACATTCTCAGATTTACTGACCACATAGGTGTATTTTTCTTTTATACTCTTGTTATTGGTACATATGAAGAGAGTTGGGAACGTTTAGAGTAAAACAAAACATTTTTTTAGTCATATAAAATATTTAAATTCATCATATACGCATTGGGCAAATAGAAGTTAGAAAATATATGAATCCTTTACAACTGGTTTTAAACATGACTTGTAAATAGCAAATTTGTTTATACTAAACACATAAATTTATATAAAAATTATATTGCTTGCGAAATTTGTAAGGATAGCATTTCACAACAGAATGTCACAATAGTGCAATAAAATAAAAAGCAGGGAATACTTTTATAAAAGGATAATTATGTATTAAAAGTATCTAATAAATTTTGAAATTCTGAATCTCACACATATTATTTGTCTTATATTTAATAATTCATATTTTACTAAAGTAAAAATATATTTAGTAATTCATCTTATACTACAGTAAAAATAGAATATCTAATAAACCAATAAGTTCTTGAAAACATAAGGAAGCTGCTTATATATATATATATATATATATATATATATATACAACATAAATTACAACCAGGTTTATATTTTTCTATAATCATTTTCTATAACCATTTTCTGTAACCATTTTTCTGTATTCGCAATCGAGATTCAAAAAGTGTATGAATATATATTTTTTGTACCATAATGAAAAAAATTTGACATACCTAGTGCAACTTTTCTCAAAGGAAAACAGTTAAGTTTCATTCTCTATGCTATTGGAATGCTCTAAAACAGTATTCCATTCTGCAAAATTTGAAACGTTCTTGCCTCTCTGCTAATCACTGATTACGTTGAATGCATTGCCGATGACAAATGTTGGTCCTAATTGGGCAGGATCTATGCTTGTTAATGCATAAAACAGTTATAACTTATTGGCATTTGCTCACTCTAAAATGAATTGTCTTTTAAACTGCTGCTAAACACACTTGACATCAAATATTAAATGAACTTGAAACGGTAAAACAACTTATCATACGTTTTGAAAATAACTAATGGTGCTTTTACAAATTCAGATTTATTAAAAGATAGGAACTTCATGGCAAGATTTAAAATTTTTCATTAAGACTTTAGGCTTACATATATATTCTTGATAATGTAATCATATTTATTTATTTGAATTGCTCTCGAATAAAATATCAGATGTACTCATACACACACTTCCATGATAGAAGACGCTGTAATAGGCACTTTTACCGCAGAGAATAATTCTAAATTTTTCTTTAGAGATATTCTTTATGTGAAAGATTATATGACAAAAAATATGTTTATTTATATTTTTAAACAATAATAAGGATTGCTGTTAAGTTCAACAGTCGTGATTCAGTTTCGAAAATAACTTTTTTTTTACGCAAATGCACATTTTACATTATATACAATGAAACTATTTGAATACAATTATTTATTTGTATTTCTGGTAAAGACTATAGCTAAAACAAACAAATTACATTAGACACAAACATTTAATATTCAGTATACCGCAAATGAGTGAAACAGTTGAATATTTATAATTAATCATCTAAAAAGTAATAGAAATGTAGAAGGGAAATTTGCGAAAAAAGTTAGGAACAAAAAACCTCACCATAACTACATAAAAATTCTATTCATGTTTACTTGAAAATCCAGAAATGTTTCATCTAGAGAAAGAAAACTTTTCTGACTTTCGAATAGATCTACATTTTAGTTATCCGTAGGAAGTATTTTAAGAAGTAACTTATAGTTTTTATTTATAGGATTTTCTCAGAGAAACATATTTTAACAACATAAAACAAGATTAAAAAAATAAAACATGCATTTCCCAAAAATTTTCTACCGAAACTTTAAACTTTGTAATATTACTCCATAAACATCTAAATAGATCTACCAAATTTAGAAGAAAGACATGATGTCTTTAATTACCATCTGGTCTCAATGACAGAAACTTTTAAAAGTTTTTCGCAATCATGAGATTGTGTTTTCAAGAGTGTGTTCATGAACTGAAGTTTGATTATAGTTCCCGCTTTTAATGGGAGAGTTTGTCCTAAACTGATGGCTAGAATTAGCAAGTATGAATACATAAATTTTGATAAAAATGAACGTCACTCTGAAACTACTGAAACATTTTAATCAAATAATTAAATACTTGTACACCTAAAAGATAGGAAATTAAGTAAGCAAATTCTGTGGTTCCAAGTCTTTTAAAGCTCAAAGCTCTCAAAAAATAAAAGTATTATTGGATTCATTACTTTCAGTTGCATCTTTTCAGTCAGAAATGAAAAAAATATTTTAATTAGGTATAAAAATATATAAAAATAAATATATAAACATCTAACTGAACATTTTTATTCTAAATTTAATGTTTATAATGTTTTATAATGTCTCTAATGAAACTTTTAAAACAACTCTTTTAAAACAATTAGGGCCTGTTCACATAGGAGTCCGTTGCGTAGCGTTAAGGGAAAGATGACGTTGAGACGAAAATAAACCAATCATAGGCGTTAAAATGTCATTGCAAATCGTTTGGAGGTTTGCCATTGGTTAAATATATTTCAATACTTTAACGCTCCGCAACGGACTCCTATGTGAACAGACCCTAACTCAATGAAATAGATAAAATCATTTATTTACGCATGCATGAGTTTACAATTCTTCTTGTGGAACTGTAGAATGAATAAGGTTTATTTTTTGTTAAATACAGCATCAGACATTATCAAGTTTAAAATGTGAACGGCTCGTTCTCAAGTCATGATCTTTTTTTCGTCCGTTTTGTCACCTTTTTAAATAAAAACACAGCAGCATGGGAACAAACCCGTCCACCAAAATTAGTTGCGTAAAACATAAAACAGATTCTGTTGAGCTTTTTCTGATGATAGTGGATAAGTATTTCAAAACATCAAAAATGATAGCACGTGATATGTTTGAAAAATATATCTAGAAGCAGTACACGAAATTTTATAAATTGATTTTGTTTCCTTAAATTAGCTTTATTTTTATTACTTGATTTTTTTCTAAGATCAAATTGGGTGGATACCAGTTGCAAAAAATAAGATGAGGAAAATGCGGTAATATCACCGAATATTAATTGCACATTTTTATAGTTATTACAAATCTTTCCGCAACTACAACGTTAAGTTATCGTCTTTCAGAACTTCGGCAATAAGCTTCAGCGTTTACGTAACGCTCATTTCCTAAACATCGGCACTTTGTATAAGTGCGCGTTCACTTTAACTTCCCTCATGTTCTTTATACTGTTCCTTAATCTTTGTTATCTTAAGTTAACCGGTCATTGAATTGTATGACGACATTCATGATCGGATTAATCGGGATTGTTTCCCGTGTTTACGTCACTCTTTTACATTTACATTTTCCCATTAAATAAAGTGTTTTCAGGAAGAAGACACTCTGCCTTATGTAAAATATTCTTGTTATTTATACTGCGTGGCAGAAGCAGTTGCACGCTAGAGGACTCTTGTTAGGTGAAGTTAGGTTGTTGGTGGTAAGACGTGTTTGTTCTCTGCTGCTGTTTTTTCGCTTTTTTGCTACTTCAGTCACATTAACTTGAGGGGCACTTGGCTTTCTCATGTGTGACGGGGCTGAATTTATCGATGCTTGGCTTTCCCAGGGATTTATCCCTGCGGATAATGATACGGACGCCGGACTGCTTGATTTTGATATGGACGCCGATACGGACACGACAATAAATATGGACTCTACCTATACTGTGGAAGCAACTATGGATATTGGAAAGAAGAAGGAACATTCTCTAACGGACACTGAAACTAAAATTATGGAAGACTTAATTGAAGGAACTATCCCGCCCTACGCCATGGAACCCTTGAAAATGACTTGCCCTTTATTATATGAAAGATTTCGTCTGAGTAAACATGCTTTAACTGAAAGTGATCAATCTAACCGTAAAAGCGCATTCTTTAACTAACCCATTTAAACGACCAAAAAACTTCTCAAGATAAAAGTGATGGTTTTTCTTTCCCTCCCTTAAGACTAACTTCAAAAACTCCGTTACCCATTAATTCAGATGCTCCTGTTACTACCAACAAATTTGATGCCCTTAAGGAAAATGTTTTAAATGACCATAATGTTGTCCAACCAGCGCCTAGAATCAGTAATAATGTGTCTAAAATTAAGCACATTACCATCGTTAAAATTCCAAATTATAGGGATGTCTTAAATGAAATAGCTGGTACTGATAACTGTAGAAAATTCCAAGTGAAGGTGGGAGTTTAATTTATTCGACTTGACCCCCAGACTGAAACTGATCATCGTAATATTTCAAAATACTTAAAAGATCATAATATTGAAGGTTTTATTCTCCCCCTTGGTATTGTTCGTCATGTTAAAATTATCATCAGAGGATTACCTAGAGAAATCCCGGCTACTGAAGTTCACGATGAACTCAAAAGACTTGAATTCCATGTTCTCAAAACCACACAATTAACTAAGAAAGATAAAACTATCATCCCTCTTTATCAAGTTCAACTTACCCCTTCTGACAAAACTAGAACTATCAATAATCTAACCTCCCTGTTTCACATCCGCATAACGGTTGAAAAATATAGATCCCTTTATAAGAGTCAACAGTGTCATAACTGTAACTACTTTCACCATCACTCAAGCAGCTGATTGATGAAACCACGTTGTGTTAAATGCGCAAGCCCCATAAAACCATTGACTGTTCCATTAAAGAAAAAACTCCCACCCCCAAATGTTACAACTGTTCTGGTGACCATCCTGCTAACTGGAGAAGATGCCCCAAATTAACCCATAATTTACCTCAACCTAAGAAAAAACAAACATCTAAAGTAAATCCTAATGTTAGTTATGCTAATGCTACTGGTTCGCATTCCCTTCCTAGCCCAGTAAATGCTACTTCCTCTAATGCTGATTCTGTCCCTGAACCTTCTACCAGTGTAACTGGCACACCCAACAATAGTGAAATTTTCAATCTCTTGGCCCAAATGAGAGAAATTGGTTCTATCATGCAGACATTAAAAATATCCTAGGAATATCTGACTTCTCGGATCTGCTAGTTACACTAAGGCAGACTAAGGAGCGCATTCTCCAAGCCAAATCTTCCGATGAACAGATAGTTGCTTTCATCTACTCTATGCTCAATCTTCCTTCTAAAACCGTGCCATGAATGTTTTTAAATCTCTTTCCATTGTCGCTTGGAACGCCAATGGCATTATTAGTAAAATTCAGGGGTTCAAGGTTTTTATAAGTGAGCATTGCCCCAATATTATCCTTATTCAAGAAACTAACCTTCGACCAGGGGATAAGTTCAAAATTCCTAATTATACTGTTTACCGTAGCTACTATGTTGACTCGACTCGTAATGATCGCGCTATAAGAGGTACGGCGATCGCTGTTAAAATGACCCTCCCTCACCATGATATTGTACTGCCCGCGCTCAAAGTTATCAACGCTACTGAAATTAACGTCTGTCTTCCGAACCACCCATCGTATACATTTCTACTTACATCCCCCCTGTCTAAATTGTATGGATATCTTTGAAGATATTAAAAAGCTTAAAAATATCAATGATATCATTATTTTGGGTGACTTAAATGCTACCCATCCCCTGTGGAACGGCCCTAATTCTCCCATTAATCCTTATGGTGCGGTCATTAATAACTTCACGGCTAATACAAATTTCGATATTATTGCCACTACCACCCCTACCCACTTTTCCTTTTCCAGGAATAATATTTTGGACTTTGCCCTTGTTAAAGGTATCCCTCATGATCTGTACATTGACTCCATTTGTGACCTGTCCTCTGACCACAATCCTGTGTTACTCAAAATCTCCCTTTACCATAATCCTCTTAATATTAAACAGAAAAAGTTTACTAACTGGTCTAAATTCAAAAGCATCCTTGCTAGTAACCCCTTTGTCCACCCCGTTGTCAATCGTACTGATGATATTGACGATCTCGTCAATAGTATCACTTATGATATTATCTTTAGCCTATTTAACAGTACCCAAATCAACCCCCCTAGAAATAAATATAACGCTGACCCTAACTTAAGACCCTAAAGCGCGTAAGAATTGGCAGCATAATAAAACTGATATCAATAAAACTATAATGAATAACGCTCAGCGGGACCTTAAATTTTACTTAAAGGACAAAGCCAATTCTAACTGGGAACAGTTTATTACTTCTCTTGACACTACAAAGGATTCTATTTGGCGTACGGCCAAAAGATTTAAAAACCAATTTAATACCATTCCCACTCTTAAAATCCCCAATTCCATTTCTCATGCTAGCACTGAACTCGAAAAATGTACCCTTAATGCTAAAACTCTTTCTCAATATTTTGCTCCCCCCCCTCAAAATTCCAGGACTGAAAACATTGTCAAGACTAATTTGGATCTCTTTAATATTACGCCTCACGATAGCCCCACCCCTTACATTGTTCCTGTGGACTTTATATTATTAAAAATCTCCCCAGAAAGAAGTCCCCTGGTGTTGATGGTACCACCCATACTATGCTTAAGCATCTCCCTCCTCATTATATTTACAAAATTACCGTTCTCATTATTTCTATTTTTTATTTTCAGTATTTCCCTCCTAAATGGAAAAATTCCATTATTGTTCCAATTCGTAAACCCGGCAAACCCTCTTCCTCGGCCGATAGTTATCGTCCTATAAGTTTATTAAACACTATTAGCAAAATAACTGAAAAATTTCTTGCCCTTGAAATTAACAAACATCTGGAAGCCAATAACATCATTATTCACTATCAATTCGGTTTTCGAAAATCTCTTTCTGCTCCACATCAGGCCTACTGTATCACTGAGATCCTAACCCAAGCTAAAATTAATAAAATGTCCTCCGCTGCCCTTTTTCTGGATGTAGCACGCGCTTTCGACAGAATGTGGATTGATGGTCTTATCCATAAGCTTATCAACTACAACTTCCCCCCCCCCAGCTTATTAAAATTATCTCCTCCTATTTAAGTAATCGTACCTTTCAAGTTAAAATCAATAATACTTTATCCAAGCCCTATCCCATATTTTCTGGGGTTCCTCAAGGTTCTCTCATTGGTCCAACCTTGTTTAATATCTACATTAACGACATTCAGCAGTACATAAAAACCGAAATTGTTATTTTTGCAGACGACACAGCTATTTTTGCCTCTAATCATAATCATAAATATGCAGTTAAAGCTATTAATGACCACGTTGCCCTTATTAATTCCTGGCTCTTAAAATGGAAAATAAAAGTTAACTCGGATAAATGCATTGCCACTCTGTTCACCCATAAGCTCGATAGAACCTATGCTAACTGCAACATTAAAATTCGTTCCACCATTATCCCCTGGTCAAACGCTGTTAAATACCTAGTGTTAACCCTTGATAAAAAACTTACCTGGAAACAACATATCATTAATAATCGTAATAAATTTCCTAATGCTAAAAGACAACTTTATCCCTTAATTGCCCAAAAATAGTAAATTGAACTTTAGTAACAAAAAGCTCATTTATAAATCCTTCTTAAGACCTTTATTTACGTATGCTGGACCAGTTTGGTCGTATGTAGCGGACTGCAACATTAAAATTCTGGCTGTTGCTCAAAACATGACTATTCGGCAAATCACTAACTCCCCATGGTGTTTTCGTAATGTTGACATTTATAGGGAGATAAATCTCCCCACTATTAAAAATTATCTCAAAAATCTTGCTATTAATTTCCATAAAGATTTACCAAATGATCTTATTAAAAATCTTGCCGATTACGACCCTGCTGACCCAGCTAACAAGAAACGGCCCCGTGCCATTCTTGCTCATAACTTTTAATTGTTTGTCCTGTTTGTTCACCCTGTTTCTTTTTTCACCATTGTTTTAGCTTTACCTGTTCTATCGAATCTATTTGTTTCCTCCACTTTCTATTTTCCTTCCTACTTCCGTTTTTATTGATCACTGAAGTTTTATGCATTGCTATATCATTCTACAGTGGAGGGCCCGGCCCATGTATTGTAGTTTCCACTACTCTTCCTGCAGTTCTACGCTATGTGAATGGCATTTGCTTGTGTGCAGTAGCTAGTGCAGCCGTAGGTGCAATCGCTGCAATAGTATGTTAGCTTATTTTATTTTTAAATGTTTTATCTTATTATTTTTGTAAATAAAACGTCGAATATTTTTTTAAATTCCGTCTGCTTGTTTGTGGAGTTTTTCTTCAACGGTGAAACATACCGCACTCTGCATTTCGGAAGTTATTTCCGAGATATTAATAGTATTTATATCTCAAATAGCAGAATATATTCCTCATAGGACAATATTGGCTGGTTGAAAGCCCTGCGGTCATATTTTATAACACAACTGGTAAATAGACTGGGACCTGTAGTTTAAAGGCTGGTTGGTTTGAATGCTTGAAGACTCTGCTACCGAATGCCAGTGCCTTTCATTTTCCAGTTGAAAGTCCATTTGGACATAATCCAAGAAAGAGTCCGAGTTATACGTATACCAATCTTGCAATGATAGATTGAAAAAGCCAGGTTTTGAACTACTCATCTTCAGATCAACAAATTATACAGACAATTTTTTCCTGACTGTAACGTGGAATTAATTCCAGAAATAATTAATTTGGTTGAGCTGGTAACGCACGTTAAATTAATATAAAATCTCTAATTCTGAATAGTTGTTCCTTAAAATAAAGTAGTGTAATTTCTATACCGTTCCGTCGACGTGTGTGTTCTTGAGAATTTTACCGTTGCCCATTTAAACCGTAAAAGCTTCAACCGTAATTTGCTTAGCCAGGTGTTAGTCTCAATATTCCCTTGTTAAGTTTGTCTAAAATGCACATTTTATGGCTGGTAATTGCAAGGTGTGTCTTGTGAACATCCAACTAGCCTTTGTCCACGCATGCCGTTTTACGTTTGCTCCCTAAATTGGACCATAAAATCGGTTTAAGGTAGAGATAAAAGTTGTGTCTCTCTCGCCCCCCTTTGTTACAAAGATTTTTCCCAGAAATGAACTTGGCGTCAGCTTGGCGTGAAAGTGCTCTCCGAGTAGGTCTTTCTCCCCTGGTTCGACCAATCGAGCAGAGGCGCAAAGTTAGTAATATCGGGGCTAAACCATTCACGGGTCTCAATTTTGCAGCGCGCTAGACTTATTCTCCTCTTGGCGAGGTTTCGGCAAGGCCGGGTTCCTTTTGTTGGCCATTAAGCGCTCGCGTTGTTATTACTGTCCTTTTTCCTCCGTGCTGAGGTAATATTGCGTACGCATTGGACGTTTGTCCGCTTTTTGTTTAATTAGCGCATTTCTCGCTATTGTAATCCTGGCTTTCCGTGAGCCTGTCCAGTGATGAAAAAGAAAGAGTACAGAGATATATTTTTGAGAGAGAGTTGACTCTAATATTTTTGCGTTTAAGCACACCATCAGTCTTGGATCTGCCAATTCTGTTTTTGGGGCCCCCTTTTTTATATATATTCAACTTGCAATGTTTGATAGTTATGCTTCTGACTTTTGACCGGAACGGTCACCATTATTTTTGAGCTCATGTTGACTCAAGCTCACCTTCCATTTGTATATAGAACATTTTCCTAAGTTGTACTCAAATAATGGATGAATTGATTTCTGATGAAGAATAAATGATTTTTTTTTGTAACAAAGCTTTGGCTTTATGCTTAGTTTTTTTATGGCTTCCACATACGCATTCCCAACCGGCATGTTGACAGTGTCATTTCCTGAGGTTATTAACACAGCCTACTCCACTACGCTCCTGCAAAGATCGGGCCGATAGTAAGTTTGTAATTGTTCATCCGAAGAACGGAAGGATATCATCGAGGAACCATCATCTAGTTCCTTTGCTGTTTTGTTACTGCAGAACGTTTAGGACTTTTATAGTGCTGATCTAGAATCCACATTCCAGTTCACCTATTACGATCCTAGCGAACTTTTAGCCTCCTCCTTCCTGGAGAACTTTCTCATCCCTTCAGCGAACTGTTCTACTTCCATCACGACAATAGACAGATGCAGTGAACTTTTTTTGTCACCGTCTTCACGTTAACAAACAGCTACATCTTTTCCCTTTTACTGAAGACACTGTATCCCTCTTTATCTACAGTATAGATGGTGATCAAGACCTGTGACCTGTCATCTAGCTGGTAATTAACATTTTTCTCAACTTATATTTATATAATGTTTTTTTATATTTCATAATATGGTGAATTTTTGTGAGTATGATTAATGCATAATTTTCTTGTATGTATATATATATATATAATCTAGAATTTCATACCTACATATGCAGTGTTGTATAGAACAGTAGATATTTTTATTTGACAGCTAAGTAAATCCAATTGTAATTTTAAACAGTAACAGTTGAATATTTGCATCATACTGATAAAGCTTACTATTTTGGGGCATTCAATTTAATAACAATGGCTTCAAAAAATACCTTTCAGTGCAGTCTTACACCATTTGATGGTGACACTGACCTTCTTGATTTCTTCTTTGAACAACTTATGGATATAAAAGAATTGAATAAGTGGTCAGAGCACCAGGCTCTCACGTTTTTGAAATCTAGACTCATAGGCAATGCCCTAAAATTTTTCATAAGCTCAGCCAATGCAAAAATATGTAGTACTAATGCAGAGCTGAAGGAGATTTTTGTTGATTTTTTCCAGCCGGCTAACACTCAGTCATTACGTGTGGCAGTAGATAGTCTAAAATTAATGCCAGGCGAATCAATTAAAAACCTAGCTCATAGTCTAGATAATTTAGTAAGAAAGGTGCATTCGACATTTAGGGAAAAAGTTCAACTAGATTCAATTAAATATAATCATTTCCTCAATGCCTTACCTGCCAGCCATAAACTGAAAATTTTAGAGAGTGGTCTAGAATCTTTTGATGACGTGGTTAAAAAAGCAGAACTCCTAGAAGATATTCAGATCCAGTCTCAAGTCTTAGCTCCCTCAACATCTTCTGAGCCTTCATATGCAGACTTAATCGCTGAGGTAAATGCTTTAAAAGCACAGATGGTTGATTTGAAAAATCCCACTAATTTAGCTGCTGAATCTTCATCTAACAATGTTAATACCAATTCAAATTTTAGTTCATATAGAACTGCCCCTCACAAACCACACTCTAAAAATTTTAGAGCCAACCCTATCAAAAGAAAAGCAGTGTGTAATTTTTGTGGTAGACCAAATCATGTGATAAAGAATTGTTATCAATTTAAGATTATGCTGTCATCAAGATCAAATGACATGCAATACAAAATGAGTCGTGGTAGAGGCAATGTAAGACCTAATACATACTTTAATCGCAGATTGAATCAGAATATGTTGAACCCTCGTGCAAATTCTTTTGTTCCATCAAATGATCAGACAAACAACAACAATGCTAATTTAAACTAAATATGGAGTTTCTCAATACTGAGATGGAAAACTCCTTAGCCAGTGATACCAATGTTTATTCTCAGTGCCAACATGAGGATTTTTCTCAAATTATTCACAATAATGATGATAATACTTCATTCTTTTCTCTGCCTTTGGTGCATGTACATGTAAAAGATAATCAATTAATTGCACTCTTAGATTCAGGTTCCAGCCTGTCTTTAATTGACGTAAATACCTTCCAATTAATAAAAACTCAAATTAAATACAGGTTAATTTCTAGAGCTGTAACTATAAAAACCCTCACCTCTAATCTTGAAAATTCGGATTGTGTAGAATTATCTCTTAAATTTTCTAGAAAGTCAGATAAACACACATTTTTTCTAACCGACTTATCTTCTTCCAAATTCAATATCTTAATTGGCTATGACAATATAATTAAGTACAATGTAATTATGGACCACAACACTAATTCAATAAAACTAACTGAAGAATCTATCCCATCTATTCAAAATTCCTAAGACAATAGCAATCAGTTAAATTCAACTATAACTTACTCACCTACTCTTAATGCTCCTGACAATAACAGAATGAGAGAAACCAATGTTAAACTAATTGATCAACCTCCTAGTAGTAAATGTGATACTGCACCAGAGAACTTGGTTAACAAAGATAATGAAAATTTAATTTCTAGTGATGTTTTTTTATGATCATTTTGATGATATGAATGATAATGATAAGTGTTTTTTTGTACATAATAATATTGATACTGATTTCAATGATTTGAAAGTTTATCCATGTGTTACAAATGATAATTTTAATGATACCTCATCATATGATTTAAATTGTGTGAAAAACTACTTTTGGAGAGTAAGTGCAGCCAGTATATTAAAGTTGAAACTAATGAAAATCTTAATGAATGTATGTTTATACCTAAGGCTACAAAACAATTTATTTGCCATCCATCTTTATATAAATTGGATCATGATACTCAGGAAACTAACTTAAATACCTTCTATATTTGCATTGAAAATAAGAATGATAATCAACTTCACTTAAATAAAGGTTCTGTAATTGGACATCTTAGTGAATTTGAATTGATAGATAAACCTAATAATGACTCTAATTTTGTAAATAATTTTGATACTTCTGTTGATAATTGTGAACATTTTGTTAATTTTATATCTCCAACACCTGAAATTCTCAATAAGAGAAAAGAAATGCTTTCTTCATCTGATTTTAAATTAGATCATTTGTCGACTTACCAACAACAACAACTCCTTAACATTTTGTTACCTAACTATGCTGCTTTTTCTATGGACTTGTCAACCTTAGGGCATACGGATAGAGTAAATCCGCATATTTCACTAACTCAAAACTTTCCTATCAAAACTCTTCCTTTTCCCATTCCCGAAACTCTTCAGCAGACAGCCTTATAACAGCTTAATGAAATGCAGAGTGCTGGAATTATTCAACGTGGTAACTGTGAGTGGTCTGAACCTATGTTATTAGTTCGCAAAAAATCTCTTGATCCTGCTGCCCCTCCCACTTTTAGGCTTGCTTTAGATCTTCGCTTGTTAAATTCAGTTATAAAATCTTCCTCCTATCCCCTCCCTAAAATCTCAACTATAATTTCTAACTTATCTAAATTTAAATACTTTTCCACCCTCGATTTTGGTAATGCCTATTGGCAATTAGATCTTCCAGCAGATATACAAAAAGTCGTCGCCTTCACCACTCCCTTCGCTTCATATTTTTCTAAAAGAGTACCATTTGGCCTTAAGACAGTGTCCAGTACTTTTCAAAATTTAATAGATAATGTTTTAGAGCAGGTAAACCTGCCAGATCTTTATGCATATCAAGATGATTTGGTTATTGGTGCAAATTCATTCGAAGAGTCTCTTTCTAAAATATCAAAATTGCTTCAAGTAATTTGAGAATTTAATTTAACCTTATCTCCTCATAAGTGTTCATTTCACGAAACAACTATCGATTTCCTAAGTTTTAAAATCAAATATAATGCAAGCTTTCCTATTGAAGACAACATTACCAAAATTACTGCTTTTCCAGTTCCTACGTCGAAAAGACAGGTCAAACGTTTTTTAGGAGTATGTGGGTTCTATCGTACATTAATTCCAAATTTTGCTGCCCTTACTCAACCTTTAATTGATATTACCTCACCTAAAGTTAAATTTATTTGGTTTTCATATCTACAAGAGTGTTTCAGTAATCTTCAGTCAATTTTTTTTCAAAACCTTTTGTCAAATTACCTATGTAGGACCAGGATTTTTATTTAAACACTGATGCATCAAATATGGCTATTTCTGGTATTTTGATGCAAAAGTTTGATGATAAATTATTGCCCATATCATATTTCAGTAAATCACTTAAACAGGGTCAGAAAAATTATCCTGCTCTCAAAAAAGAACTGTTTGCTTTATATAAATCTATCATTGCTTTCAAGTATTACTTATACAACAGACCTTTTACTGTGCTCACTGATAGCAAACCCCTTATTAATTATAAACATACAACTTCTCCTACTGATATAGTAACTAGATGGCTACTCGAAATGAGTGAGTATTCCATCATTTTTCAACATGTACCTGGTAAACTTAATGTTTTGGCGGATTATTTTTCTCATCTCACTTGTAACCCTCCTGCTCAAAATTTATCCTCTAATCCTGAAATTATTAATAGTGAGGATGTTCTTCCTATAACTTCTGTTAATGCTTTAACTACTGACCCTATTCCAAATTCACCAGCTATTCCTATCACTAATGACCCCCCTCTTGATATTTCTATATCAACATTTTTGGCAGAACAGTGTAGGGATTCAAAATTAATCAAAATTATTAAATATCTAAATCAACCCCACTCTGTCAAATCCTCTAAATTTTCCGACTATTATATTCATGATGCTTCTAAATTATTATGTTGGGATAAAACTAAAATCAATACCAATTCTCATATTATTGTTGTTCCTCACTCTTTAAAATCTAAAGTTCTCAAAATTTGTCATGTGTCTCATTTTGGCATAGAAAAGACGTATGACTTTATAAAAGCTCGTTATTTTTGGCAAGGTATGTATGTTGATACACTAAATTTTGTTAAATCATGTCACCTTTGTTCGATTAATATGCCTCATACTATTGTATCAGCACCCTTTCAAGTAAACCCCATTCCCACTCTACCTAACGAGGCTATAGCAATAGATACTTTAGGCCCTCTTAAAAATAACGGATATGTTTTGACTATCATTGATCTTTTTTCGAGGTATTTAGAGGTTTTTCCTCTTGTCAAAATTACAACGGAGGCTGTCACTGAGTGTTTATTGAGTTATGTGTGTAAATTTGGGAGACCTTCTTTAATCTTAACGGATCTTGGTACCCAATTTACTTCTGAAATTTTTTCTAACTTTACAAAAACTATTGGTATAAAATTAAATCATACCACTGTGGGTCACCCTAAGTCAAATGCTATTTGTGAAAGGACTAACCTTTCAGCTAAAACTACCATTAATTGTCTTTTACAACAAAAGGTTCCTTTCAAACATGCTGAAATAATGCACCAACACTTGTATCATGGTTCACATCACTCATCCACTGATTTTTCTCTTTTTTTGATCCATTTTGGAAGAGAGTTGCACTGATATTTGATAATTTCAATTATACAAATTCTGTTGAACAACTAGGCAAACCTCAGTACCTTAATAATCTCCTCAAAAATATGTGTAATATTCAACAACTAGTTTATCAAAATTTAACGAATAAACGTATTATTCAAAATGCTAGCCAACTTCAACAGGCAAAATTACTTGTACTATATCCAGGCAATATTGTATATGTTAAATCCAAAGATAGATATAACAAGAAATTTACTGGCCCATTTGAGATAATTAAACGCCACTCTGTTGTAACTTATTCAATAAGACTATTAGCTAACTCTTTCGCTCCTCTTACCAAAAATATATATTGATCGGTTACACCTAGCTCCAGCTGTAAAACTCCATCTGAATGAGTCATATTTGTCTCCCTTAAGATTTAATAATTCTTCCCCCAAGCAAAATAGGTATTACTTGAGATCAACTGTTGTATAGTGATTTTTGGTAGTGTGTTGAGAGACGTCTTTAATGTACTACTAATATTCCTTTCAGCGCTGGCGTTGTTTTGAATATTTCTTTTGCTCACTGTACTATCAGTTTACTTGAGTATACATTTATTTTGAAAACATTATTCGAAATTCAAAATTTTACTGTTTTTTAAATGCCTATAATTGTTCTGTAAGACTATAAGGTTAAATTAATTGATAACATCACTTAATTTAATGCAATTGAAAATCATAAATCTTTAACATGGTCAACAAATAATGAATTTAGTTAGTTACTTCAACTGTTGTTAATAATGATTCCCTGTGGTTGTTTATTAACTGCCTGTAAAATTTTTGCAACATCTAATTTTAGTCTCACAACTTACAATGTACTTAAGAGTTTTTTTTTTGTTATGAGACATTGCTACAACTAAGATAAGTGTATACTGTACTTTACTTTATGTTATTATCATTTACTTGTGTGATATGTGTGGCACATTCTACTTCAGTCGTTGGTATTATTTTTGTCATTTTAGATATATTTTTTTTTGTTTGTGTACATTTATTAGTTATTTGTAATGGTACATGGCTTGGCATGAGTAAGCATTGGTAGGAAATTTCAGAGATAGGTATTCCATTGGTATAGATCCCATTACTTGTTTATATTTGTCATCGACATATTTTGCACTGACACATTTTTATTGTATAGTTATAAAATTACTGTATTGCATTTCAGATCAACATATCTAGTTACGCATTCGAGTTATAATATTATGTTCTATATGTTTTATTTTATGTGAAATTATTTTTTTTTCTACTTGATTTATTCATGAATTCAAGTATGCAAGCAAAACATTTACTCAAAATTACTTTTTACATTCACAAATGTTGCCTTATCACTTAATCCTTCTAGGATTTTTTTAAATGTTAGAAACTTTATACTCACGTATAAATTTTCTAAACTTAACTATTAATGATGCTATTTATCTCATGTTGACCTCTTCATATTAGTGATATAGATAGTGTGTAGTACCCAAATAGTCATTAACTTTAGTTGATCATTTATGGTTACAATTTTACGCATTTATATTGTAATGATGTTAAGCTCACACTTTAAAATAATGTACATGTACATAATGCCAAAGAGCTTATGTGTTAGTTCAGAGCCAAAGAGCCTGATATTATTTTTGTAGAGTGACTGTTTTTTTTATATTGTTCCCAATGTGGAACTTATATTAATTAAGTAAATTTCAGAATTCGAGTTCTCATATCTCTGGCAGATTAAGTTGATTAAATAACTTCTTAGGATAATTAACTTTGTTCCGTGGGAACTCATTCTAGCCTAAGTTACGATGATTGATTTTTTTGTATCTCACTCTCTGTATGGAAATATTAATACATATCTGATTCAACATCAATTTTTTTTACTTATTGTGTTACAAATTCATGGTTTTCAATGTCCATGTAAATATACAAGGCATATCACGACAATTCAATGGTTATCATGTACAGTTGTTTTGCTACAAGATCAGTCAATAATTTCACTCACTGGCATGAATGTAACTAGGTATATTATACATATTTCTGTACAAACTTGAAGAATGTATCCATCAACAGATGAATCACTTTTGTGACTGCTTTATGTAATCTCAGGTATGTTTTCATTATATTTTGTTTTGAGTGTATGTAAATTGCTTTTTTTCCACGTTAGAGTGGACCTTGTCAAATTTTCTTGTCATCTCTGGACAGAGGGGAAATTATGTAACGTGGAATTCGTTCCAGAAATAATTAATTTGGTTGAGCTGGTAACGCACTTTAAATTAATATAAAATCTCTAATTCTGAATAGTTGTTCCTTAAAATAAAATAGTGAAATTTCTATACCGTTCCCTCGACGTCTGTGTTCTTGAGAATTTAGCCGTTGCCCATTTAAACCGTAAAAGCTTCAACCGTAATTTGCTTAGCCAGGTGTTAGTCTCAGGATTCCCGTGTTAAGTTTGTCTAAAATGCACATTTTATGGCTAGTAATTGCAGGGTGTGTCTTGTAAACATCCAACTAGCCTTTGTCCGTGCATTCCGTTTGCTCCCTAAATTGGACCATAAAATCGGTTTAAGGTAGAGATAAAAGTTGCGTCTCCCTCGCCCCCCTTTGTGCGAAATATTTTTCCCACGAATGAACTTGGCGTCAGCTTGTCCGGAAAGCGCTCTCCGAGTAGGTCTTTCTCCCCTGGTTCGACCAATCGAGCAGAGGCGCAAAGTTAGTAATATCGGGGCTAAACCATTCACGGGCCTCAATTTTGCGGCGCGCTAGACTTTTTCTCCTCTTGGCGAGGTTTCGGCAAGGCCGGGTTCCTTTTGTTGGCCATTAAGCGCTCGCGTTGTTATTACTGTCCTTTTTCTTTCGTGCTGAGGTAATATTGCGTACGCCTTGGACGTGTGTCCGCTTTTTTTTTAATTGGTGCATTTCTCGCTATTGTAACCCTCGCTTTCCGTGTTTTTGCACTCCTGTCCAGTGATGAAAAAGAAAGAGAAGAGAGTCATTTTTTTGCGAGAGAGTTCACTCTAATATTTTTGCGTTTAAGCACACCATCAGTCTTGGATCTGCAATGTTTGATAGTTATGCTTCCGACTTTTGACCGGAACGGTCACCATTATTTTTGAGCTCATGTTGACTCAAGCTCATCTTCCATTTGTATATAGAACATTTTCCTAAGTTGTACTCAAGTAATGGATGAATTGATTTCTGATGATGAATAAATGATTTTTTTGTAACAAAGCTTTGGCTTCATGCTTGGTTTTTTTATGGCTCCTACATACGCATTCCCAACCGGCATGTTGACAGTGTCATTTCCTGAGGTTATTAACATCCTACACCACTACGCTCCTGCAACGATCTGGCCGATAGTAAGTTTGTAATTGTTCATCCGAAGGTCGGAAGGATATCATCGAGGAACCATCATCTAGCACCTTTGCTGTTTTGTTACTCCAGAACGTTTAGGACTGCTACAGTGCTGATCTAGAATCTACATTCCAGTTCACCTATTACGATCCTAGCGAACTTTTAGCCTCCTCCTTCTTGGAGAACTTTCTCATCCCTTCAGCGAACTGTTCTACTTCCATCACTACAATAGACAGATGCAGTGAACCTTTTTTTGTCACTGTCTTCCCGTTAACGAACAGCTACATCTTTTCCCCTTTACTGAAGAGACTGTATTCCATTTTATCTACAGTATACTGACGATGCGAGCAATTATTTACTATGTCATTCAACAAATCCTACCTCTCTCCTTTTAAAATCAATTACACATGGTATTTGCCTCATACATTATATTTATTTTTATTATATTATTGATGATTCTAATTCTTTTAATGACATGGAATTTTCTCCGATGTTTACATTGCAGCTTATTAGCGGTCTTTGCAGCATTGAACTCTGTACCAATGACAAAATCCAGAATCTCCAATCTTCTATCTTCCGATCTACAGACACGTCTTTTACCTATTTGCGCTGTCCCAGCAACGTGACAAATGCCTTTTGAAAGTCCCATCCCACAACATTTGTCGAAAGCATAAATAATTTGCTTAGTAATAAAAAAAATTCAGATTATTAATATCCAATACCTTTTGTACTTCTGTCAAACTTACACAAATTGCAAGAGATTTTCCAACATTATATCCTCAGCGCAACCCCACTGTCAGGATGAAACGAAAATAGATGACAAATTTATATATTTAGCGAAATGTAAATACTCTTTCTATTAGGATACAAATTACACAACACGCATTTCCTTTTGCGATAATGAATCTTATAAAAAACTATTTGTTGCTAATAATAAATGACACTAAACTTGTAAACCATTATCGCAAGCTAATGCGCTTTGTTACCATTTACCTTTTATGTTGTTCCTAAGAATTATGATTCTCCTGGCTAATGAGATATGTCAGCCTTGGGATAAAATAGTGTAGAAGTAGAAAATGCAAGTGAACTTGCTTCACCTGTGAAACAAAAAGTGTTTATAGACATATAATTTTTTACTGAAAAATTCAGGTTAAGTGATAAATTCTCCAAATATAGGGAATGAAGAAAATTTTTGCATTACGTATAATTTAAAAGTCGGTTTTTTATTACTAAATACAACATTTATAAAAGAAATTTTGTGTAAATGGGCAAAAATTTTTAAGTTTCAATTTATTTAGATCCTTTATAATAGTCTGTTTATAATGTCTTATATCCTTTATGTCCTTTATAGCAGTCTGTTTATTTTATAATAAACAGACTTGCTTTCAAATAAAGAATGAGATATTCGATAGCAAATTGAACGTATACTTCCAAAAGTAAAACAGTATTGTCTACGATACAGATATCAATGCAGAATATAAATACAAAAGAATACATTCGTAAGAGGAAAAAACATAATTTTTAGTCACGGTTGCGAAATAATAACGTTACTTCCCAGTATTTGCTTCACTCTGTACGCACGTATTATTCTTTTATGTGACTCTACTTGCCCAAGATATTATTAAAATGCATCTTCATCTTCAAAATAGTATAGGAAAGATTTAGTTTCAACTGAAATTTTTAATACCTAGTTCTCTTTTATGGCTTTTTTTTTTGCTATTACTTTATATTCAGTCACGAGTTCAAAATTCTATAATATATTTACAAGATTTTCCCCACTCACATGACTTTTCACTTTTGTACCTGAAACTCTAGTGGAAGGAACTTAAAATTTCCTTCTACAAGTTGAAAACTTGTAGATGGAAATTTTGCAAGGGAAAACTCAGAGAAACGGGTTTTGTAACATCTTTAGAGATGAACCCTGTCATATCCATATGCATTCAACGCGTTTTTGGAACTCCAGGCATACAGACATTAGAAGTGGTTTCCGATAATGACAGATTTTAAATATTCATCTCCATGCATACCTTTTATTCCGAAATTCACATAATTTTAGAACTTTCCCACATCTCTATGTCCTGCCCTTTGAGTTGAATTAGGTGGTAAAACAATAATTATTAATCATCATGTGCTAAAAGGCTTATCAGTGAGAAATTTTACCACATCAGATTTTAAAATGTTATTTTAAGTTATTAGGTCGATTACGCATGATCTTAATATCATTTGGTCGTTACAGTTAAGGTATTAAACCGATGATACGTTCACCCGTTTTACAATAAGAGACATGCTTAGAGACTAATAGGTGAACATAAAATATTAATAAAAAATTAGATTTAAGTGTCTATCTAAGCTGAAATCGATTAAAATTATTTTGCCAGAGCTATGATAATTATTTGGAACTTTCTACTCATTCCAATCATAATCATACAAACAAAATCATACATAACTTCAGGTAGAAGGGGTTTTTCCAATTTAGTCATCTAAAAAAATTGCAAGGGCAAACACAGTTTACATCAAAGGAAGTGTTTGTTTGTTACGTACATGTGCTGCATAATTACTCGCACAGATCATTAACAAGGCAAAATTTTTTTACTGTAGATTACAAAACTTGTGTGACATACGTTTACAGTTTTTATTTGCAGTTTATCTTTTAGATATTGCTATGTATTAAACTCCTGAAAAATTTTCTGACAAAATTTTTAAAAAAACTTTGACTTAGGGACTTTGCTACCTAGCATATCTTGATTGCTGATTTCAAAAGATTTTTTTATGCAAAATTAGCTGTTTTTCAAATAAAAACAGGACATTCATTACCTCTCTTCTTGAGTATACAACAAGTGGGATTAATAATATATCAGGTAACAATTGATATTGGACATAACTCCGAACTAAAGACCATACTACCAGCCTAAAAAAATGAAATTAGATATTCACAGAGAATCTCCCTTACTTCGGATAGCAACTCATCTTTTCTCCAACGTTTAAATTAAATATCAATTCCCCGCTGAATTCTCTAGTCTAGAAGACTTCAGTTTTAAACTTTTTTTTATGAAGGGGATTTTCTTCACTTCCAGAGATGGCTAATCTTTCTGATTGCAAATCCATTAGACAAGCTCCTGACCACGTTTATTGTATTAAATACTGCATCCTCTTTGAATCTCACAGTCTAGAAAATAATTCATGTTTGAGTGGAATTCCTCCAATGCTTGTGCTGGTGAATTCTTTCGTTAGCAATTATTCAATACGCGGCACTAATCCGTCTAAATCAATTCTTGCTTTTTTCGTTGAATCTTCGAGCTTAGAAGGTAGTTCATTGTTTCAAGCGTGGATTCTCATAACCGTTAGCACTAGAGATTCCTTACGTCAGCAGCACCTTAATACATGATTAAAAATAGTTTTATATCCAATTTCTAAACTACTTAAATTCAGTCTACTTCCCTGGACAGTTAATTTTTTCAAGTCTCCACATCTGCCAAAGTGGAATTCTTATGTATCTACGATTCGTCTTCCTAATTAGAATGCCCGATACTTTTCTGCCTTATTTGCCTGAGAGCGGACTGTTGAATCTTCAATCCAGAAGGCCTTTTCTGCTATGCCGGGCTCTGACTGGTGCATTGTGAAGTTTTTAAGAAAGTTTTGTGCCCAACCACAGCGATTGATGATTGAACTTGATTTGAACCCAGATGAAGGCAGCATTTTCTGGATTGAAGTTCCTGAATGCCTGTCCTTCGATGTGGTGCAGCAACAGTTCAAAGACGGTTCCAATATCTGTCCTTGACCAAACCTCTGGTTTTCAGAAGAGTTCAACAAACTACGACAAATGGTCACGTGATTAGGGGTAACTTACTCGCAGGGCTCAGCCTGTCCATAGTAGTACAGAAAGTTGAAAAGTAGCCACGTTAGGGGAGTCAGTATGTTGGATCCTTCCACGACATACCCTCAAAGAAAAGATTGGAAAATGAGCTTAAAAATTTCTAGAAATAAAAAATAAATAAACCTGTAAAAATAGTAGAAGGATGAGAAAGACATTTTATCCTTCTGTTAGATTAATTTAGGTTATGATTAAAGGGATTCCGTTTAGTGCCCATGAAGTTATTTACCGAGAGAGAATAGTTTCATATTATTCTCAAAACTTTAACAGTAAGAAAATGAGGCAACTCAATTCATTTACTTCAGCAGTTCCAAATCACTTCAAGAAAGCTTTCGTTAATAAAAGCTATTTGATAAACGAAATTGAAAAAATAAAATTTTATTTATTCCCGTTGCGGTAAAATTGGATGTCAAAATAGTTAAAATTTAATTTATTACTAAATAAGCAATGCCTAAAATATTATTAAATGATAAATTATTGTATATTAAATAAATATTTCAAGAGAGAGCAACAAAGTAGGGGGTTTTATTCCCCTAATATAAAATGCTTTAATGCCATAATCGTTTTACATCACCCGTCTACATTATTTGAAACCCGGAGAAAGAAAATTTGATAACCTTCTCTGCGAAACAATAAGAAAGTGGCACCTAATATTTTATTTTCATCGTTCTTTTTCATGTTAAAATTAAAATGTCAAATTCTCGAAAAGTGTTAAAGGGAAATTTGTTAACTTACGCTTTTAACTTTTGCATTTTTTCCCCTTCTTTTCCTATATTTTCATTTTGTTTTAAATGAAAAAGTGTCAACATTTTATGAAAATAATATTATAAGAAGTGTCATAAGCATCAAGTGCAAAAGGAGGGGTCGTTATTTAAGGCCAACAACTCACGAGGAAGAATGAAACTTGAATATCTGGCTGAAAAATTTTTATTTTTATTTTTTTACCTTATTTATTTTTTTTCTTGGCGCATCGCAAAAAACCTGGTGAATTTTACATGCTATAAACTTTCAGATATTTTGCATTTTTATAAAAGTATGTTTCTCTTTCTGTTATAATTGCGGGTACATATCCAATATGTTAGAATTTAATTTCTCCCCCTTGTGTAATGGAGTATAATATTATAAAATAATTTTAAACATTTTATTAATTTAAAAATATTCCATTCCTGATGTCAGTTATTTGTAATTATTATGAAATGTTACCTTATTAAAAGGATTTTTGATTAGTTTTTGTTTTAGTACTTATCATTTTTGCTGCTTTTGTAGGAAAATTTTATCTCCTTCTTTTGAAAGACATTGATAACTTAAAGAAAAACATTCGAAATAAAGCTTCCACACAATGCAAGTGTTGGATAATGAATAGATCATCCGCCGGCAGAACGGAAATATCAGCGGTTCAAGTCCAAGCCATGAGAGAAATTCATTCTAAATATGCCCGATCACGGAATAGAATGAATGCCGGGCAAAGATCTAACAAACGATAAATTCGTGATAAAATTTTAGGATCAAGAATAACAAGTATATACCGATTTCCGTTGTAATTGTGCCGATATGGTAACATATGCAAGAAATTTATTTCACTTAAGAATTCTTACCATTTCCAGGGTAGCTCAATAATTAGAACATACAGTCCCAAGTCCGACAATTTCGAATTTCGACATCCAGGACTGTCTGGAAATCTTTATACAGTTTAATATCCTATCCACATGCAATACTATATCTACTAAATAGAAATATACACATTAGCGAGCGAAAAGGAATAAAGAGAATTTTATAACGCAAAGATAAGATGTGTAATGGTATCACTTTACAGTTGATTGAGAATTACTATGAAAAGATTATAGCAAAAATGGCCTTATTAAAATTATACAATATAAAAGAGTTACACAGCATGAAACTAGATCTAATTAATTACCCGTGATATAACGCTGTTGATCACCGTGATATAAGAGTAATGAGCTGTAAGAAAAGCTAAAAAAAATTCATGTTCTGCGAATATCAATTTTGTTTCTAGGTTTTGTCGTAGTTTCCTACTTTGTATTGATTAACAAGTTAATCTACAGAAAAGAAATGAAATTGAACTACACTGAAGTGCCACTGAATTAGGGATACCTACCTAGTAACAAGTTGGGCCTCCTCTGGCCTTGATAACGGCTGCCACACGACGAGGCATAGATTCAACAAGTTTCTGGAAACGTTCCACGAGAATGGCTTGCCAAATATTGGCTAAAGCTGTCCATAATTCAGTAAGGTTCTTTGGTGCTGTGTGATGGCCTTTCATGCCTTGTTCCAAAACATCCCAAAGATGCTCAATAGGATTTAAGTCTGGGCTTCTAGGTGGCCAATTCATGACAGAGACGTCAGAGGAATGCTCATCCAACCAGCCAGTAGCCAACCGGGACTTATGAGAGGTACAGTTGTCTTGCTGGAAAACTCCATTACCGTATGGATAACAGAACAGCATAAACGGATGGAGGTGATCACCCAGCTATTCTACGTACCGAATTGCATTTAGGGAGGTTGGTACAACTTCCAAAGATCCCAAACTGTGCCACGAAAAAACACCCCAGACTATGATTGAGCCACCATGCCCTTGTACAGTTCCAGCCAGGCTTGCAGGATCCATGGCTTCATGAGCCTGACGCCATATTCTCAGCCTCCCGTCGGCGTTAAGTAGTCGGAATCGAGACTCATCACTCCACGCTACTCGTTTCCAGTCCTCTACACTCCAGTCTCTGTGCTCTCTTGCCCAGGCAAGACGTGCAGCCCGATGGCGAGTATAGAGCAATGGTACTCTCGTAGGTCGACGGCTCCCGAAACCCATACGGTGAAGCGAGCGTTGCACAGTCCGTTTACTGACTGTACGACTGGCACCGTCATTAAACTGGGTGGTAATTTGAGCTAATGTTTGGCTTCGCTGGCTACGTACAATACGCCTGAGCCGTCTCTCACCACGCACTGTCAAGGGTAATTGTCCTTTGCAGTTTGCCCGATCGCTAGTTTTTTTTCACCATCCATGTATTCTTGGTATACACTTGACACTGTCGACCTTGAAAATCCTAGCTGTCTGACGATTTCAGAAATTGAATGGCCCATGCGCCGCGCACCTACGACTTGTCCGCGGTCGAAGGCGTCTAAATCAGGCAGTTTACCCATACTGGCAATTCCAACAACTAATTCAGAACAACCACAGTACGCGCTATATATGCAGTTACCACAGCGCCCTCACTTGCGCATACATGATGCGCAGCGCTACACAATTTGCATAGGCTTTGCTATCCCTAATTCAGTGGCACTTCTGTGTAGTAAAAGATTGAAAATATCACCTACCCAAAAATGGAAATTGAAATCGGAAAGAACAGTGCCCCAGAATACTGTAATAGAAAGGAATGCAACAATGTATATAGCAGAAAAGAACTATAGCTGTCTAAATCACAAACCCACGAAAGAATCATAACATAGATAACATATTTATAGAAATGTTGCAATGAAAATGAAGGAAACCAGAGACACAGGAATATACAACACTCACACGTACACTTTTTGAAAATATAACAATAACACATTAACTGAAGGAAGGATTTTATGTTGTTTATACCCTAATAATCATTTCCAATACCACGTAGATTTAACCAATATATAATAACATACATAACAATGGGAAAATAATATTTTTAAATTGCTCTAAAAATTTATGCAATAATTAAAATATTAACAGTATTTCCCCAAAATCTCACTTTTCAAAAACCACAAAAATGCGCAAACCAATGATTTATCGGAATATTTTTGTATTAAAGTATTTATATTTATCAGGCAATATAAAGCTCATTTTTGTGGTATTATGACAGTTTATTTTTTACAGCTTTTTGACAAGAAGAAAGATTTCCTGTATATAAAGATAAACATGAAAGCTAATCTTCCATTTGATAATCATTCCCTAATTTTATTTTATTTTACAGTTATTATATTACATAGAATTTTTTATATAGTTTGTAACCTCTTCTATGTACAAATGGGAACACGAGGGATTGAAACAAATGGAAAATTGCTAAACTCTACTTCTGGGTTCCAACATCTAAATAGTATATTTAAAATATACAAAGACATTTAGCTTATTCTTTTCATGAAACTAAATTTCAATAAATTTAGAGTATATTAGAATTATCTCAAATATATAAATAAAATTAATTCGCAGAATTATTTTTATTATTTTAAAATAAATGAACACATATCCGCAGGGAATGTTCTAAAACCTTAAAGAATTAAAATAAGCATGGGTCGATACCAAATTCTGCTGGGAGATTTTTCTTTTATATTATTGGCACATCTCAAAATTTATTCAAAAAGTAAAACTTCCTTTTGCGAAGCATTTTCATCTAATAAGAAATCCGAAATAACCTTGAAAACTTACAAATTTGTTTCCTATAATTTTTATATGGTTTTAATAAGTTCTTTGATAATTAAACATATTGAATTTTTTAAATAATAAAAAATTAGTTTATACAATTGCAAAAAAAAAAATATTTCGTGAGGATTATAGCTTTTTTTTCCTACTTCGCACAACAAACGATGCCCGAATCTTGAAATTTATTATTTTTATGCAAAACTTTTGTTTGAAAATATAATTCTTTAACGCATTATTTTCTAGAATACTATAATGTATCAAACATCCGGTAAACTGCATTGAACCATTCATTGAATCCACTATAGAATTCAAACAATTTTTAAAATTTGAATCTTGATACAAAATGTAATAACAGCTTTAAATTAAGTTGATATTTAAGTGTAAATGTATTTTATTCGTAGAAAAGTTGTTCTCTTTATCTGAACATGAAAAAGAAAGTAAAATATTAATTTTCTGTTCTTGACAACTCACTTAACAATGATACGTTACGCAGAATTTTTGAAGTAAATTTCTTTACAATTACAATACAAATAAGAAGTGTCTTTCTTCTAGCGTCGAAAAACCTGTCTGCCTTTTTTTTTTTTTGGAACTGAAGAAAGGGATCATTTAAAAATTTCGGAGCATTCTGGCAGGCTAAGTATATTTTTCAGAATCTATGTCTGAAATTCAGGTCTTGCTTTCTTCAATTATTAATAATTTCAAATTAAAGCTTTTTGAATATTTAGAAAACTTTTCTGTAAAATTGGTTCTATTTATTGCTTATTAATTCATATACTTATTTTAAAAGAAATGATGTCTTTATGAATAAAGGTCTATATTTCTAATAACAGATTATCTGGGTTAATCAGTAATATAGCAGCATGAAATGTATTCTAATAAGAACAATCGGGAAGTTTAACTATATTATAAACAAACAACGTAGGCTAAATTTAATACGTGGTAACTCAAGATGAAATGCGTAACTTTGAGACAGCTAAATTTTCATTCAAATGCATAAAAGTGATCTTACAAATGTAATAAAAGCGTACTTGTAAACGATGCGAAAATTGTAAATGGTCACGTTTCATCTACCTAATGGTTTATGTATTTTCATTTAGTATAATTTGTTAATTACTTTTATAAGATGACTGTATTGTGGATTACACACCCAAATAGATTTTACTAATGAAGGCAGGCATTAAGTCGATGGTATTATTTATACAGAAACACTTAAGTGTTACTATTACCTAAAACCATTATACAGACGGGAGACAATCAACACCTCAAAATCAAGAGACACAATATAGACATGGTCCATATTGTGTAAAAAAAATAGTGTAAAAATGAGTGTAAATCTCTAGTGTAAAAAATATAAATTATTATCTTACTTGTTGAACTGAGATATTTAATACAATTTTTCTTCTGCAGCACTTCCATTTCTGTCAAAAAAAGAAAGTTTTAGGAAGTTTGAGCAAGAATTGAAGCGAGAATTTACCATTATACCTGCATTTGTATAGTGCAGAAATATCAAGGTTCAATTGATACAAACTTCAGCAATAAACATTGATAATTATCTCTCTCTATTCTCATTTTTTAAACTCGTCGTCGTAACAAACTATCCATTTCTTAGTATATAAGAAGCATTGTTCTCCACAGAAAGCAGTTTCATGTATTAGAAGAGTGTATTTTAATATCTGAAGGAAGAACAACAGTCAAAAATACGAAATGTTTATATAATTCTCAGGGCAAATAGTCCTAGACTGTTACAGATTACTATGTCTTGCTTAACCTTGACCTATGGCTGCAGGGAAATTAGAAAATATGCTATTTTTGATTCATCAAAGCCCATCTTACGAGGCAGTCAGATTTTGTTTCAATATTCTAACGCTATTAAAATCACTTCTCAAATCGTACAAGACACTATTAATTCCACTGTGGACTGACGTTTCCAAGGTTTGTCACCAGTTACAAATATTGTGTTATTCAACATTCGTATTGTTTTAGATTAACTTTTCGACGCGACGATTGAATTATATCTCTGCTTCATATGGATAAATCCAAATGGTGTAACTGCCACCCAGTTCTGTCGTCCTAACATACTTTTTATCTCTATTCTGTTGAGGAGTTCGTTCAGAGGTATAGTTCTCAGACCTCTGAGCTCAGGATGTGCTTGAGATGTATAGTATTTTATTTGAGCTATCGCTTCGAGTACATAGGGGTTGGGCTCTATGTATTTATTGAAATCTTCCATCTAATTATCTAAAAGTTGTTCTTTAACGCTAAAAATGCAGCTTATTGGAGCGAATTACAAATTTCAAACTACGAAAATAAACATGGACAACAAAAATAAAATTACAAAAATAAAATCATTTATTTACACAATTAACTAATTACGAAATAATGCACCAGTCGAATTGCGCTCAAAGCGATACGTGAACATAGTTCACCGACAATCGAATCTCGAATGGGATAATTGCTGTACTAAACTTTTAACATAGGTGGCGTTGCCACTTACAAGAGGGGAAAACGGCAATCGTCATCAATGACGGCAACATGCCGGCCCCCATGTATGATTTACATTCATGATTCAAAATAACAATGTTCAAGTTACATCAATACAACACTATACAAAAGTTCACATTTACGACTACATTATTATAATTAAATAGAGTAACAATTAACTTTTTAATACTGAAACATAATTACTAAATTTATGCAGAACAACTTCAGAAAATAACAATTATAATCTGCAATAATCACAAAATTCACTTCTTAGTTCAACAATATAAATATAGTTAACATACATCAAAATTGAACAGATTGTAACTCTTGCCGATATACAATTAAATCAAATTTTAAGTATTCATCAATTAACATAGGGTAATTCAACTATTTTAGTAACGGGACGTTGATAAATCCCAGTTTTACTTTTGACTGTGACAACTCTTACAATATTGTCTTTTCTAGGATGAAGCTTAGTTATCCTAGCTAGATTCCATTTCAATGGGCTTGAATTTTCATCTTTGACTAGAACTAAATCACCTAGTTGAAATTTGACCTCTGTACCACTTCGGTCTTTGTAATCAATTTAGATATTCTGACGACCATTTTTTCCAAAAAGATTGAGTCAATTTTTGAATGAGTTTCCATCTATTAAGCCTATTCATTGGAACTTCCTCTAAGTCTGGATCTGGAATTTGAACCAATGATGAACCAGTAATGAAATGACCTGGAGTTAAAGCTCCTAGATCGTTAGGATCATTCTAAAGGGGACAAAGTGGCCGGGAATTTAATACAGCTTCAATTTGGGTTACAAGAGTAAAGAATTCTTCATGATTAAGAATATTATTACCGACTACTCTTTTAAAGTGAAATTTCAGCGACTTTACTCCCGTCTTCCATAACCCACCGAAATGTGGAGCAGGAGGAAGATTGAAATGCCATATCATGCTTTCTTTAGCAAAATAATTTTCTTGACTCTCCTTACTTTGTCCTCTGAATAGTAAATTCAAAATTTTGCGCATTTCATTATCAGCTCTCACAAAATCAGTGCCATTGTCACTAAAGACTTCTGCTGGCTTACCTCGACGCGCTACAAAGCGTCCGAGGGCACCTAAACAAGCATCAGTAGAGAGATCACTTACGACCTCAATATATACAGCCTTAACAGCTAAGCAAATGAATAGTGCACAGTAACACTTTTTAAATTTCTTCGAATGTGGAGACCCTTCTCTTATAATGAATGGGCCACAGTAATCAATACCTATTTTAAGAAATACTTTACTTGGAGTAACACGTACAGATGGTAGATCAGCCATCATCTGTTGAGATCCTATAGAACTTCCCTTTTTACAAACCAAGCATTGTCTAAGGAACTTATGAATAATATTTCTTGCACGTATTACCCAAAATTGATTTCTAATAAAGTACAATGTCGACTCATGACCTGCATGAAAATAAAGTAAATGATAATGGTTAATAATTATACAACCCAAATTATGGTTAGTAGGAATTAACAATTTATGTTTTTGATCCAAAGGTAGATTACAGTTCTTTAATCGACCTCCCACTCTAAGAAGTCCTTTATCGTCAAGGAATGGGCACAATGACTGCAATCTGCTTTCATGAGGCAGAAGTTTCTTCCTCTCATGACAATGAATCTCTGGAACAAAATGAGTCCGTAGAGCGTTTTTTATCACTGCAACCAGACTTTGAGCTAGTTCTGCACTAGATAAATGTCCACTTAATCTTTTGGAAAGGTTTTTCGTATTAAATGCAAATCTGAGACACCACACAATAGTTTTTTGTAATTTGAAAAATGAAGAACAATTTTCAATTATGGCTAAGGATTCATAAATTTTTGCGAGAGCACAAAGATCCCTTGTGTTAGACTTCAATTCATTTTGACACAATTCAGTATTTTCCACCAACGAGACATCGATGGTTTTAAGAACTAATGGTTCGTGCAAAAAGGATCGTCCTTCCCACCATAGATTACAGTCCTTCAAATTATCTGGATCGATTCCTCGCGAGATAACGTCTGCAGGATTTTCCTTCGTGTTTACATGTCTCCATGAATTTAGATTGGTAAGATCATGAATGGCACTCACGCGATTTACAACAAATGTCTCTTTCTATGGAAATTACAGAATTTGAAATAGAGTTCATATGGAAAGTATGTAAAGCTCATATGTAAAGCTCCTGGGTATGAGGTTATTACATTAAGTGTAATTTATGAAGTTAATTATGCAGATAAAGAGCTATTGCTTAATTTATTCAACAGATGCTGGTCGGAGTCTTATTTTCCTGTGGATTGGAAAAAAGCTCAAGTTCTGTATTTTCATAAAGAGGGAAAGGAAGTAATAAATCCTGGCTCATATCGACCTATCTGTTTACTTCTTGTTCTAGGAAAAATTTTAGATAAAATCATTACCAATAGACTGATTATACATCTGGAAAGAAATAAACTGTTATCTGAAGCTCAATACGGTTTTATACGTGGCATAAGTACATCCCATGCATTGAATAACATCATGAAAATCATCAAAGATAAGTAATAAAATGCACACATGCCTCATATCTTTATATATTAGGAATGCATTAAATTCTATAAAAAAAGAAAGCATTATTAGAGAGCTTAAAAAGCTGAACTTAGAGGGTAAATTATTTAAGATTATTAACAGCTTTTTAAGTAATAGAAAAGTAATATTAAGAAGAGGGGAACATCTTTATAATGTAGGTGTGCCGCAGGGATCGTCACTGGGGCCGAGTCTGTGGCTCTTTGTAATCAATGCATTGTTGAAGATAGAGAAATATAAAGATCATTATTTTATTCAAGCATTTGCAGATGATATGATAATGTTAAGGAGTCCAGTTGAGTATAAATTTACAGAGCTATCTAAAGATGCACTTGAAGAATGTGAAAATTGGGCAAATAGAAATAGCCTTGATTTTAGCATCGATAAGTGCTCTTACACGATTGTGGCAAAGAAAGGATCAATAAGTCGAAGACCAACTATTAAAATATGAAATTGGAGTATAAAGTGTAGACGCGAGATCAAATATTTAGGGATGCTCATCGATGCCAAAGTAAACTTCTTAAAACACTTAGATATGGTTAAAGAGAAGGCCTTGAATTATATGTATAAATTGATGAGGATAATTAAGAAAACTAAGGAAGTTAACCCAGAGATTGTAAAGAAAGTTTTTAACGTTGTGATAGAAAGAATGTTGTTGTATGCATCAGATGCATGGTACAGAGATCAGAAAGTATTTAATAATAAATTGACCCAAGTTCAAAGACCATTTTTACTTATAATAACTAAAGCTTCTAGAACGGTATCGACTGATGCATTGAATGTTAATGCCTCTATACTTAAAAACTAATATGAGTAGGAGACATTACAACATTTATGATGAAGGGAAACAAGTAGAGGTGCAGGGAGAATTGTTGGGTGAAACGAATAGTGAAAAAAGGGCTAGAAGAATTAGAGGTATTGAAGATCTAATGAGTATAGAGTGGGTATTTGATTCTAAACCGCAGACAAAAGTGCACATATATACAGATGGATCAAAAATAGGAGAAAGGGTAGGCGCAGGAATGGTTGTGTATATAGAAGGAAGACAAACGGAGATATATATACAGATAAAGGATACAAGGGGGAAACTCGTATGTGGCAGAGTTGAGAGCAATAGAGAAGGCATTGGAGATCATGAAAGAAAAGAGCATAAATGTCTTTGATATCTATACGGATTCAAAAAGTGCCCTAGATGCGTTGAGAACTGTAGGGTACAAAGGAGACATAGAAAACATAAAGTCATTCATTAAAAGAGAAAATATGCGAGTAATGTTTCACTGGGTAAAAGCCCATACCGGAATTGAAGGAAATGAGGCAGCTGATATAGCGGCGAAATCGGCAACGGAAAAGAATGACATTGAAAAGATCTACAAATATAGCAAGAAAAACGTAAAGAAAAAGTTAGAAAAATGGGCAAAAGAGTGCTGGCAAGACAAATGGAATATGTCTGAGAAGGGAAGGCGGGTGTATCAAGTTTTCCCGAAAGTTACAGAGAAGAGGTTAAGTGCAGAATTTAAATTAAATCAAGCTATTACTGGCCATGGCTGATTTGCCAGCTATCAACATAGATTCCATCGTAAAGATAATAAGTTTACTTGCGGAGATATAGAGACAGTGAAACATTGTTAATATGAGTGTTTAAAATACCAACATTCACGAAGTGTCTTACAATTTGACCATATTAACTGGGACAGAGAAAAATATTTTAATAATTATTACTGCAGAAAAGTAGTCAAGGCGATAATGAATGCACAAATGGATTACTACTTACCGTTCTCAGCTGAGGGAAGCAGTACCTAGATAGAACACGTTGTGTTAGGAGATAGGCCATCGCGAATATAATATTACGATAAATTTTCATGTTTAAAGATAGTAAAATGTTGCTTTAGTAACTGAAAAGAAATGAATCAGAAACGGTGTATATTAAAATGTTAAAAAGCTAAGAAATCTGAGATAAATTAGTAATGTAGAAGAAAAGGCTAAAAGGGAAGTTTAAAATGGAAAATGGTAACTGAATTATTCTATAAAATGTAATGTTTTAAGTAACTATAGTACGTCTAGTATAAGAATTGGAATAAATATAGTTGTGAAATAAGGCCTACTTTGAATAGTAAAAGAAATTAGGTAAAATGAATATATTAAATAGGAAATACAAAGATTATTTCAAGTAATGTTACAAGCGTAATGGCTAATACAGTAATAAGATCAATACAAGCAATAGCATAGAATAAGGTAAGGTAAGCTAATTAGAATATCAAGCGCAATAGTATATTTAAAGTCTAATGCAACTTGTAACATGGCAAGCGTAGAACAAGTTTATATAAATAAGTCAAAAGGATACAACCTCGAATGCTGGCTAGTGGGTGAGAGATGGCAAGAGCATCTAGAAGATTACACTGAAAATCCAGATGGGCGTTTTGTTTAAAAGAACGGAAGGGCCAATCAAAATTCAAGTGTGTGTTGATGCGGTGTTGGCATTTAATTAATGAATAACCTAATTTGAGGTAGAAAAGATTCAGTGAAAGAAAGAAAGAAAGAAAAAATTAGAAGAGAAGAAAATAAATGTGCATTTAGAGGGAAACAACTAGATCAAAGAATGATTAAATAATATTAGTGTTTTGCATAATAAGGTTGGAGAGAGAAAGTTACTGAAGGGAATTAAAAAGATCACCAGAGTAGATCAGTGGCTCAGAGCTAAGGCTCTGGACTTCAGCGTAGAAGGTAGTGAGTTCGGGCCTGACTCAGGGTAACTTGCGTTATGAGATGAAAAAAGAAGGTTGAAGTAAAATTAAAAAGTAGAAATGAATAAATAATTAATTAGCAAGTAAATAATGATAAAAAATAAATGGAAGAATAATAATAAAATTAGTAAATGAAAATATATATATATATATATAATGTAGGACAACCAAATATAATTTAAAGGTATGCAAAGATTACACGCAGTTAGTTATTATTATGTAAGTTGGCAGTGTGTACAAAACAGGTGCCGAGGGAATTTATTAATGTATTGTCTGTGATATTAATTTTACATGATGTATTTTTGAGTAGTATGAGTTGTAATACTACTTGTCTACTGTTACACATAGAAATCAAAAAGAAAAGAAAAAGAACAAGAAATGTATTGTAATTTAACTTTGCTTGTAATCAGAAATAAATACAGTAAGGAAAAAGTCGACTGGAACCGGAAACGGCCAGCTCGAAAATTTAATTTGTTTTAGACCTCCAAGTAGAGAGTCTGTTGCCACGGATATGGCTAGGCAAAATTATGTTATTTTTGAACTTAAGTTGTTTTGTTTAGTTAATGTGACTTATATACAAAACCTTGCCGTTTATGCATTCGCAGTGGTCGGCATGATTTACGAATTACAACAAATGTCTTTAGCTCATGTAATGGCTTTGCAATCCATGCCAAAACTATATTGGAATCAGTCCACAAGAAAATTTTATGAAATTTACACTTTAATATTTTCAAGATCTTCGATATTAATTTGGCTAGAAGAACTGCGCCGCACAATTCAAGACGTGGAATTGTGATTGCTTTGAGTGGCGCTACTCTCGATTTGGAACATAAAACTTTGACTGATATCTTACCATCTTCAATGATGCATCTAATGTAAATGACAGCTTCATAAGCTTTCTCCGAGGCACCACTAAAGGCATGCAATTCCATTCTAACACAATTTTCCATAAAGCAAAAACAAGGAATGCTGAGATAATTTATAGAAGCTAATGCGTTTACGAACCTGTTCCATTTGCTTGTTTCCTTACTGGGTAACTCTTCGTTCTAATCCCCTTTTAGTAACCAGAGTGTTTGCATAGAAATTTTTACTTTGATAATTACAGGCGAGATTAATCCGAGGGGGTCGAATATTTTTGCAATATCTGATAACACTGATCTTTTCGTATGGATCTTTTTATTTTCAATTGAAACCTTAAATGAAAAGGTGTCGTTTTTGGTTTTCCATAAAACCCCTCTAATGTAGTAGTTTCGTTGCCACAAGAAAAATAATATTCCATTGTTTTACTATCTATATTCCTAATTCTATTATCATTGGTGCACCATATATGAAGAGTCACTCCAGCACGTTCAAGCAATTGTTTTAATTGACGTACCTGTTCTCTGGCCGTATCTATGCCTTTAGCCCCTGCTAAAACATCATCCATATAAAATGACTCGTTAACGACCAGGGCAGCTAATGGAAAGTTATTTCCTTCGTCAAGTGCTAGTTGTTTTTTAACACGAGTATGGCGCACTTGTTGTACCATACGTTACAATTTTGAGTCTATAGGTTTTTACTTCACCAAATTCCGTATGCTACCATAGAACTTTCAACAAATCTCTTTGATTTTCATCTATTAAAATCATTCTATACATTTTCCCTACATCAGCAGTAAATGCAACTAGAAAAGTTCTGAATCTAATTATAATTCCGAACAATTCGTCCTGGATTACACCACCATTTAATTGGATGGAAATTAAGGATTATGAAGATAACTTTGGAAAATGTCGGACAGAAAATGGCGGATTGTCTCTATCATAATAAAGTTATTTGATGAAGGTCTCACTAACACTCACTGAAGGAGGAATGAAGGCAACACAGTGAAAGTCTGATGATAGCAAGTCTCTATAGATTAATATATGGAATGGGTGAATTACAGTTCTGTCTACGGAAGAAAGTTTTATATGAAGAGTCGCTGAAATCGATGAACGAAGAAATTCCTCTGGCCGGATTTTTGATGGAGATGTTATCCACGCGTTGGTATATCGTGATCAGAAACGCTTAAACTGGATAATGGCAGTAGATCTCGACAATGAATTAATAATGAATAAGTTGTGAACCGCATACCTAGGATTCATTCGCGTACAGCTTGCAAAGGGAAAGGAAGTTGAACTCTTAAAAATCTCCATTCTACCATTTCTTGACTAAAAACATGTTTTTATTTTACAGTACGGACCATGCTGGTCTAACACAACATATAAGACTTGAATATGAGTGACCTACAGGGACGCTAGAAACAGTGCTTCTGCAGAAAATTCAACTCGCGAGCATGGCTTTCTCCACAGGATCCGGCCGAAGCCCTTCCCTAGGGGGTTACCAAACCCACACACAGTAAATATCTTCTCAAGTCTAATAATCATATCCTCTTTTTCATTCGCTGGTCAGGGGTGGAAGGTATTAAGATTGCCAGGCACGGAAAACCGCTAAGCGCGGAAAAAGGGCGCCAAAATAATGTGCCAACAACCCTTGCGAGTGCTAATCAAAACGGCGAAGAACGCGCCAAGCAAGTATAATAGTTTCGCGAAAAGCTTCTATTGGTCTCGACAACTAAGGACGTCACCAGAGCGCATTTTTCGAAGAAGGAACGACAACTTTGGACCCCTTGCGAGGCTAGCAGAATAAACGCGACCCTTTTTCGACGCTAGGTATTGAACAGGATAATAGAACTGGACACCCTCTTCAACCAGGTAACAGAGCTTACAACAGGAATGGACGTGTAACCGCCCATCTCACAGAACTTGACTTGACACATTTAACTTAAACTGATTCCCCAGGACTTGTGAACAATACTATTATTCTTTCAGAAAGACCCTACTGAGCGGAACCACACAGCGTGTGAACTTCGAGGAAAAAGCACGATGAATATTCAAGATAGGGACCATATTTTAATTAAAGGAAAGTAAATGGAATTATAAAATTTTGACTAGGCTTATTAAAGTTAATAAAAAACACTAGAACTAATTAATAAAATGCTGTAACGAAAGACATCATCGTTACAAGGATATTCTATTCGCCGTTGTGGATGAAGCGTTAAATACAACGCGAAGTTTGTTGTACTCCTTTCAGGTTAAGAAACCCCATGATAAGGTAAGTAATAATTCACTAAGAGTTGATGATCTTCATGTACCTCTTCCATATGTCCTAACTGCTCGTATTCAAACATATACAACGACAAAAGTTGTATATATTAAAAGCTTTTGTAATATAATGCGAGAAATAATATATGCGAGTATGTAATATAAGTCTTGTAATATAATGCGAGAATCATCTAATCGAATTCTACTACTCCTTAACAAGTCAAAAAATAACTCGGCTCCAATTAAAAGATCAATTTTCTTTGGAATATAAAATTCATGATCCGCTAAAATAATATTTCTAGGAAATTCTGTGGAAGAGATTTCAGAGCGGTTTGAGGGTATCAAACTAGTAATTTTAGGCACAATTAAAAATTCCAAATTCTGGCTATAATCTTCACGGTAGTTTACTAAAATAGCATTAAGTTTAGAATTAACTAACAAATGTTTTTCATTCACACATGAAATTGTTATATATATATTTTTTTGCTACCTTGAATTAATAGTCTTGGCACATTCTGCCGTTATGAAATTGCACTTTGAACCGTTGTCTAACAGTGCTCTAAATATAAACATTTTTCCTTGAATATTCTTGAAATATACGACTGTGGTTGTGAGAAAAATTCTACTTCAGCTTTTTTCTTTTACCGCGCCTTTAAACAAAGAGTTATTTAACAAAGAGATATCTTTTCATTCTCGATAGCGCCATCAAAGCAACTAAACGCCACTTGCAAGTCAGATTCGATAGGAGTTTCAGCGACTTCAGAAAGGGGAGTTGTTAATTATTCCTGCAACGGTGGAATAGCTGCGGTTTCTTTTTCGAAATGTAATATTTCATGGTGTCGACCTTTACATTTTTTGCAAGTTAGATTAGATGTACATACCGACATTTTATGAGATGGCTTTAGACACAAAATACATATTCTATGTTTCTTAACACAATCAAATCTTTCACGAACCTTCATTTTTATAAATAATTCACATCTTGTTATTGGGTGCTGAACTTTATGACACAAAAAGCAATTACTGGAGGGTAATAATTTCAAATTAACATGAAGACTCTTTTGTTTATGTAACGAAGTTGCATTAAATTTTGGTTTCGAACTAATTCTGCCAATATTTTCCAGTACTTGGCATCTGTTCTGTAAAAAGTTAAGAAACTCTTCCGATTCTGGGAGTTCTGTCGATCTAAGCGATACTTCAAACATTTTTCTTGTCTCTCGATCTAACTTTTGAACAATTACATTTATCAATATAAGCTCTGTTAATTTATTTAATTCAAGATCTAGAAGTTTCAAAGCTCTCATATGCTTGATAACATTATGGTAAATTTTTCTTAAGTTTCTAGCTGATTCAAATTGTAGCTTTTCTAAACCAATAATGGCGTTTATATGAGTATCAGCTATGAGTCGTTTATTTTCACAATGGATTTCAAGGGATTTTATAAGTGACTCAAAAGTGTCTTCTACAGTTTGAACTTCTTTCTGTTCTCCCTTTAAGGAAGCGCGTAGATAGTGGAGCTTTTGAACATCGTTTAATTTCTTGTTTTCAACAATTAGCGAATAAAACTGACTTTGGAAAATGCTCCATTCCTCATAAGTACCATTAAACTCTGGCAATCTTATTTCAGGCAATTTAACATCAACAAAATTACTGACAGCAAAATTATGACTCCACACCTTCTACTTAATCCTGTAGTCATTCTTGTATCCATTTTATCTTTCGGCATTATTGTCGTATTGCTCGTCCAAGTTATTTTAACGGGCGTGAAATAGTTAGTACATTAAAATTATTTATAAAGGGGTAGTTGGGTGCGTTGTGTTTTTTATTTTTATTTTGTTAATAACCCGTAGTTCAGGACGTAACGAGCAATTGACGAACAAGGGAACTAAAAGTTTGAGAAACAAATCAAACAGAGAGATTTAAAATTAACTTAAACTTAAATTTATTTACAAATTATTATACATTGTTTGTACACATTATTTTAATCATATTTTTTTATAGACACACTATCCATATACCAAAATTAGTTTATCATTATATCAAAATTTAACATTCAAAATTTACTTGACGAGGAAAATAGGGAGCGCACGACAAAATACCAAAACTCAAAATACTTATTCAACTCTTATATCAACTACACCTACTCTAACCGTAAACAACCTATTTCAAAACAAAACCAAAACAAAAGGGGACTGATCTAAACAATAAAATTGTGCCACTCACTCAGTTCCGTTGATATTTATCTAATTGTTGAATCCGCTGACTCGTCTAGCTGGGGTCCTTTGGATCCTTCTGTACATAGGCAGGGCACACACACACCTCTTGATTCTCCGTCTCTTGATGATTCTTGTGACCGCGACACCACTCGCTCCACTGTTATATTATATGCAGGGAATTCTATTTTATCATTAATATTTGTGGGGAACTCCAAGTTCGACTGAACGCAGTAATGACACCAGGAGAACCGCAGCTCTACTCCAATACGCAAAATCTCAGGATAAAAGCGGGGAACCGAAGCTCGACCCGACACGCCAGAAGTCTGAGTCTGAGACTCGAGAGAGAGATCTGAGAGAGCCCCCTTTTTTTTAAACTCCCTAATTTATACATTTCAAACTCCTTTCTTCTTTCGTGTCTCCTCCTCCTCAAAATTTTCTCATCCATACAAGATTCAGCAAAAAAACTCATTCGCTTGCTCACTTCAAACTTTATTTTATTGGCCGCCCTCAGCTAAGCCGCACACGCCCCCACGGAAAACATGCCTGCATAAACCTCACACGACGCCCTTGGTTCTTACATGCCGCCGTTGTAAATCTGAAAACACAGTCCATTGTCGTGTAGTGTCAAATCCTGGCGACAAACTCTCTTAAATCTTGTCTGGCGATCTACCTCCCAAGTTGACCACCGCCGCAGGACTATTCACTGCCTTACGTCACACAGGACCTCTCCGCTCTATAATTATCGTCCCGCTCAGCCGGCGTTCCCAATTTCATCAAAACAATGTAATGATAAAAGCCTTCGATCGACTTCACCTCTTAATATTTTTATGAAATTTTCATATATCCGAAGGCGCTTCATTACATACGCTCCCTTCCTCGAAGCCTCAAGCCACACTCCATCATCTCAAAAATTTTACAACACCACTACACTCAAATTCGAAACCAAGTCTTCCTCGAAACCTCACACAACACTCCATCATCTCCAACAAAAATCTCTTAACATCACTACGCTCAATTCCTAAACAAAGTTTCGTCAACCGTTCCTAAAGCAAACCCTATATACGCTCCCTTCCTCGAAAAGTTTACAATACACTACACAAACATATATATATACAATTTTTAACATTGAAACCAATTACAGATTTATATTATATTTCTTACCGTCCATATATATACAATCTGTGTTAACATCAAATACCTGAAAAGCAATATTTTAAACATCATGATGAGAGAGTCTTTGTGACATGTATTCTTTATTCTGACGATGAAATTGTCACTTTTACAAAGGTTAGCTTAGCATCTACAAGTACGACCGTCATCGAGTCCATAATGTCCTGCTCGAAACACAATGGAAAACTTTACATACTGCAAACACCAATTTTTAAACAAAATCGCCGACGAAATGTCCTTTGCCGTCTCCGTCGCACTTGTCATCACATTTTATAATATTCAATCTGTTTAGAACACCATCACAGCTTTCATCATGAAAATTTTTTTTATCATATATTGAAAAGATCAGTCCCAAAACACTATCAACAATGCACTAGATTTTCCTTTCTATTATTATTATATTACATTCAAAATCATTAATTAATCTATGTATATTTGCCATAATTAACATTTCTATCTAAAACTATATATTTCAATACATTTTTCAAAACACTTTTGCACATAAATACTGACTTATTACTTTCAATCTAATTTTCACATGATTCACTATAAAAAATTTTCAACACTTTGCAAATGACATTATATACACACAATACATTTTACTATTCATAGTTCCTAACTCCCACGATATTTACACTCTACAAAACTCTAAACATTTATTCATTATTTTAGCCCAACATTTCCACTCATGCTAACACGTAGTCAAACTATTTATTTATATCGCAAAAATGTACATTCTATTTTTGACCCCCACACCTATTTTGTTTAAATTCCCTTTGACCAAAACTTCCTGTAATATTTGCTGCACTATCATCCTCAACGTTTTGCGTACCCGAACTGAAAACTTTGCTCAGCCGTCGATAATTCATTATTTTATGTTTATCCGGTTATCTACGTTCACCTAAATTCGAGCCCCTTTTCAGTTTTTTTACACAATAACCCCAGTCCTAAGCTCTTCCTACCTCGAAACTAAACTGGTTTCGTCCAGGCACACCCGGTACTAATTATTTTTTTAACGTCGTGCCATTACAACTCCCCATTCGTATCTGGCAAACGGCATAAGGTTTGCATCTTTCACCTCGTGCTCTCTGGATTTCAATCACATCTCATCCAGGATTAAATCTATATATAAGTATCATTTTTATTTATCTTTTAATTTATCCATTTGGTTGCTTACGTATTATGTGATTATTTTCAAACTTTTAGTGAAATAACTCATTTTAGAGATCGTTTTATTCTAAACCGCTCACGTGGTTGAGTTCAAATCTATATTTTTACCCACTACTATATAACATTTGTTAAAATATCTTTTCATTTAGGATGACTGTTGTTTGTCGACTATTATTTTAAATCCCATCCGTTCATTTATATTATTTGTTTTTATCTCTTTCATATGATACCCTTTCTCTAACGACACGGCAATTTTTTTTCTCACTGAATATTTTTACAACCTCGACGATGATGATGGAATTAAATCTTGTTTGATCTACAAACTTCGCCCTTGCATATTCTCAACTCCAAACAGGTATGTAAAAAATTTTTATTTTATTTTCTATTTTATTTATCGATTTAACACCCCCTGTTGTTGACACTTACCCATTGTTTCTTCAACTCAAAATATTCTTTTCTTATATGTTTATTTCTTGTACGCTCGTTTTATTTAACTATTATTTTTATTTAGTTGCTAATTTTATGTATTATTCTGCGTTTTATATTTAATGCTCACCTAAATTATGTGCATCCCCATTTTTTTAGATAAATGAATGCAAATCTGGCCAGGATTTTCATCCATTTTCTAATAGCTTTATGCATTTCCTATTTTTAATGTATTTTTAACGCAATGTTGTTTCCATCACTAATTTTCGTGAACCTATCTTATCTTTAGAGAATTCAGATCTGCAGCTCTAAATTCATTAAGATACTTATAAAATTTTTATTTATTTATTTATTTATTTATTTATTTTATAAACGAAGCACTTTTTTGTTTTTTTAACTTTATCTTTCAAACGCAATTCGCCCTGTACTTCCGTACTGGAAATATTATCACCGACAACCCTGTTCTCTTGCTCATTTGCACCTATTCCAAACAAACCCGTTCCTGGAGCCCGGTCACTTCCTCGCAACGGAAATGCCTAAAAGCATTCATTCCCCCCTCTGTTTGTAAACAATTTCCCCCAAAACACCGCATTCAAGTCAAGCATTTTTAGAGACGCTCGTTCGCCCCGCACGTTATTTAACTTCTTTTAGACCGCAGAAAATAATTATGACTATGGTTTTCGGTAGATTTTTCGTTAGGATTCACTTGTGTATTTTTTTGCGGAGCATTTGACTTTTCCAACTTTTCATTTTGCGGTTCAATATTTTCCATGTTTATATCCCGTTCACTTGACTTATTAATTTCCTCCTCATTATTTGAACTAATGTTATCCATCACTAACGCCTTTTGAACACCTGTCTCCCTTGGATTTATTTTGATTATATTCGGGAAATTTAATATTATTGGCATCTCTCTTTCTTTTTCTATTTTATTTTCTCTCGCGTCAAATATGAATTCCTTCGGTTTATCATTTGAACTTTCTCCCACCAATTTTTGAATTAAATGTTCCCTTCTTTCAGCAACTTCACAAAGCCTATCCACGTTCACTCTCAAAGTTTTATCTGGATTTTCAATCTCTTTGATTTAAAAAATGTACTCATTTAATTTCTTTATCACTATAAACGGGCCCAAGTATTTCGGTCTCCCAAAATCAGTTCTTCCTTCTTTCAAAAACACCCTTTGGCCTATTTTTAACGTTGATTTCTGCGCTTTTTCCAATTGTTTTTCACTTTGATTTTCTTGCGCCTTTATTAAATTTTCATGTGCAATAGAATAATTATTTTTAATCTCCTCAATCCTATATTGTACATATGTTTTGATCGAATCGTGATGTTCTGGCTCATCCCTGGTTAAATTTAATAACCTATTTCTGTCTCCTCCAAACATTAAAATGTCAGGTGCAAAGCCTATTGCCGGATGGAATTGTCCATTGTATAAGCTAGTATGAACTCCTAAATAAGGCTCCCAATCTATCGTATCCTTTAATACCGCGTTTATCGCCCTTTTTATACTGAAGTTTATTCTCTCTGACTTCCCATTCGTTTGTGGATGGTAAAAGGAAGAGAATTTTGCCTGAATTCCATACGTCTCATAGATTCGTCTTAAGAAAAAAGCTTTAAAATTTAACCCATTATCTGTTAAAATACTTCCAGGAATCCCAAATTTTGATATGTAATCCAATAGCGCCTCCGACGTTTCTTCCGCTGTCATCGATTTTATCGGGTAACAAACCAAAAACCTAGAAAAATGATCCAAAATCGTCAAAATATATTTATTACCTTTTGACGATTTGGTCACCGGCCCCAAAATATCCATAGATATTAATTCTAAAGGCTGATTTGGAACTGGCACATTTCCGAAACCCCTCCTCTTAGCATGTCCTTTTATACAAGCACACACTTCACAGGACTGTATATAATTTTTTATGTCCTCATAGTATCCTGTCCAAAATAGTCCCTTTCTAATAAAATTAAACGTTTTCTGTATTCCTAAATGCGACCCATGAGCTCTCTTGATCGCTATACGTTGAAGTTCCCTAGGCAAAACTATTTTTCGTTTATTAAAATAAGCCTCCTGCTTCGCCTGATGGTTAGTTAAATATAAAAGTAAATTTCTTTCTTCATCCAAATAATAATTTGTTAATCTAACTTTCTCTAAATTTGACCCAGTCCTTATTTCATGTTTGATTTTATTCAATTTCTTGTCCATATCCTGTGCCGATGCAATGTTTTCCTCCGACAATAAATCCTCAAACTTCTCATTCTGTAACACATTGATGTATTTCTCCGAATATTCGCCTTCACTTACATTATTTGTTTTTATTTCAACCTTATCTCTATTTGCCTGTTGGTTCAAAATTTCTGCAATCTCACAAATTTGCTTTTCCCTTTGTAGAGCACTACCTCTCGGTAACTTATCTGCCGATATCTCAGTTACATTATCTTCCCCCTTTCTTAATCTTATACAATTTATTTGTTCTTTTCCCATGGACAAATCGTTTACCTTGCTAACCGTTTCATCAATGGCCTTCTCAGTTCCCGGGTCTCTACTCAAGTAATCTGCCAGAACATTTTTGTTTCCTTCAATATATTCAAATTAATTTAGAAAATCCTGGTCACGGCACCATGTGTCGTAAAGGGCCTGTCCTGACTTTATTTGGTTTGGACGTGAATTCGTATTTTATTTGTGGTAGTACATTTTATGTTATCAAAAGGGGTAGTTGGGTGCGTTGTGTTTAGGTATTTGGTTGAATATCACTCCAAGTTCTGGACATTATTGGCCTACGAACAAATTATAAAATCTTAACCTACAAACTTTCTTTAAAAATAACGGAAATCAACTCATTGACGAAAGCAAGTTTTCTTAAATACAAAATTATAGTTTATTTACAACCTTATCTATTTACAATTTAACTCAAAAACCGAATCACCAAATCTTCGCACACAGTTTACACATTTTACTAATCTTTTAGCCTTTTCTCCTCGATTCATATCAAACGACATGTATTTAATTAAATCTACACCTTTTGGATTCAGGGAGCATATAATTATTAAACTAACTCATAGCCAAGAACTCCTATTCATCAAAATTATCTTTACAAAAACACTGTTCCCGCACTAATCTTTCATTTAGCTAGGAGGGGTCTGAACAAAACAAAATTTGACTTTCACTCACTCAGTTTGACGATACAGCACTGGGACTCTGGCGTCGAAGCTCCGCTTAGGCATGGGGTATCGCTTCTTCCTTCTATGGTAGCTGGCACTCAACATCTTAGGCTGATGTGGGCCTCGGTCGTGGTCATCTACCGTAGGCTTTTTGCTCTGTCATGGACATCTTTCGTGGTCATCTATCGTAGGCTTCTTCCGCTCTTTTTAAAAGATGGGGGTATTTGTCAGGAGGTCCTCACACACTCTCTATCGAAAACTCTTTTCATCTCCGGGACCACTCAAATCGGAACTCCAACGTGAAGGCGCAATTCTCTCCACCTCTACTCTAGTTTATTTATTTGTGAAGGCCGCAACCAGATTTTCATGATCAGCAAAACAAATTATAGTATCAGAATCAGGAGGCTCTCATACCGGGATACATCAACCGGATCTCTGCTCCGCTAAACGACATATTTCTTCGGGAAACTCCAGGGCAAGCTCAACTGTTCCTCTACAGTTAAAATAACAACACTTCATCACCTGCGATGCTAAGCACCGGGGAAAAGGAACCCGGGCCGGCATGCAGAGTGAATCCTCGAAAAAAACTCTAAGTCTTCTATTTATTTATTTTTTTTTATAACAAAGTCCACGCCTTCTCGTGACTCCTAATCCATTCAGGAAAGCTTTCAAAAATCCACCACTTAGCCTCCATTTTCATTTCTCGGATTGGATAATCCCATAACCCATGCACGCCTTAATTACGTCATACACAGACCACCCAAAGTCAAGTCCACGTGTTTTGCGGTCTACAGGTCCAATAAATCCTTTACAATGGGGTATTTTACTTTAATGTCAAACCCTGGTGCCATCCCCTTATCTGCGTCTGGAATCACCTACCCCCTATCGCGCACCGCCGCTTTTAAGTTGGCTGATGCGTACAGACTACTGTTCCGTCCTCTAATCAAAGGCGGCTTCCTAGCATTCTAACCGAAATGTGATGAAAATAGCCTTCGATCACTTTAAAAATTTTAATTTTTCTTTCAAATCGAAAGCGCTTCATCACAATTATATTACTATTTCTATTCGGCACTCTATTACTATTTGATATTCAACAACGTTTTTTCTATTGCTGCTATTAAATCTACGGGTCACTAGGACCAAATGTTGGAGTGAATTACAAATTACAAACTACGAAAATACACATGGACTGTATATTACAAAAATAAAATCATTTATTTTCACAATTAAATAATTACGAAATAATGAAACAGTCGAATTGGTGCTCAAAGCGATATGTGAACATAGTTCACCGGCAATCGAATCTCGAATGGGATAACAGCTGTAGTAAACTTTTAACATAGGTGGAGTTGCCACTTACAAGAGGGAAAAACGGCAATCGTCATCAATGACGCCATCACAGCTCTTTCCATTTGTGTGTCAATTAACTATAAATTGTTAGTGTAAAAGGAATAGACAGAGTTTGTCGTCATTTCTTATCGAATCAAGGGTACAAATTCACCTGTGCCATCAGGAGGAATTTATTGTTAAGGACGATGCTGAAGTCACTGAATGCTATTTATTAATGCACAATTGCTATTTATTAATGTGCTCTTTTAATGTACAAGATTGTAATACGTTTGTATTTTAATGGTCTCTTTTATGGTACAATGAATGTATCTCCTACATGCTTCATACGGGAAGAAGAAATCCACGTGTTGTTATCTGCATATGTAAACTATTTTCTTTGATGGCAAAATAGACTGACAATACTTGACATATCTGTACCCTCTATTTTGCTGCTTTCAATCTGACATCAAGAAAAAGCAGCTGCTGGTGGGCTACATAGACACAGATCCATTATTTTCTAGTCTAAGGGTTCAGGCAAAGTGCCGAATGGTGATTTTTGAAAATAAATATTTTAAAGTGCTGTAATTCTCTGTTTCTTGTTAAAACGTTATAGCTCTAGATGGCTCCACCTAGCTAATTGATCATTGCATAAATGCAGTCTATTTTTTAATGCTTTCCAGAAGAATATAAAAGAGAGGCTTAACTTTTCTTTGGGGAAACATAAAATCTGGAAGGAAAATTTATGACTTCAAAATTTGTCTGATAGTTAAAAAGTTTATTTACACACGTACAGGCATAAAAAGTTCAAAGAACAGAAAAAATTATTTTGCTGTAAATCCAGAAATGCAAGATGATTAAAAATTGCAAAATAAACTTACATAAAATAAAATTTAAAGGTACAATTTTACAAAAATTAAACAAATTACCTTTATTTCTTTTCAAGATATTTTTCGACAAATATTAATTAAAAATGTAAATTTAACTTCCCGTGTTTTTTTCTCGTTACACATAAATTTCGATTATAACTCTATTACTTTTTGATAATTCACTGAAAGCATTTTTAAATATATACACCTTGCCTGAAAAGTAAAAAATATAACTCACAATTTCATAATTTTAAAATAAACTCATAGACAAAAAAATTAGCGCACCAAGAAATAATTGCGGGATCGTAACGAAACTTGCAATGAAGGTACATGTCGGGGAGATATGCAAATGATGAGAAATGCAGCGTGATTGCGCATTACGTATAGCCGGTAGAGGGCGTTGAACATCGTACTCTGTGGAGTATAAAACAGGTAACCAAAGCTTGTTTGAGTGTGCTGAATCATTTACAAAGGAAGAGCTGAGATAGACATGCCATTACGCCGTGTTCGAAGGCAATATAAGCAGTTGTCGCAGTTTGAGAGGGGGAGAATCGTCGGGATGATGGAAGCTGGGTGGTCAGCTAGGCGAGTAGTTCGTCAATTAGGCCGCTCTGATTGTGTTGTGAGGAGGTGTTGGGACCAGTGGACCCGAGAGATGTCATGTACACGAAGACCAGGCTCAGGACGCCCTCGACAGACCAGTCGTCGAGAAGACCGCCACATCGTAAGAAATGCACGCGTATAGCCAACTGCTTCATCGGCAGCCATCCAGGCACAGGTAGCACCTTCACTAGGGGCCTCTGTGTCTTCTCGAACCATACGAAGGCGCCTGGCTGAAGGACAGTTGGTATCGCGGCGCCCATTACGTGTGCTGCCCTTGACGCCCACCCATCGACGCCTCCGTTTGGAGTTTTGCCGCGCACGAGGAAACTGGACTGCAGCGGAATGAAACCAGGTCGTCTTTAACGACGAATCCAGATTCAATCTAGGCAGTGATGACAATCGTGTTCGTGTGTGGAGAGCCCGTGGTGAACGCTTCAATCCTGCCTTTGCTGTACAGCGACACATCGCTCCCACATCTGGTGTGATGGTATGGGGTGCCATTGCCTACAATACACGGTCACCCCTAGTATTGTTCCGTGGCACCATGACAGCCCAGCGGTATGTTCATGAAATCCTGCAACCACATGTGTTGCCACTCATGCAATGGCTCCCAGGAGCCATTTTTCAACAAGACAATGCTCGGCCTCATACGGTAAGGGTGTCACAAGACTGTCTCCGCACTGTTACTACCCTTCCTTGGCCTGCCCGATCCCCAGATTTGTTTCCAATCGAGCATATCTGGGATCATTTGGGACGACGAGTCGGGCATCCCACGAGTTTGAACGAACTAGAGGCAAGGTTACAGCAAATATGGAACGAAATGTCTCAAGATATCATACAGAACTTGTATGACTCAATGCCCGATCGTATCGCATCGTGCATTCGCGCTAGAGGGGGTCCAACGGAGTATTAACTCCTCCGTTCTTTTGCCCTTTTCTCTGAAATAAATTATCCTTTTTCTTTGATTTTCTTATCATTTACTTATATCAAGGTAGTCATTACGTATGTAAAATTGCGTTTCATTTTGACGACTCCTTCTTGGTGCGCTAATTTTTTTGTCCATGAGTGTATTTAGATGCCCAGACTGATATATTATTCTGTTTAAATTAAAGATATTTAAAAGCTATTTTTATAAGATGAAGCATTGATAATTAGTAAAACATTATCTAAATGAAATATCTTTATATGGTAAACAGTAGCGTATTGGACAAAAATAAATTTTTTTAAGAAACGCTCGGATTGCCTTGTTAATCTTTCCAAACAGTAGAATTAACTATCAGATAATTTCAAAATAGTAAAAAATGCTCTAGGTTGAGTTCTTTGCATCGGAACTTGTGGTCTAATAAATTAATTTATAGCATAAAACAACCGAAAATTAATGGGAATAGGGAATATTGAGAATTAGGAATAGACACTGCGATACAGAGGGTCTTAAAAAATTGACTGTTACTGGATATCTACATCATTAGGCAAAAAATATTTGGATGGAGGAATATTCAGAAAGAAATTTCAATGATAATTGAAATTAGGAATCAGGGAATTAAAAAATTAAATTGTGTAATGAATTCCGGCTTAAAATTAATTATATTATCATCTCTGCTTAATCGTAAAAAAAATAAAAAATTAAATTTGAAAATTGAAAATTGTGATATAAGCTACAGAACAGAATCCCCATGTCTCACGTATGGAAATTCGCCTTAATGTTTTCTGTCATAAATATGTATAACATGAAAAACAGTTTAAAACTGATTTAAAGGTAGATTCAACCAGACTTTCAGACCTATCTGATTATATAGTGGTCGAAATAAATCAACAGAATTAGGCTGCCACTTAGCTTTACTATACACGTTACGTTGTCTTGTAAGCAACTAGCACGTCAGATTTCAGTTGTTATGGAATCATCCTTTTTATATTTTCATCCGTTGCTACTATTTAATTTAGAACAATCACGTTCTCATTACACTGGGTGTCATTGGAGCGCATTGTTATAGACAAAGAGCAATATCATCATAGATGGTATTTTAATCATCATAGATGGTATTTTATTAATTATTTTATGGACATTTATTTAATTTGAAATAATATGGAAAATAGATTGAAATTCTTTTTAGTAATCTAATTTTATTTTTTAAATACATGTAGTCATAAAAATACATAAAGAAAAAAATTTTATTGGGTAGTTTTCGTGGTTAAATATGGAAAAGTTTTTAATAATTGATAATTTCCTCCCGTTTGATCATCTACCCTTATAGTTTGATTAAAAATCAACTTGATTTCAATAAGGCAGTGAAAAAAGTGTTTGTGTCTTCAAAGTTTAATAAAAAGTTCTTTATATTATGGTCATTATTATTTAAACAATCGGAAAAATCACTAATTTCACAGAACTAAAACACTGATTTTGTTAAAGTGTAGTTTCCTGATATCACTAGAAACAGAAAAATTTTTTGTAGAAACAAAGTCCTAGATCCATGAAATAAATAATATAAATTCAATTTTGCTGAGAACAAATCCTTCGTCTTTGTTTCGACAGATGGTAGATAAGAAATTTAATAATAAATACAATTTTTTTCCCGACAAACTAAATTTTATGTTGAAAAACACCACGAAATATACTAGTTTTGAAAACTATATTCCGCACCCCAAGGTGTGACTTTTAAAAATTTCTTTTTTCTGCTTTCGCAGTGGCCAGTTTTCGTATCTTTACTAATTGACGCACCGATATTCTGAATTACAAACCAATTAAATTATATTATTTAGATAAAGTAAAAAGAAAATACCTTTACGATATGAACTTTCTCAAGACCGAATTTGTGTTTTGTCTGACCACTTTGCCCGCAGTCTCTATTGTATTCTGTCAAGCGTTCCTGCAGAAATGCGCAACCCGAATATGCTGGTTCAGTGCTTAACAGTGAAACAGATGCTTGTGCATATCTCAGATATTCACGCGAAATTTATGGTTTAACATAAAAAAGAAAGTACATCATGGTTTTTTTTTTCCGTTCTTTATTTTTTTTCACCAAACGATGCGTGTTTTTCGAATGGGAAAAAATCCTTCGTGGATAAGTGGGAACGATCAGATCGATTTGTGGAAGAGTGTGGTCTCATAAATTTTACGATTGCTCATGTTTTTGGGTAGTCTGTTATCAGCTGCCATTTATTCACCAAGAAATGACTTAAGAGGTTAATATCTCCTGAAAATAAAATCACATATTTGAGGGAAACATACGTCAAATCACAAATTTTATGGGAACGTGAAAATATCGAACGATTGTAACGTAAAACAGTAAGTTATTACTTGTGAAGGGATAGAATCATTCCTAGTAATATAAAGTTGAGTAAAGACAGAAATCCAGCACAACATATTATTAGCACATTATTAAAGTTTTCATTTAAAACTTTTATATAAAGAAAGTTAACTCTGCGGGGTTGGAATATTCATTTCTTTATTTTTTCTTTTTAAAAATTTATTTCCCCATTGGAAACCGAATGGAGCTAGAATATACCTATCTTGGAATACAGGACAGCTACTTAGTGATAAATTTTAAAGCCTTTTAGTTACTATATACATTTAAACGTACTTCATATAGGGAAAATGTCTAATTACAAATCAAAGCAACAGCAATTTTCTTTTTATCCTTTTTTTTCGTGGAAACAATCTTGGACTTGTGATAATTGCACATGTGCATTTGTGCATCCTGTCAATTTCTAAGGTGTAATAACAAAATCAATTCTTGTGACAAAGAATACAATTAGTGAGCTACTCAACTTGAAACGTATTTCCAATTTCTATTCCTAATTATCAATTTCTTTCAATCTCGAAATTTATAGCTATAACACGTTGCTTAAAGGAGATAACTAAAGCTCATTTTGCCTAATTTATAGATGAAACTTCTTCAGTCCCCAAATTTTAATAATAATGACAGCAGGTTTCAGGAAAAGAAATACACTCAAGAGCCAAAACATTATGACAACCTGTCAATAATGAGTTGGCCCACCTTTGGCGGGCAACATAGCTTCAACCCGCCTTGGCATGGATGCCACAAGTCCTTGGTAGATGGCCGGAGACAGATTGTACCAGATGTTTAAGCAACGGTCACGCAAATCCGAGATATTGCGAATTGGTGGTCTTTGAACTCTGAGCTGCCGTCCCATGACATCCCAAATGTGTTCTATCGGATTGAGATCCGGTGAGTTAGGCGGCCAGGACATTAACTGGAATTCAGCATCATGTTCCTGGAACCACTCCAACACAATTTTAGCCTTGTGACACGGGGCGTTGTCCTGTCGGAACATTCCATTTCCAGCTGGAACAACAGAGGCCATGTAAGGGTGCAACTCATCCGCAATGATGTTCAGATACCCTGTAGCATTCATGGTCTGCTCTACCACAACCACGGGTCCCAGAGACGCCCAAGAGAACGTCCCCCAAAGCATAATACCGCCACCACCGGCCTGTGTATGACCTATTGTACATTGAGGGAGCAACAGTTCGCCTGGAAGACGGCGTATCCTGACACGGCCATCGGCGTGATGAATGACAAACCGTGATTCATCTGACGAGGCAACTCTCTCCCACTGATCCATGGACCAGTCGCGATGTTCCGGGCCCAGCGCAGGCGCAGTTGGCGATGACGCTTGGTCAGCAAAGGCACACGAGTGGGACGTTTGCTACGTAGCCCCATATCCAACAGTGTCCGCTGAACAGTGTGCTGCGATACTATTCTACTTGGCCCTGCATTGTATTGGGCTGTCAGCTGAGCCACTGTCTGGCTCCGGTTTTGCTTCACCATGCGAGACAGTCTCCGACGACCTTTTTCTTTGATAGCGTGTGGACGTCCAACACCATGTCGTCTACTTCTGGTTTCACCGTCATTCATCCACTTTGCATAAGTACTAACAACTGTAGGTCGCGAACAACCCACGAGTCGTGCAGTTTCGGAAATACTTGTTCCAAGCCTTCGAACCATTACAATCTGCCCTCTATCAAAGTCGCTTAGATCCGCAGCCTTTCCCATCACACACAGGAGTAAGTGAAAGAATGATTCTTCAGACTCTCCAGCAGCAGTTAAATGCCACTTCCACCTGATCACGTGCCTTCCACGTCATCCAGGCGAATTCATTGCAAAATGTAGGGGTGGTCATAATGTTTTGGCTCTTGAGTGTATAACCATCATCAGGCCACTTATTATTATATGCGGTTAATTATGTGAAGACAAATGCGGGAATGTGAAACTCTTTAATAAAATCGGGATATAAAACTATGATCTTTCCTTTTTTATTCGTTGAAATAGACAACTGCATCTAAAATTTCTTGCCTGAAGGTTGGCTACACTTATTAGACAAAGACAAAACAGTATTGAAATACACTCTTAGACAAAAAAACAAAAACAAAAACGACGAACCAAGAACAAGTAATACAAATTAGACACAAATTGATATGCATACAGGTTTCGACAGATGCAAAATTTTAAATTTTGGCAACAAATGAATGAACATGTAACGCTGAACCGCATCTTAACTGCACAAATGACAGGATATTAAAGTGGAGAACTTTCGATTCCAAGCGATCGGATTCGAATTCTTTGCGAATTTCATTGAATCAGGTAGACAGTAGTGTAGCGTGTTTGTGTTTTGTGGCGAAAGGAATAATTCTCTTCTTATGAAAATAAATTATATTTAACATCCATTCACCAGAAATCTTGTTGATACACAACGAGTTCAAAATTTTTTATACAATCTATTAAAAATCCTCTTATATTATTTTTGGAGTTGAGTTGAATCAGCGCGTGGGGAAAACAACACTAATAACTGTTGCAGCTGTTACGTCACTATCTTCTACTTCATGCAGGCTACTATTGAAGTCATTACAGTCTTAAATTCCTCCCCTTTCGGAAAAACTTTTCACAACGTCACCAGTGAAAAGTTTTGGTGTAAGGCTAAGCAGTGCGGCTTAAACTATCGGCGTTTTGGTGAAATTTTCCTTTCCGGTGAACCACCTTATAGTTGAAAGGTTGCAAAATAAGGGCCCATCTTAAAAGTCTTGGATTTGTGCCGGTGTTCTTTTCTAGCCAGACCAGTGGATTATGATCAGTTTGTATAATGAAGCTCTGTTGTCCATCTAAGTAACATCTCAACTTTTGTATTGCATAAAAGATAGCTGCGCATTCTTTTTCTGTAGTACTATATTTCTGTTCTGCAGGGGAAAACTTTTTACTCAAGTACATGATAGGGTGTTCTTCACCTCTTTGGTTTATTTGAGACAACACCGCACCAAGTCCAAGGTTTGAAGCATCACATTGAATGACAAATGGAATGGTGAAATCGGGGCTAAATAATACTGGTTTTTCTGAGAGTCTTTTCTTTAATTCTTTGAAAGCATCTTCACAAGAACTGTTCCAATCCACTGACGTTTTGACTTTCTTCCCTTTTAGTAGATCTGTTAATGGAACTGCTACTACAGAAAAATCAGGAATATATCTGCGATAATAACCAGCAAGACCTAAAAATGATCTAATTTGGGTCTTGTTCAGTGGTCTGGGAAAATCTTTGATGGCTTGTATTTTAAGTTCTCCAGGTTTCCGTTCCCCTTGTCCAACTATGTGGCCTAAGTACTTGACATGTTCCTGAGCGAACTGACATTTGGAAGGCTTTATGTGGAGATGAGCTGTTTTCATCTTCATGAAGATTTGTTCTACGTGTTTCACATGCTCTTCCCAGGTATTAGAAAAAATCGCAACATCGTCCAAGCAGGGTACAGCAAATTCTTCACTGTCTTGCAACAACCCAGCCAACATTCTACTAAAATAATATGGAGCATTCTTGAGTCCAAACGGCAACCTTAATGGCCTATAGGTGCCGAAGCTTGTCACAAAGGCAGCATAACGCTGGGCCCGTTCACTCAAAGGTATTTGCCAGTAACCTCGGGTTAAATCTAGAACAGTAATATATTTCGCTGATGACACTTTCTCTATAAGTTCCTCTATATTTGGCATAGGAAAATATTGTGTTCTCGTTACTTTGTTTAAGCGACGATAGTCTATGCATGGTCTTCCTTCTTTTCCTGGTACTTCCACCAGTATTAGTGGAGAGGTAAAGTCAGAGTCTCCTGATTCAATTATCTTTAGATCCAACATTTTTTTCACCTCCCTCTTTAGAATTTCTGTTTGTCGTGGGGACATCCTATAAGGTTTTGCAAATATTGGTTTTTCTGTCTCTAATTCAATATCGTGTTCAACCAAGTCAGTACATCCCGGCTGATTCGAAAAGATATTGGAGTAGGCAGTCAACAAATTTTCCATTTGAGTTCGTTGAGTTTCAGATAATCGCGCATTCAATCTGAGTTCTCTAAAATTTCAGGCAGTTCAGAAATGTTTGGATTTTCTTCATGGCAAGGAATAGGAATATCTTCATCTTCTTCAGTTTCTTCCAAGCACAACAGATTTACATTTTCTGCCCTTTGGAAGTATGGTTTAAGCATATTGATGTGGTACACATGAGTTTTTTCTTTTTCAGGAAACTTGATCACATAGTTGGTTTCTGACAGTTGCTGTACTACTTCACCAAGTCCTACCCACTGTACTGATAACTTATTAGGTATTGATGGTGCCACAACCAACACTAAATCTCCTATAGCAAACTGTCTTTTAACGGTCTTCTTATCGTACCATAGTTTCTGTTTTTCTTTGGCAACTTCCATGTTTTGCACTACTATTTCTTGGCATCTCTTCATGCGATTCATCAGTTCGAAAACATAGTCTACAACACTATCTTCTTCACGATCTTGTTCTGTTAATTTGTCATACAGTAACATAACAGGAGTCTTTAAATTTTTTCCATGGACAAGTTCTGCTGGGGAATAACCTGTACTGTCGTGAGTCACAATTCTTAATGCAAAAAGGGCTTGAGGTAAAATTTTCTCCCAGTCCGGACCAGATTCAAGACATAGGACACGAAGAATCCTCTTTAGCGTTCTGTGCATTCTCTCAACTGGATTACTTTGTGGGTGATGTACGGAGCTTCGCACGACTTTGATTCCAAACCTTTCCAGAAATTCTGTTGTTAAAGCACTCATGAATGACGTGCCCTGGTCGGTTTGCAGTTCTTTTGGAAACCCCATGCGGCTAAAAACTTGAAGCAGGGCGTCCACTACAGTAGTTGATAGCAGATTTTCAACAGGAATGGCATCTGGATACTTGGAAGACATGCAGATCACAGTGATGAGGTATTTGTTTCTAGAAGGCGTCATCGGTAAAGGACCACAAGCATCAATGTTTAGCTTGGAAAATACTTCTGAAATAACCGGAACTATCTTTAGGGGGGCTTTCTTTTTATCCTGTGGCTTTCCTGCTCTCTGACATACGTCACAGGTCTTCACAAAATTTTCCACCTCTTTATAACAATTCGGCCAATAGAATGTTTTGAACAAAACATCTTTAGTCTTGGTTGCACCCAAATGAGCAGCAGTTTCTTCATGTCTAATTTTCATCATTTGTGTTCGATATCTCTCTGGAACTACAAGCAATAATCGTTCTGTCCCATCTTTGTCTTCTTTACGGAAGAATAGTTCTTGACCTCGCACCACATACCTGGAGTTCCCAGAACTTAAGTTGCTTTCAGCCTCCTGAAACAGAGGTTTCAATTGAGCGCTTTTTCGTTGTTCTTCTAAAAAATCTTCTGGGGATAGTTTTATAAGGTCTAATTCCGGAATCTTAAAATCTGCTATAGGTAAGACATTTTCTTCCACAGGGACTTCATTATCTGGGCTACATTCCGAAATATTTTCATCCACTCCTAGACTCTGGACATCTTCAGATATTTTCTTTTGAGCACGGGTCTGAACAGCATTCACCATATGAATCTTGACATCTTCGACTTGCTTTGCTTCTTCAAACAATGCAGCGGTCTTGTTCCCCAAAAGATACCTCCCTTGATCCAAAGAGTCTCTTAAAACAGCAGCTTTGGTCACTATGTGCCCAAATTCACATTCAAGTTCTACTTTAGCTAAAGGGTAACAAGTGGGGTTTTCTTCCAGCGGAGATTTAATCCACACTGTTTCACTTGTATACATCGACGGACTGACATACTTCTTACAAATCAAGTCTAAACTCGCACCCGTGTCTCGTAGTATCGGCATCTCGATCCCATTTACTTTTCCCATACTTATGTAGGGGGCAAGTGCATCATGGTATCCATACCTTGCAGTCATGTTGGAAGCAACAGTTTCAACTTTCTTTTTAAGCTTATCGCATTGTGGTCTTAAATGCGAAAGAGATCCGCACTCATAGCAACGAGGCTGTTTCCTTCTTTCAAATTCAGCTTCCTCATTTCTCTCCTTGGGAAATTCTCGCCGTGGAAAAGGCTTATCATTATAATTGTTTGTCTGGTTTTTAGGTTTATATCCACTGTTGTTACCTCCTGGTACTTTACTTGTGTTCTTCCGAGGGAATTCCTTTTTCCGGAAACTTTGTCTAATATCATCATATTCGTCTAATTTTTCCGCCAATTCGTAAGGCTTTTTCCAATTTATCCAATCATCGAGAAAGTGATCTTTTATATCAGCAGGAACTCTAAATTTGAGTTGTTCGGTTACGATTAAATCTTTCAACTCTTCAAACGTAGATACTTCTAAATCATTGACCCATTCTGTAAAATAGCTGTTCAATTCATAAGCATAATTTCTCCAAGATTTTTCTGCGTTCTTCTGATGTCTGTAAAACAACTGCTTTAATTTTTCAGGACTTAATTTGTATCTCTTCAAGATAAGACTTTTTACAGAATCGTAATTGTTGGCGGTTTCCGGTGGTTCTCTCGCCAACATATTGGAAACCTCCACTGGCAGCACTCCCAATAAATAGGCGGCCCAATCTCTTCTTGGAACCTTAGCCATTTCTGCTTTTCGTTCAAAGTTTATTAAATAGAGAGTCATTTCATCACGTTCTTCATCAAATTTTGGAGTTATATTCATTAATTGTATTTTATGCTCTTCCATACCGGTTGTTTGACGGGTTGGAGGATTTGACACACTTTGAGTCTGAAGTTCCAAACGTTTCATTTCTAGATCATACTGCATTTTCTCCCGAGCTAACTGATCTTGGCGAGCTTGTTCTTGGCGAGCTAACTCATCTTGGCGAGCTTAATCTTGGCGAGCTAACTCATCTTGGCGAGCTTGATCTTGGCGAGCTAACTCATCTTGGCGAGCTTGATCTTGGCGAACTTCTTCGGTTTTCCTGTCTTCAATTACTCTTTCTAGAATAATCTTAACATCAGCTTCAACATAATTGCTACTGTTTAAAATTTTTGCTTTTATTTCGGGAATCTTATTCGAAGATGATATCTCTTCTCCCAATTCTTCGCAAACAAGTAATAAGTCCGCTTTCCTACCTTTGGCTAAGAAAGACATGTTAGCAACCACACGCAAATCACAACCTTCTTAAAAATTTCAAAATAAATTTTTTTAACTTGAACTTGCACCAAATTACCACAATTATAATAGGTAAAAGTTTTCAACCAAAAATCTACCTTTCAAAATGAAGTCTGTTCTAACTCCACAAACTTTTCACAATCTAAAAATACACAATAATGTTTTGCAAATACTGCACAATTTAAATTATTTTTAATAAAAATCGTTTGCTGAAATAAATCTCAAACTTTCTTGTTTCAATTCGGCTTTTTATATCACTGAAACGCACGTTCAAAACAAAATATGACTTTAATATTTCTTTTATAATCACGTGCACTTCTTTCAAAAAACAAATTCTAAGTTTATTTTCAATAATATTACGGGTATTTTCTTTCCCAAACTTCTTCTGAATTTATGTCAAATTCTATTTCATATTTATTTAAACAAGAACATATATACAGTTCCTAATAATGAACTTTCAGTCGTTCTTGAAAAAATATCGCCAAATCGCTGGCCAAACAGTTGATATAAAGTCTTCACTGAACTACTATTCCAAAACAAAAATACAATTGCTGAAATAAATAATTTCAAATTCAGACTTTACGTTAATGAAAATACATTCAAAACGTCATACATCAACTTTATCTAGAATTCTTCTCGGAAACTTTTTTCATGAGACTTTTCAAACGCCAAACTATCAAATTCCATTAAAGAATTATTACCCTAACACTAATACAAATGTAGAGTCAATAATTTCAAGACAGATAGTTTATATAAATCATAAACGAAATCAAAGTTTCTCAAATTCGATATTCTTCTTTAATCGCCAAACTATTTATTAGAATTCAAATCAAATTCTACTTAGCTTGCAATCGGCACTTGATAATTCCATCCCGACGCTTGCCACCAATATTACAATACAAGTCTGTAGCGTGTTTGTGTTTTGTGGCGAAAGGAATAATTCTCTTCTTACGAAAATAAATTATATTTAACATCCATTCACCAGAAATCTTGTTGATACACAACGAGTTCAAAATTTTTTATACAATCTATTAAAAATCCTCTTATATTATTTTTGGAGTTGAGTTGAATCAGCGCGTGGGGAAAACAACACTAATAACTGTTGCAGCTGTTACGTCACTATCTTCTACTTCATGCAGGCTACTATTGAAGTCATTACAGTAGCTATGACTTGCATACAGGTACGTGAACAATATATGTAGATGTCAGCATTTAAGACAGGACTTGTAGTTGGGCTAAAAAAAGTCGGTAGGTCTAATCGCTCGAGATTTGGATAGGAGAGATGCCACTAGTAGACGATGTTGGCTGGAATGGGTGAATCATGGCCGAACACAGCGTCAAGAAGGAAGCGGTTGACCTAGAGAAACGACAGAACGTGAGGACCGAACAATCATCAGAGTGGCGATCACAGCCCCAGATTCATTGTTATCATCGATCGTACGTGCAACTGGTACTTCAGTGACCACAAGGACCATTCATAGGCGGCTCAGAGAAAGGGGCTATGTTCACGTCGCCCTTTGCACCGACTACCATTGACCTCTGTAGGCCGACAAACACGTTTGCAGTGGTGGCTGGCACATTCGTCCTGAAATGTCACTGACTGGAGTAGAATTGTCTTCAGTGATGAGTCCCGCATCGTACTGAACCCCGATGACCAGCGAATATGTGTCTGGAGACGCCCCGGACAGTGGTGGGATACCAACCTGACTGTCTTCCTCCATACGGTCCAACAACCAGGAGTAATGGTCATTTCATAGCAGTACCCTTTGGTTATCATCCGCGGCACCCCCACAGCACAGCGGTGCGTCGACGAAATTCTACTTCCCGTTGTGTTGTCCTTGATATCACGCCATCCTGGGCTTACATTTCAGCAAGATACTGCCTGCCCACACACGGCGCGATTTTCTGCTGCTGGCCTTCGTGCTTGCCCAATACTACCTTGACCAAGGTCGCCGAATCTCTCCCCCATTGCGCACGTTTAGAGCATTATGGGCAGGACCCTTCAACCAGCTCGGTAGTTTGACGATCTAACATGCCAGTTAGACAGAATTTGGCATGATATCCCACAGGACGACATCGTCCACCTCTATCAATCAATGCCAAGCCGAATAACTGCGTGCATAAGTGCCATAGGTGGACCAACGCGATATTGACTTTTTCACTTTGTGAAGCTCTTTCCCTTGAATAAATAATCCACTTTTTCTCAAATTGTAATAATTTGTTTCCCTGTACATGTCCATCACATCTACCGATTTTCTTCTCATTCGGATAACTCCTTCTTGGTGCGTAGCGTTTTTTTCTCTCTCTCTAAGAGTATAAATTGTTGCGCTATTAAGAAGATTTCTCTTCAACTTATTTGTCCCACCCCTCCAAGAAATTTGAGGGCAAATGATCTCATTTAGTTCAGTACTTCACATTTTCGTTTGAAATCTAAGCGTTAGAATTGAGTCATACGAACTCGTATGTGTTTACGTCCACAACAGATAATCTGTCTGCTATCCAGAGATTCCATTCTCTGCTTTTGGTGCCTGTGGTAACAGATGCTTCAGGTGCGTGTGACTTAAAAACTGATTTCCTCTTTATTCGGCCCGCATGACAGTTACAAATATGGCATTTCAAATGTTTAGAACTGAAAGTTGAGGCTTGAAAGAGAAAATAAATTAAACAGGGCATTTTCAAAAAGACATTTAAAAAAATCCTCTTTACAATTACTCCGAATGTTGTATAAAAACATCCAGAACATGTCTAAATGTGTCTTATTGTAATTATAGTGTAACTTTCTCTCTAAGCTTTAAATGCTTTGTGCTCCTTTTAGTAACATTGTTTATTAAAAGATAATTTTGTCAAATTAAAAACGAACTTTCTCGTATTCTTCCAAGCATAAACACAACAAAAGCGCACATTGTTTCTTCTATTTGCTACGGTTGTTGTTAGCTTGTAATAAATTGCCATGACACAATACTCCGAATATTAGTAGCCATTTTGAAAAGACATTAATTTATCGCCAGTCTTTATTTCTTCGGGATTTTTTAATAAGCACGCGATTGTTTTTGCTTTAAAAATGCTAACTATTGTTTTCTATGATGGTGGATAAATAACTCCTTTTGACAGTTCTTTTGTATTCGTTTAGAGATGCAATTAAGCATTTAAAAAGGGAAAATCTCTAATTGCGAAAGTATTAAAATAGATTCGTTTCTTTTATGTGAATGCTAATGGCATGTACTTAGAGTTTAATCATTTCCACTTTACAGGCGGATCAAATAACTCCGAGATTGTTAATACATACATTATATTTTTAATTATTCAATAACGAAAGGTTAAATTTATGTATATATATCGTTAGCATATTTGACTGCAAAATCTCTATATGTAATAGTTATAATTTTTTTCGGTTTTCATGGTCATTAAATGACGATAACTTTTAAGAAAGTTGGCTGTTTTTATTTCATTAACATTAGAAAGACGGGAATTTTTTTCTTACTAAAAAGGCTGAACGCCATTATTTTGAAGGTTGAAAATAAAATCAAGAATTTAAAATATTGGATGTTGAACAAAAATGGTTAAATAATTTAAATTTGGAACTGTTTCATACCAATATATAATAAATTAGTATATATTTAGGTATATTTTTATGTAGGTATGCCGAGCTGTATACCTGGTATAGTTTATCCGTAAAAATATGCGAATGGTTTTTGAAGTCCTTATTTTTCAACATCAATATTTCCAAATAGCCAATATTTCTGATATTTGCAAAAGAAGAAAGAGATCAAAACTAACTAACATTTTTCCGGTATTATTTGAAAGATTTCTGTCTGTTTTGTATATTGCCGTCAAATTCACTGCATTCAGTCTTAGTAGATATACAACACATTTTCTCCCTCTCTTTACAATCGAATATATTTTTGTAAATGTGTGCACATATTTCGCGTAAAATTAGAAAAATTCATAAAATTTCAGAAGCCTGAGGTCATAAATACAGACATAGCGCTCAATAGTATGTCCAAAACCGTCAAATTGACGGCAGCCGTCTTTCTAGTGTTAAAATATTTTAATACTCTTTTAATGAGATATAATTTAAAAATACCTCTTAAGCATGACATATGCCATAGGTACTTTGGAAAGATAATTCACTAATGGGAAATTTCCTACATTTTTACTGGTGAGACCGACATATTGAAGTTATACATCACACAATGTAGAGAACTATCGTCTACCACGAACATGGAACAAAATATAAATTGCTTTAACGAGAAAAAATATGCGTGGGATACGACGAGTGAGAGGGGTCAATTATGCAAATATATGCATCTCCAACGTACCCACAACGATTGAATTTATTTTCGGTCAGTTAGGGCTCCTCAGCAGGGTAAAGTTAACAAATGCGCTTCGTTGTATCTACCAATAGGTGATAAAAAAGCAAAACGAGTTTGTTTTACAATATTTTTACTAAAATATTGTAAAGTGGTGATAAAATGTAACTATGTTCTTAAAATTTTATCACGCCAAGGCCAAGATAGCAGCAGAAAATGAAGTAATTACTGTTGCTGAAAACAATCACTTTTATCAGCACTGTATTCTTCATTATCACAACCAGACAGCTTAACAAAACGGAACAATTTTTTTTATTAATTTCTATTATCCAACATTAACTACATATTCCCCTCCGAGTTGCTCACAGCAGTTAAATTCAATGTAGAGAACCGTTCATTCAGTTACCCAGATATTTATAGGACATACGAAAATTTGTTCTGTTTTCAATTTCTTAAACAGTAGTTCATTTGTTCATATTGTATTACAATTTAATGAAGGAAAAGCTTTTCCCAGTTACGCCTGCCTTTTGCATGTCTTCTAGATCTATTGCAAATGTTGCCACAGAAATCGGAACAAGTTCTAAAGATTCTTTAAAAAATCTTTATAACATTTCAGTTGTGTGTACGAGTTAAACTATAATACTAAAATGAAAAACATAAATTGCAGTTTGACTTCTACTAGATGGATAAATGTTTCTGTATGCTTCGTGCTTCTAAATAACACAGTTGTTTTCAATCGATTTTGTTAAAGAATAATGTTCTGTTACTTATAAAATTAATCCCTTGAGATATTTGTTGCGGTTTATTTAAAACACAAATACTTAATCTTTGTTTATTCACATCGTAATTAAAAAAACTATCTCTAATTTGTCGGTCATGGAATTAACTTTTGAGAGTTGAAATTGAATCCTCGGTGTGCAAATTGCATTTTTAAGTTTTATAATCAAATTAACAACACATAAATAATTCATAATTTTAGGCTAAATGACTCTTTTATTTATTCTAATGTATTATGTTGCGATCAGAGCATTTTATGATAGTTATTTAAATATTATTCACCTGAAATAATTTTTTTTTAAAAACTGATCCAGGAAATTATTTTATCGTACATGTATTCACTAATGTACGACTTTGTTAATGCTGATACACCAATAACGAAACTTTTTAATTATCTTTCAATATGGTAATAAAATACCAACAGTGGACTTAAAAGAAAGAAATAAGCTACGTTTTAAAGCATAATATGTAAGATAACGAAAACTTCATTTAAATTTTTTATTATTGATAAAATTAGTTTAAAATTGTGGTTGTACTTTTAAACCATGCATCTCATGGAAATCTGAAAACAAGGTACACCCTTAAACTAAAGTTATCACTCGATATTTTATACACTATCCCCACTTACATTTACTGGTATAAAATGGAATTATGAAAGAATTCTGAATGTGAAATAGAAAAAAAGATTACACACTCTTTTCAGAAAGTACCCTAATCAAATCATTTTCGAAGTATATATTTAGTTGTCTGCTACAAAATATGTACTTTGTTGCATGGGCATAAAATCTATAAAACTGCTGCTGTTCAGACAAAAATATCATAGAGCTAAAATATTGACGAGAGTAACATTGCCAAAGGCGTCTAGCGCTATCTATGTAACCACAAGTGTTCTTACGACTTTGTGTATTCTTAAACAATAACTTTATTTTAGTTTATTTATGATAGGTTGTTTCAAAATATAAAATTATTGAGAATTTTCTCCATTATTACTGCTGTCTCTTCTGAACGTTTTAAAGGTTTATAAACCAATGCCTGGCTGGTCTGAGAGTAACTGTAACAATAAAATAAAAAATGTATAAAATCCCTCTTGTGCATTATTGATTTACAAATGGAGAATAAAATAATTCCTTACATAACACGAATTTAAGTACAAATTTTATAATAAACTAGATTTCTGGCCCTGGAGGAGCCTAGTGGTAGCATGTCGGCATCCAGAGCCAAGGGTGCTCAGTTCGAATCCCCACAAGTGCCATTGTGTCCACCCTCGTCGTAGTCCACCGTCGCGTCTTCGTATCTAGCCACCTTCGTGTCTAGGCCGGATATTAGCATGTTGATCCGTAGACCGAAAAGTCCTTTTTCGAAGTCAGAGAGAGCGGAAGAGAGTATAATCACCCCCAGGTGTCACACCTGAAAGTACAAAATTGTGGTGGTACCTAACTAAGGTAATGGATTTCCTCATCTCTTCTTAAACTGGAATCCAATTTACGCTTAGTTGTGAAAACAATCTATATAAATGAAAGGAAAACGGTGTCTGTCGGTCGGAAATGGGGAACAATTCCGGGCAGACCATTTCCAGTATGGCCTTCGTTATGGAATTCGGCCATTTTTGAAAATGTCGAAATCGATGTATTTTTTCCTTCATGAAAGTACATAAATGTTACATATTTGGAAAGAGCTTTAAAAACTGATAATCTTTCCTCCGTTTACTTATTCTGTTACTTTAATAGTTTTAGAGATATTTCAATTCTAAACGCAATTTCCATCGATACAAAACGCAACCGCCATGTTTTAAAAGTTAAAATCAACGTATTATTTTTTAAGAAAGTAGTAGATCAATTTTACATATTTACAAAGAGCTTTAAAAGCTGATAATTTTTCCTGCGTACACTTATTCTGTTAATTCAATAGTTTTAGAGTTATTTCGATTCTAATGAGGCATCTCCTGTGAGATCATTCATCTTTGACGATGGAAACAAAGGGCGATTCATTCACAGCGTGATTCTCACTAAAAAATGAATCACTGAAAATAAATGTTTCATCGTGAATCTAATTTTTAATTCTTTTTCTATTTTTCATACTCTTAATTCAAACTTTTTAATCATAAATAGATCATTTGAAGATGTACTGATTTTTTTTTGATTTTTTGGAAGTTAAAAGCGAAAAATAATTTAAATTCAAGTGAACCGTGATTCGAGTGTCAAATGATTAGATTTGCGTATTCGATTAATGCTAAACAATAGCCGGCAATAAGATTATTTTTGTTATCATTTCATAGTTCTATATCCTTTCTTGAGAGGTTGATGAATCATTAACCATGAACATGTGACATAAGATTCCTTTTGTTCTCATTTCATAGTTCTATATCTTCAGTTTTGTTTATACGTGGTTTTCAGTTTTGATTTTAGATATATAGAATCATGTTTGAACTGTCCAAACAACAAATAATTCTTTAATTTTATTTTCATTTTACCAATTTTTTTACAAAACTGTTCATATTTCAAGTATTTCTTTCTTTGTTGATTAGTTTAGTTATTGGTTTTAGATAAATATTCTACTAATATATTTTTGTATGAAGTTCACACCATTTCTTTGTTTTGCTGATTACACGCTAAAAATTTAAAAAGTGCATATTCACATTTTCTTTATATTAATATTTATATTTAGAAAATGTTCGTGTTTATTGGGAGGTTTATTTGTTTTTCCACAATACCTTATGCTGTAGAATCCTGTTTAATATTTCAATTGTGCTTATCTTTTGACTAAACCAAATACAGAATATCTCGCAACATAGACATGTGCAATTCTGCCTAATGCATGCACTCATATAATTTCAATGTATAATGCATTATTATGTCACCAATAACACAAATTTTAGGAAATTTTAATTTTTGTATTGCAGGAATATACGCTAAAGTAGCCAGCTGATTACTTTTCGCATGAAAATTTACCTTTTTGTAACGTAGGTATGCTCATATCATACCAGGTGGTGGTGGGTGTTAATACGAATAAAAATTTTTTATTTTTTGTGGTTTTGTGGGGGGGGGGACTGCAAATTAATAGTGCCTCATATGAAACTTCTCCCTCTCAATCAATCAATTCAAAGCCGTCTGTCTGGTGGACGGATGGCCTGAGCACAGCCGGACTAAACCTGGCTAGTGCTTAATATAATGCATAAAGTAAACCATTAAATTGACTCATAAAAAATAAAAGACAATCATAAAAAATAAGTTTATTAGTTTTCTTGCTAAAATTCGTAACTTTCTTCTATATAGCAGAATAACATTTCTAGTACTTAAACAACCATACTAGTCTCCTATCTGGCTTCAATATTCAAACTCCTCCTCTTTAATCTAGACTAATTGTTGAGGAATAGATCTCATTTTAATTATTTTCACTTTTTTACTCGCCTGTGATAATATTAATATTAAGACATAAATGCACTGATGAAACCAATGAATACAAAAAACGGGGACATAATTTAAATGTCAGAAAATTATACTTGCTCCAATCAGAATAGAAAATTAAATTAAGAACCGCGTATAAAAATAAATAAAATGATGGACTGAAAACAAAACCCAATCTTTAAAAAATTGTAATATAAAGAGAAATGTTCTTAAAACTTGTAAGATAGTAGGAGAAATGGCTGGATGGTAGGTTGATTTGAAGCGCTAGGATCATCTTTTTGCCAAACTAAAAATTTCAAAATTGTATGTATATTTTATATGTTTGAGTTTTGAAAACTGAACCATTCTGTTACCTGAGGAAATGTGTATCCCTCAGCAAAGAGTGCTGCAATGACAATCTTGCAGCTTATACTAAGAGCATACCATCTTAGGCAAGATAAAATCTTTAACCGGCGTGAGAGACAAGAAAAATTTAAAACTAAAATTAAAAAGCCTACGTGAAAAAGCATGCCAAATAAGACAATTAAACAAAGATGAAAATACATGCAAATAAAATAATAAAAGATCATAGACTTGAAACCAGAAGGAATATAAAGGAATAAACTTTCCTCCTGATGTTTATTTCTCCATAGACGTTTGTTGTAAATTAATATTTAGTTCTATTTATCAACATTTTATTTATTTAATTTTAATTCAATTAATTAATTAATTAATTTTTAGTTTCATTAATTTATTTAGTTTTTTTTTAACTTATTACTTCCCTCAGATTTTACTCACACCAGGGCCAAAGGTAGCGTAAATGTAGAGCATCGGCGAATGGCTCAAGGGTTCTCGGTTTTGAATCCCGACAAGAGCCATTAAACCTTCAGAGGTATAAAGTGCAACATTTTTGTAATTTCGAATGGTTTGTTCTTACGTGCAATGGTTGAATGTTCTAAGCAGTTTCTATTTATAGCTACACCCTTTGTAATGCAGGTATGATTTTCCGACTCTTCTATTCCTTGCCCTTCATTGTTAGTTTTGATTTCTTTTTCCTACTGCACATTCTATGTGAGCTCCGTTAGTAGTACAAAGAATGTTGAGTCTGGAGTCGATTTCCCGTCAAGTGTCTTTTAACATTCATGGTGTGACAGTGATGATTGCGAATTGTATAGTTTCATTTAACCCTTCAGCGGGTGCACCCGTGTACAGAGTGCAACTTTTTCGTAACTTTGAATGGTTTGATTTTGCATCTAAGGTTTGAATGTTCTAAGCAGTTTTTATTTATACCTACACCCTTTCTAACGCAGGTCTGATTTTCTGGCCTTTGTTTTTCCACAATATTCCCTAGCGCTTCAATCCTTTCTATTCATTGTTAGTCGGGATTTAACCGTGGTAAACCAGCAATTATACTGGATTACAATACGGCAAAAACAGGAGTTGATATAGTCGATAAAATGTGAAGCTATTACACGGTATACAGCATATTATGAAGACGGACCCTCATTATTTTTTAGGTTTTTGGACATAATAGGAATTAATTCGCAAGTTGTCCTCAGATCCATTAAATCGGACAGTTTTTTAAATAAGGCGATTGTATCTTCCTTCTTTGGCCTTTAATTATAAATATATCTCAATGTTATCAACATTATATATCTTGTCATAAAAAGCTGAAATATCGTTTAAAATTTGAAAAAATGGTTTATTACAAAAGGAATAATCAAGAAAAGAGACGTTGCACTTTGTGCCACGAGCGCCTCCTGGTGTTCAAAAAATTGACGCGCCTGTTAAAGGGTTAAGTAACTTCGTGTCTATACAAGAAATGGGCACGTTAGGGACCGAAAAGTACCTCTATGAGGTCAGAGAGAAGGAGAGAATGTACGATCCCCCCAGGTATCGCCCCTGGGGGTGCTCGGTCAAAATTGAGGTGGCACCTACTTAAGTCGAACTGCGACCGTAATGGTGCTATTGTAAACAGTAGCAGCAGTCCTCAGACATAAAAGCCTATATGGACCTGATCTGGAACACACTTCTGGCTACGTATCATTAGCATCAACAACAACATTCTCGCAATCTCGATTTTCTGTTTGTTTGTTTTATCTTATTTCTTGTTTCCTCCATTTATTTTCCATTTCTCCTTTAACGTAGTATTGCATTCCTCCATAACGGTTCTCCGGAAAGCAAAATTTCAGACGCTAAAACCATCCGTCCGTACTTCACGAGCTATAATTTTGGCAGCGCGCCAAACCCAGTCTCTATAGCTTGGACAAGCAGTAAACAGTTAAACAAATATGTACCAAAATGCGTCAAAATTTTGACATACATACATACATATATATATATATATATATATATATATATATATATATATATATATATATATATATATATATATATATATATATATATATATATATATATATATATATATATATATATATATATATATATATATATACATAACACATACATACATATATACATACAAAAGAGGTAAGCAACGATAAGTAATCCTACGTTAATAACCCGCGGTAGTTTCGTTAGAAAAGACTACGTGAAATTTTTTCTTTAAAATAACTTTAAATTTTTATCTGTTCAGGGGAGATGGATATGCCTCTCATCATTTCAACACATTTTTCAAATCGATACTCGTCTCCTGAGGAAGAAAGGTGATTTATTTATTCGAAACTCCGACTGGATAATTAATTATATTACTTGCTACGGTGAATGGTGAGCGTCATCTCTTTTCTTCCCAAAAAGGCTGTTGAAAATTGGGAAAATCTCATTTTTTTTCGAGACCATTTTTGAAATCTCTTTTATTTAAAACACATTTAAATGTTTTCCAGATACGAAATATAAAAGTTATAAACACTTTGAAATAGATTTTAGCAAGAGTGTAACTAGTAAATAATGCTTTCTTAATATAGAAATACATAATCATAACGCAACATTTTTTCTTGAATAGTCAATCTGTCTAACTAATTAGCTTAACAAATAGCACATTGCAAATTCTTGTTCCATATTCTTCCTTCTTATATATTCCTTTCCACACTCAGTGCTCCTCTGCTCTAACACCACATTTGTTTAAGTCACCGGCAGACAGGAGAAATTATTAAGGTTGTCCTTTGCAACAATTTTTCCCCCTCAAACTTTAGAAAATCCGATTTGGGCCTTAATATGGAAAGCATTTCAAAAATAAAGAGAGGTCAATATATCTTACTTCAGCGGCTGTTACCGTTCGAGAGCCATTTACCATAATATCCTAAATTTTATGTGTAGGTTAAGGTGACTTTAAATTAAAAGCGTGGTAAGAATAAAGTTTTAGTTAATATTATGGAAAATAGATTTTTTTAGGTTTATTCTCTAATGGAAATATAGCACACATTATAATATCGGTAAACAATACTAAAAAAACAATTAGTAAAAATGTCCAGATTTGAAGGTAAATTTGCATTCAGTTAGGAATATGAAAAGCATTTTAAGCAAAATATAAATGTTAAAAAATATCTAAAATATTTCATGCATATTCAGAGATCATAATGTATTCTTTCCATTAACATTCTTATTATTATCATATCTGAGTACAGAAAATATTTTACCTCTGGGGTTTAATGTTTTTTTAAAGCATTTTAAACCACATTTCTCCAATATATAATAATGTTTATCTCAGTGAACTGATAATTTTCATTGACGGAGGAAATTAAATATTAATTAAAAAAATGTATGCCATATGTATGCAAGTATGCATGCTTATGGTATACATTTCATCATACATAGGGACTAAACTGATTACTAAATGAAAAATGTCCTTAAAATTCGCTTACAAAGTAGTGCCTCCTTAAAACAGATATTATGTATGTGTTTCAGTATTTTGTTTGTTCACAGCATTATGTGATATGTTTCATTTCACTGATTAAATATGTAATTTTAATGAACTGATTGTTAAAAATCATAGTGAAATATGAGAATTATAACCCTTAAAAATATATATTTACATTTTGTGACTGTATTTTGAACATCTTAGGAAAATTTACTGAAAAATACTCATCAATATTGATGGTCTGATTTTGAAGTTGATGAAACCATTATTTGTTTTAACAAGTTTTAAGGCCATTCAAATAGAGATGGCTATTTCAGTTTTTGATCCTTAGCTGCGATATCCCGTAAACCTAAAATTTAGCAACTTCTTCACTTTTGAAAAATAATGTCTTTTCAACTGTAGATTACTAAAGACCAATTCCTTCATTACATAAAATACACTGACGTTGTAAAATATTGCAAAAGAACTCATATATCACTTTCCGAGAATGTCTCACATTTGATATAAAAATAAGAAATATTTATTTATCTAATTTTAAATATGATTTTTTGAAATGTGCTGTATAACGTAAAACAAATTTCGTAATAGTATTAGGTATTTCGATAGAACTAACAGGGTTTTTGCTTTAAGTAACGTAGAAATATATTAAGTAAATATTATATTAAGTATATTAAGCGTAAGTATTAGTAATCAAAGCTAGAGTAAATGCTTTCTTGGAAATTTTTAATCTTATAAAAGAATGCCTGGTATCTTATAGAATATCTATTACACCACTTTACAGTATTTTCTATAAGATTCGTACCTAAAAATATCAAAAACCGAGTCATCATGTCGTATGTGACCAGGGTTTAACGTATATTCCAAAAGAAATTTTTAATCCACATGCCAAAAAATTATAAATGTAAGCAAGTTTCATGATTTCGTTTCTTTGGATTATTTTATGTGTATTGAAAATTCATCCGTGGATAAGTAAATTCCATACTTACGCCCCTTGTTTAAAATTATGTACAGTTTCAAATTATGTACGTATTCCTACGGTTCAAAGAATTAATTTTGATGAAGTTTTGGATGAACTTTATTTAAATAAATATATTATTTTAAAATTTTTTGAAAACTAAATTATTTTAAAATTTCATAAGAAACTTCTTTGGTATTAAATTATTATTGGTGATTATTTTACTTGAGTTATTAGTCAACATTGGATTTTATAAAACTAAATATTAGTTACCATGAAATGAAGGAACTTACCAAACACATACCATTTTAAAGTAATATGTTAACAATATTGCCTCCAACAATATAAAGCAAAATATGTTATTAGATTGTTCTCTTCATGTGAATCATTCGTGTTTGCCAGAATTTTTTTAATTTTTTTTATTTTCAAAGGGCTTGAAAATATAAATTAATAAAGATTCAATAAATATTTTCAGTGTATTGGATGTTTTAAGAATTAATATAATAAATAATTATATATTTTACAAAACTACATAAACTCGGGTAATGTGCTTCATATGAATAAATGTGCATGTGTACTATATTTTACAGTCTAAAATAATATCCTTTATAGTAAGAACTGTAAACTATTTAGAAAGAACCGGTTTCCCAAACTAAAAGTCGTATGAGCTCATACACGTTTCATATATACACTTTTATGCATCCTCATACGGTGCATGTCTCATCACTTTTTGTATTTAATTAGAGTGATTTCAATAAATCATAAGAATTTTCATTCCACTATGAATTCCTCATAATGACTCTTTAAAATTTATTTTGCCTTTAACTGATGATTTAGTTTTTTTTTCGTAAAATGCGCAATCTCTAAACTATTCTCTCACTCATTATTGTATAATAATACTATTTTTTAAAACTTAATAGAAATGTGCAATATTTTTTTTAAAAGGCTAACCCGCCCTTATTCAATCTATGGTCCTTAAGAAAAACCTTTTACTGGGAAGAAGCGAAAGAGAAAATTGGCAAAATTCATTAAAACGGGAAATGATTTTATCTCACAAGAAAAAAGATGCAATTATATCAGAAATATCCTTCTAAAAAATATTTAAGTATTCTAGAAGAAAATTTTTACAGAAACAAGATTTTAATGACACAACATATTTTCATAAATAAGACATGGCATCTTTTAACGGAATCTTTTATTACTTTTTTAAAGACTGTTTAATACAGTTTATTAAAGCTGAGTAAACTCTTTTATTTTCCTGTCAAATAAAATTAACTTCTTTCCCTACAGTGTTTTGGATAAAAATAATTTTTTTATTTGTATCAAATTCTCAATAAGAAGCATATCAAATAATGAAGTTAAAAACGATGTTATAGTGTTTAAAATTGTTTGTAACAATACGATTCTGTCCCTAGAGATATTAAACATATACAAAAAAATCTTTTGTGTTGTCGTTTATCTTCAATTTTAATTTTTGAAACATTTGCTCGAAGAAAATACTGGGAATTTAGGTCAAATTAATCTTTTTTTACTGTTTTAATATTTTAATTGAAAATGATCACAAAATATATTTTGGGTTCTTTAATATTACTGACAATCATGAATGGGATTTAATAGAAGATGTATTTTGATCATTAGGTTTTATGGTATTATCGACTAATTAGAAATATTCTACAAGGAAAGATGACAAAAGAAATTTATGTCATAACATTTAACTCTGAATTTATATGCACTATCTAAGTCTAAAAAATAGCCGAAAACCAAAAGCTAAGGGCAGTTGGAAGGCAAATTCGTGAAAAAAATCGTTTTTTATATTTTTTAATATTTTGAATCCTTCATTTTTCCCCTTTCGAATGGTGTATTACTTTTGTTTCTACGACAACGAGAAGTTAAAAACTTTTAAGTAATTCAGTTTGTTTACATCCTGTTGCATTCGTTAACCACACCCATTTAAAGGCCTAAAAATGTAAACATCGACATCTATTGCGATCTGCAGCTAGCAGTTGAGCCTCAGAATTCTTTTCTCCATGAATTACAACTGATAAGCTATTTTCCGGTTGTACTGTAACTGTGACTATCACTTTGTTTTGAAAATAAACTCAGCGTGGTTAGTGTTTGAAGTTTGTTGCATGTGCTTTTGTTGCTGTGCTTGATTATACGTTGCAAAGGTTTATCTTTGATTATTTTCCTTCATTTTTCTTTTTTTACGATTTCTACATAATGCCAAGATCAAATACAAATGTATTTAAAAAGCGAAAGGGTAAATATTACCCGAGAAAAACGTTGAATGATTCTTGTGATCAGGCTAGTGCTGCAGAATCTGAAAGCCAAAGTGATGTTACTACTTGTGCCACAGAAAATAAATTAGGTGATTTGGATGAAAGTTATTCACCATATTCAGAAAATAGAAGCAAAAATATTATAATAGAGTTAAATATATTAACTTCTATTTTTAAAACATGTGTTAAATGTAAAATGTGTGATTCTTATGGATTATCACTGAATGTAAATAATAAGAATGCTGGTTTGGCACTGAAATTTGAACTGTCATGTAATAATTGTGATTACAAATTTAATTTTATGAATTCTAGTGTTCATCAAAGTGACAATGAAGATTTATATGCTATAAACACACGATTTATATATGCCCTTCGCTCTATTGGAAAAGGAGCAGAAGCTGGACGACTGTTTTGTGGTGTTATGAATCTGCCAAACCCACCGACAAAATTTTCTAAATACAACAGACTACTTTTAAACGCAGTGAAAGAAGTATGTAATCATACAATGCAGGAGGCGATTGAAGAAGCTGTTGAAGAAAATAATGGTTCTAAAAATATTGGAATTGCTTTGGATGGAACCTGGCAAAAGAGGGGCTTTTCTTCGTTGAATGGTGTTGTAACTGCAACAAGTATTGACAGTGGAAAAGTTATTGATGTTGAAGTTATGTCAAAATATTGTACGTGCAAGAACAAAAATTCTCATGAACCAAACTGCAAAAAGAATTTTGATGGTTATAGTGGCAAAATGGAAATGGATGGTGTTTCTTCTATATATCAACGTTCTCTAAACTATGGTATTCGTTATGTAAAATACTTGGGGGATGGTGATTCTAAGGCATTTAATCACGTAAAAAGTATGAATATTTATGGCGATGAATACCCAATTGTGAAATTAGAATGTATAGGCCATGTAATGAAGAGAATGGGAGCGCGTCTTCGTAAACTGAAAATGTGTATGAAAAATGAAAAACTAAGTGATGGTAAAAAATTATCAGGTAAAGGTCGTCTAAGTGATAAAGCAATTGATCAGATACAAACTTATTATGGATTAGCTATAAGGAGAAATGTTAGTAATTTAAAAAGCATGCGCCAAGCTGTATGGGCCATCTTCCTTCACAAATTATCCACAGATGAAAATCCACAACATGGATTTTGCCCTGATGGAGAAGAATCGTGGTGTAAATTTAAAAAAGCCGAGGCTTTAGAAGAAACTTTTAAACATAAAAACAGTCTCCCAGTGGCAGTCGTTGAAGCAATGAGACCAATATTTCGAGACCTTTCTCATCCAGATCTGTTAAAAAAGTGTCTTCATGGAAAGACCCAAAATCCAAATGAGAGTGTAAACAATGTTATTTGGACACGTGTACCTAAAAAGACATTTATTCAGCTAGAATGCTTTCAATTAGGTGTTTATGATGCTGTGGCCTGTTTCAACAAAGGGAATTATATTAAGATGAATGTACTGGAAAATTTAGGTATAGATCCAGGCCTATATTGCCAAACGACTTTAAAATGTCTAGACCGTGAACGTTTGTTGAGAGCTAGATATGGCCATTTACAACAAACTAGAGAAAAAAGAGTGTTAAAAAGATTAAAAAGAAAAAGACAAGAGGAAATAGAACAAGAAAATAGCAAAAATAAATATTATGGAGCAGGAATGTTTTAATTAGGTAAGTTTATAAACTTTAAACTCAATTTTCTCAAAATGTTGTTTTTTGAACTTCGATGTACCTTTTTATAGAAACTACTGCATATTATTGTCTGTTATTTTGCTTGAATATTTTACACATATCACTGATCAATCTGAAGGGAACTTTAGTTACTTAAATATGTTTAAAAAAATATTAAGAAGTTTTTCTTTGGAAAAATGCCTGTTTTTTGTTATTTAAAAGTGGTTTTCATTCCAGATTTGTTTTAAAAAAAACTAAAGAATATATATTTATAAATTTGACTTCACTTTATTAGGAAATATCTATATTATATATATATAAAATTTCAAGTGAATATCTTTGGTAGTTTCTGAGAAAAGGTACATTGATTTAACATGGAAGGTATAGGGCCTTCCGACTGCCCTTAAAAAACACTTTGTCTTCCCGAATTATACAACAATATTCAATACTGCATTCCATTGTTTAAGAATTTATCTACGTTTGTAACATTTAAGATATTTCAAGAGAACTTTGAAAAATGATCATAGTGTGTTCATCCTTACTTCTATGAATGACTCGATAAGACTTTTTTTTTACTTATTTGGAAGAAAATGCTTCGTAATGAATTTAAAGATTTTGTTTCTTCACGTAAAACCCCTAAGCCATCTCTAGTTCCTTAATTCGATTCTTCAGTAATCTGTACGATTTAGTGATATTAACATTTTATACTCATCTTTCAGAGCCAAAAATGTTGAGTGTCAAGTTTTTTTGCAACAAATCATATATGTCTGAGTACTAAAACTAAATGGAACTATTTCAAACATTGAATGGGACGAATTTTACCTGGTGTATCTTTTACCGCTGCACTCAACTTTAACAATGAGGACTTCAAACGAAGTGCACTCCTGCGAGAGAAAAAAGAGATCTTGGAAACATTGAGACTGCATGAAAAAAGAAAAACTAATTTCAAGATTAATAACATTTCAGAAATTTTTGCTTGAAACTATATTTCAACAAGAAAGTGGTGATATTTCTGTGCATTTTCTATCCTATAGCAAAGAAATTATATATAGAAAAATACAGAACAAAATAGCGTTCTATAAAAATCAAGCCACTCTTGCTCTGTTTCAAAAAGATGGCCTTTGAATACATATTTCGAATACATTCTCAGGAATATCAGCATAAATGACTTGATCGTTCACTGATCGAAGAATGGACTTATGAATCACGAAGAATGGACTTATGAGTTTTCACTTTGATGTTTGAAAAAATTTGAATTATTTGGTCATTTTAATCTGTTTCAAAGTTATATGTTTTGATTAAATGGAACAGAAGCAAATTTGTCAACCTAGAAAAATGTATCACAGAAACACGACCTAGAGACACCGGTATTTTATCAGAATGTAATTAATTTCTATCTAAAAACGCATTAAATTTCTTCTATAGAGGGTGTTTATGTAATTCTAAAAATATATAATAATATTAATCAATGTTACATAAAGTTAAATAAAAGACATATGCTTAAAAATTTTTAGTTTTTTTCAATGTACTCATTAAAACAATTAATTTACGGTATTTACATATAACCATTTCTCTTATAAAGATTTATTGAAAGAAGTGAAATGTTTAAATTTTTCTTTAGAATATTCATTACATTTTTATACACTCCTTAAGTAATATTTTTTTCATTTATTAATTAGATCATTGAATGTTTTATGTAAAATGTATACTTCAATTCTCCTTGCCAACGTCAAAGACGGTTTAATTAACTGAATATCAAAAAACGAAAGATATATTTTCAGAAGATAAATAGAAATTTTGTTTCAACTCATATTTTAAGTTATGAAAGGTACCGATACACCGATTTAAACAGTAGGAGAAAATCCAGAACCGTATAACAACGGGGTAAAACTTAGATCATTATCCTACTGATGTGAAAGGAGGCGCGTCTAGTGACGTGTTAGCCATTTCCTGTGCGATAGAAAGATTCACCGATGTGCCGATACTCCGATACACCGATTTAAACAGTAGGAGAAAATCCAGAACCGTATAACTCCGGGGTAAAATTTAGATCATAATCCTACTGATGACGTGAAAGGAGACGCGTGTAGTGACGTGTTAGTATCCATTTCCTGTGCGATAGAAAGATTCATCGATGCACCGATATCCCGATACACCGATTTAAACAGTAGGAGAAAATCCAGAACTGTGTAACTCCAGGGTAAAATTTAGATCATGATCCTACTAATGACGTGAAAGCTGTAATGACGTGTTAGTACCCATTTCCTGTGCAATAAGAAGAACTAAAGTTAACGTTCCAGTCAGCAATAATTCTGCAGTCTATAATTCTACAGTGCCACCGATTCAGAAATGAAACAGTTCTCAAGTTTGATCCTGAGTCTTGTTAAGTTTTTTCAAGCATAAAGTATCTTAGCGAAAAACGTGTGGTAGAAGTTCAGGAGTTTCTAACTCAAGGCCGCCATTATCGTGTTGGCTTCAAATAGACATCTCCGAAGTATAATAGACATCTTTGAAGGATATATTTCAATTTTAATTTATTAGATACATAAAAATATCAGACTTTTCTATGGCATAGTAGTTACAAAATTCACTATCAAGATCCATATTCAGAGACCTGAATTATATTAAAATTTAAAAATTTTAACTCTCTCTTAGTTCATAATTTAAACTCAAATACTTTATATAATGAAATTGCTTTCATTTTATAGTTCGTGGCAAAACCATTTTATAGTTCATAAAAGAATATGCAAAGTGGGAGGCTTTATAAAGCCATATGAATATCAAAATGGAGTAAAGTTTAGCCTTTTAGACCCTATTAATAATACTACAAGATCATTTTGGAGCTGCGAGATTATAAATGCAGAATTTTCCCATTTAGTCAAATATACGGAACAGTGAAAATAAATGAGATTTCCTATTTTTAAAGTTGCGATCATCATTTTGCCTTCCTTGAAAAGAAATATAAATTCAAGTGTTTCTTAATTTAAAATTTTTGGTTCTGTTCATTTTCCGTTTTTGTTACGGAAAATTACTTTTGCTTCGGAATAATAGCTTAATTTAATTTGATCTTATAGTTAGAATTCAGAAACTGTATTATTGTTATATTTTTGTGACTTCTTTTTTGGATGATATTATGAAATGAAAATATTTAATAGTTTAAAATTTCCCACATATTACTGATTTTATATATATTTTATTTTATCCATTATATGTATAAATCATTTAATAAATATACATTTAAATCCCTGACGCTTACTTAATGAAGGCAAATTTAAGAACTAAAATGTACTTTCTTTTCTGTATTTATAGTATTTCTACCACTTTTCTTTATGTAAATTAATATTTTTTTTATTAATAGACCATAAGTCTCATAAACATTTCATTAAAATCGTTCCAATAAGTAAAATTTAAAATTATTCACACTCATTTATAGTGAGAAAGAGATAAAAAGAAAATTTCTCATAATTATACTGTGTTGAAAGCCTTATACCGGGTTGAGTCACACAGCTGCAAATGAGTGATACGGCAACAAGGTTTCCAAGAACACGATATGTGTTTCTCTATAATATGGATTCTGATCCATCGACTGCAGCTATACCTGACATCTGAGAAACTATTGTTAAACACCAGTGACCTCAGCTCACTTCTATTGCTTCCTTTTTGCTGCTAGGCAGCACTATTTCTGCTATTTTTATATTTCTAACGTCTAGATCCACCGTTCCAAACCTGTGGATCATGAACCCCAGGGGGTCTCCAGGGTTTTATTAAATAAAAATAATTTTTTAAAGAAGTTCCCCGAAAATATTTGCCAGTATTCATTTACCATGAATCTTTAGGGTAGTGATATTTTTCAAAAGGAAAAAGTCCGCGAAAGTCAATGCGAAAGTCAAAGCGAAAGCTCAATTATTTTGAAATCTACTGCCTTTATTTGGGGAAAAATGGAAATCGCAGTTATTTACTACGTAAAGTACACGCATTCTAGACATCAGTCTGTCCATCATCAGTCTAGGCTGCCACTTTTGGCATTACGATTGTAGTTTCCCCGAGGACCAAACCAATTTTGTTTAGGTAAGCGTATTTCTATTTCCATTGATATATAATTCTAAATCAATACGCTAGATACTTTACTTTTCTTGGGGTTCTGTTTATGCTTTTAAACATCTTTGACTGAGTGATGAATGTTTTTTGATGTTCTCCATTTTATACAAATATAATTTTTGTTAAATTAAACATTCAGTTTGAATCAAATCTTAGAAAATGTTAATTTTAAGGTTTTTTATGCATAATAAACCATTTTGAATGAAAATATGTCGGGTGGGAAGGGTGGGAGTCGCAGGGGGCTTGGAAACCATTGAAGGGGTCGAGATTTGAAAAAAGTTTGGGAAGCACTGGTCAAGATGATATCCCGGTGGTAAAGTTCAGGCAATAGTATCATGTTGGATCCGCAGGGTTAGTTTCGTCAAGTAACAAACACTGTTAAAATATGATTATTCAACTGTCTTTAAGGATAGAGATGAAGTTCTATAGTATCTGTGGTGTATACAGTTCATGAGTTTGTCATGTCAACACGACTTTCTTCAACACAGTTTCTTCTTTATAAATATGGCTGTCAGTTTTTTTCTAGCTTGAAGATAATTTTTTTTTATTATTTCAACCATTGTTTTTTTTCAATGTTATATCTTTGGGATCAGACTTGCGTCCGTATATTAATGAGTATACACATCTTTTTAGTTTTAAAATTAAGGCCGTCTGCACACGGAGTCAGTTATCAATTTCTTTTGAGTTGCCCCGTGTGCAGACGGCCAAAGTCATATAATATATGTTTAAAATGACCGAATCTGAAATCCGAATTCTTTTTTCTTCATTGATTTTTTTTTATTTAAAAATTTCAAAATGTTTTTCATAAATTTTATTGTAATTAAATTTTTTATGATAGGAATGACATAATAGTGGGTCATTTTAATTATACATGTTTATATTGCCAGTGTATAAAATTGCATGGTATTATAGCTGTCTGGTAATATGTGCGGAATGACATAACAATGAAAAAACAATGGTTAACATTTTAAACAATTAAAAAAAATTTTCAAAATTTCTCTACAAGCTAGAAAAAATTTAGATCCGTACTATATAAAGGAGAAAGAGTGTTTAACTCAGTACAATTTTCATTATTCTTAATGAATTATTTTCGTAACTACTGATGATTGAAATTAAGGCTATGTCGAGTCTCTTGGCCTTTAAAAGGTTCCAGACCCTTTAATACAAACTTGTAACAAAAATTAATCCAGTACAACAAGATTCTGATTGCTAAATGCCATTAAGCAAACAACTTTTGTGTTTAAAATCAAATGTAATTATAGAATAAAATTTTCTGAAACTCATTCCTCTTTCGAGATTTTAACTACAGCGAATTCCTCTATTCTCAAACGTGTTGTGCATTTCGCTTCTAATTCTTCTATGGAAACTCCGATTAAAAATTAAACAAAGTATATTCTCCCACAGTCATAAAAAGCAAGCCTCTAAATCACTTAAAATGGATAATTTGTATGTATCTTAACAGGAACATGTTATCTACAATCTGAGAAAAAGAAAAAAAAGTAAAAAAATGTGTCACGTATCAAATACTTACCTTTCACTTATCACAACATTTGATGTTGTTTGGGGCAAGTCCAATTTAACAGGTCATTAGGCATGAATATTGCGAAGAATCCTAGTTCAGTTTGGGATACGTTGGAGAGAAATTCTAGTTTCCATATTAAATCCTGTATTCCCCGCATATTTAACATAATTAACAATGTAACATAACGCATGTTTGAATCTGACCAGGTGCAGAAAATTAATTATTCGTGCTTTATGTCATTAATGTAAAAGTTAGAGGTTCTGCTCTAATTACTTTAATAAACGATTGCACTCACACTCTGATTGTAAAGATTTGCTTTTTATAAATCATTTTTAGAAATGAGGAATGTTTACTACATCTATGCAAGTGTCTGGCCGTAAGATATTTTTACTGCTTATTTACGTATTGTTTTAGATGCTTGTTTTGTAGTATTCTATACTTTATTATCATTCTATCATGCACCTTTGCAACTGTAAATTCAGCCGCACTAATGATTATGAGTATTGCTAAAATTAATGTGTTATGTTGTCTAAAGTTGTTACCGATAAATTGTAAACATGATCGAATAATTATCTGTAAAACATCGGATCTGTCTGAGATAAATCTGTATCCTTTTACATTCCTCAATGATTTCTTATTTAATTAAATATTAGCAAAACAACTCTTTTTTTCATTTTTTTTAAAAAAGACATTTTTACAGATATTGATTTGCTTTGAAATTTCTCATATTCAAAAATCTTTGAAAACGTAAATTTGATAAAATAATTTATGACAAAAAATTTTTAATACTTCATGGGGAACTTTTAGGATTTATTTTATGGATATAATTATTGATAACTTGCGTATAACAGGAAATAAGGGTAAGAGTTGGAAATTTTAATTTCCTTATTTTTCATTTTCTTCTCTTCAGATTATAATTAAGTTTTTGAAATGCTATTTTATTTTTCTCTTGATGGTAATTTCAATATTTTCCCTGAAAACTATGCTGCCACAAATTCCGCATTAATTGAATTAGTTTAAATCTGAATAAATAATCCATCGTTTAATTGCATGTGATACGAAAAATGTAAAGTACAGAAATTTATAAAATTACAATGGTAATTTTATATAAACTGCAAAATAAAATTTATCACAAACATATTTCAAAAACGTGGTCAGACGACTGGCGAAAGGCTAGAACACTAGCTCCATTAGTAGAATTAGCAGATTTAAGTCTCAGATTTAACCAGGGCGTTTTTACCTTTTTGGAATGAGAAATTTGCACATGTGGGGAATATGCTCATTTCTATATTTTATTAACAGATTGGTTATCAAAATGTTCGAAAATATCAATTAAAACGCATATATATATCCAAATAATTAAAATTTAAAATTTAAAATAAGCGAAAAGTGTTGAAAAATCATGTGACCTCAAAACGCTACGTGATTGGTTCTGATGTCACTAAGCACCTTCAATGTTTACATTTTTCTAGCGTGAGATTTTACGATACCTAATCTTAAACTAACATTTTAAAGTAATTTAATTTTTCCAATTTGGTGTCGTCAAATTTGTGGCTATTGTCTATCCCTTTTTTTATAATTATATTCTATCAACGTCTTTATTATTAGTTTTATTTTTATTTTATTTCTGGTTTGTTTAGCATGGCTTTAGAGCCCGGTTTTGCAAAAGGACAATCTGACAACCTGCCTAAAATGGATTCTTTTGCAGTGTTTTCCTTTTTGGGAAATAATCCAAGTTTTATGAGAGCAGAAATACAAGGATTTAAAGCTCAGAGGTATGCATACATTTGTTTGCATTTATTATTCTACTTATATAATGTAGATTGTAGCATGCTGACGTGCGTTGTTCTTTACACAAACCTAAAAGTTAGATTTTGTCTATGCATATTATTAAATTAATCTCTTGATCTAAAAGTTAATAAACAGCTTCTATTATTATTCATTCATAGTACATGTTTAATTTTGTAGAATTAATTAGCACTGCAACATTACAAGTAGTGTATGTTATAGTATATTAAGTATTTTTCATTGTGTATTAAAAACATGGCAGAAATTTTTAAAAAATTGACAAATTTACGAATGTGTTTAGTGTTTTGCATTCATATCATAGAAGTATATGTGTGTTTTAAATCGTAAAGGAATTAAAATAAATCTGAACTATGCATGATACTTAACTTTTGACTAATCATATATTTTGTGGTGCAAAAAATAAATGCTTAATACTAATAATAATTTAAAACAATCCTCTAACATCCATAATTTTGTGTTTTAAAAACACATTTTTAAATTAATACTTTAGTACTTAGAAAGTTACTTTTACTTAGATCTGGACGAGAAGGCTATGGAGATAATCCTGTAGGATACGTTGAAGTAAAAAGAGATATAGACTTCTGTACTGTCAATGCAAGGGTAACACCAGAGCATAATGTAAAAAAAAAGACTTGTGTTTAATTCCAGTTTAATGAAAATGAAGAAAATATCCTTTCCGTCCACTAAGATATCACCAGTGAGTTGTCTTAGTGGACAATGCTGGATTTTATTTTCATAGCGTTTCATTGCAACTGTCCATGCTTTCCTTTTCACATTATCTTTCGGAACACAAAAAAAATGTTTCCAGGTGTATTTACCGTCGTGCTTGTGTAGCAAGGTACTGAACAATATTTAAATTTTGCTTTAATACACATTGACATCTTAAAAAAAACAAAAAAACAACGCTAGATATCAAACTTAAACTACGCAATACAATCCAAACACCGAAGTAAACAAATGCAGTATGGTGCACTGTGACGTCACATGTGTCCGCGTAGGAAAAGTAGCGTTTTTGAGACGAAGTAAGTAGTGCGCGTTTAAAAACAAATTATGTTAACTTTTAGAGTTCTAAAACAAAAAAAAAAGATACTTTCGATCATATTTTTCTATTTTCTATATCATAAATGTAAAATAAAAAAGCGTGCAAATTCCCCATTGGCCTTCACGTGAGAGTAAGTTTTTTTTGTTTTTTTCTCCGGGTAGCAAACAAGTGCCATTAGCACTCGTTTGCTACCCGGTAAAAATTGTAAAATATTTTCTAAAAGTAAATGAGCTGTCAGAGAGATTAGCTCTATAGCTGCTAGTATATTGTTTCGAAATCCCTTTTTTTAAGTCTTACTCTTCCAAATGAAATTTACTTTAAAAAATGATCAAAACTAATGAAATAAAACTGCATCAAATACTACTTCTACATACGAATTAGATACAGTGGAATGACTTTTTACGGACATTTTCATAAAATTTATTAAATAAAACAGCGTGATAGTATATTCTAATGAAAAGAACCCCTCATTCAAGTCCCTGAAGTATCATTTGTCCTTCAATTCCAATAGATAAAGCAGTCAATTATTATGAAGGAACTGCTGCTCCTAAGGGCAAGTGAGTCGTTTCTTATGACCTTATTGACATCGAAAAATCTTCAAGAGACCCTTGAATTTCATTTTTCTTTATTCGTATTGGAAACCTCTTTACGTTACAAAAATTGCCCTGTAGTTTTTACGAATTGTCTTAAATTCATAGAAACTTCGTTAAACAACATTTTTCATTCCCCAATCGCAGTATTCCTGAATAATAACGAGTCGTATCTCTTTAAGAAAATGCCTGCAGATTTTTGGGAATATAGCCATAATAAATTTAGCAGTTAGTTTTTTTTTTCGGTTTCTTTCTCATTCAATTTGTGTAATCAATAATCGGGACATTCCATTTTCTTTGGACGTTCACCAAGAGGAGAGCATTGTTTTCATGATGTACATTGCTTTAAGCTATATTTTAAATCATTGATTTAAATCTAAGACCGAAAAGACCCTTATAAGTTTCCTAAACTTTTCATTATCTACAAGAGGTTCTTTAAAATTTCTGCCTTTTTTCACTGTGCCTGATACACTGAAACCAAATAATTATTTTTCATTGTCCATCTAACAAGAACAGAATATGTGCTCGGTGCCATATTTCTAAAATTTGGACATTGGGTACTGAATAATTAAAACCAAAATTATCAGTAACAGAATGATATGTGAAGAGAAATTATGTATGTTAAGCTGTGCTATGTATATGTGTTTTACAACAATTGTTGGTACAAAAATAATAAAAAAATATGTGTAGGATTTCTACTATCATTTGCAACTTGTGAACTAGTACTTAGGAAACTTAAATGTTGGTGGTTCCAAAAAAACCCAAATGTTGGCGAATATTCTCTAGCTGCAATTTTACACATACCTTTTAAGTGGGATCTCGCTTCGTCAGGAAGCTGGTCATAAATCAAACACATTTAAATAACATGTAAATTGTTATTCCAGTTGATATACATCCTGTATAACTAAAGACATCTTATACTTTTCTCTAGAATACTTCGAAATTTTCACGTTAAATATTTTGGTACCTTTATTCGCAATATAAAATTGTACAAGTGAGAATTCATTAGGTAAAAAATATTTCCCAGTTTCAAATGAAAACTGTCGTAGACTTTCCGAACTACGTTTTCGAAAAGGGTTAAAAGTATGCATTTTTTGTATAGTAAAAAACAAAAAAATTCAGTTAATTGGTGCAATTTCTAAAATTAAAGGTAGTGCGAAAAACTTGTTTCTTCTTTTCACGTAATAGACATCAAACGCGTGTCGAAATTCTTTAAAACCAACAAATTGTGTCAACATATGTTGGTTTTAAAGAACCAACATATAGCAGCAGAATAAATATTAATTCAACTTCTTAAAAGTTAAACTAGAAAGTTTAATGTTTTAGATATATTATGCGAAAATGACTTACATATCCGGTGGGTCACATGCCACAATAACATTTTGAGAATAAAGCGTTTCCAAATTTGTAAAATTCGAAAGATGTTGATACGTAATTTATGAATCAAGGAGTGACTCTGAAACTTGAACCAAAGTTTACAAGATATATTACTTTTGCATGAAATTCCAAGCAACCTCATTCCACCCGGGTGCACTTAAAGTAATACTTCTACCCCAACTTCTGTTAAACAGAACACACTGCTAACTTTTTGACCTGGAGCAATTCCTTGACGCCAGCCTTTCTTTTCCAGAAGCTAAATAACAGTCTTCCGAAGTTTTCAGGTAATGGTCTATATTCCCCCATCATCAACAGGCGAGAGAAATGATTTATCTCGTCCTGGTAACAATTTTCGTATAATCTCGTGAGTGATCGAGACTCTGGGGTTAATTACGTGGACATTTTTCACTGAAGGGAATGAGAACAACTTTTTGGCAGATGGCATCCATTTCCAAATTTTGAAGGGGCTCCGAGAAGTTGTGTGTTTTTGAGATTATCGATAAATGACGCATTGAGAAATTTAAATAAATTCGGATAAAACTTTGCATATTATTGAAGGTTTTTTTCGCTTTTAAATTTTATTACAAATGCCCAAAACAAAATACAATCTGAAACTTAAACTTTTATTAATTTAGGATTCAAGAGCTAAACAAAACTAAGTTTGGTAAATTAATTCCGTGTAAAAGCTAATAAATTATTCTTAAAACAAAGGTGCATTATTTCTGGTAAATTAATTCAGTGTAAAAGCTAAAAATAAAATGTAATTTTATTCAAAAATAAAATGGTCTTTTCTCTAAAATATAAGCATGCTTTGAAAATAATTCATGCTTTTTTTAAAGTTGTTTAATCTTGCCTTACTTACTATCTACGGGAATTTCCGAATATAAAATTTATCGAAAGTTACTTTATTAATATAGAACTAATTATAAAAGAAGATTTCATCAAATATCCTGTCTAAAATTAATCATTATTAGATAATTTTTGAATTACATATTTTAAGATGTCTTTTGCAATAAAGATAATTTTCACTACATAGATTTCAATTTGCCTTTGTGAAAAATGTTTCCTACCAAAATAAAAATCTTTCGAATGACTTGAAATTATTTCTACCGCAAGAAAAAATGCTTTAAATAAACGCATCTTCATGGAAAAAAAATTCTTTATTTTCAAGCGAGAAAATATCAAGAAAGTACTGCTTCATGTTTTTATGTGAGCACATTTCTATCGTTTCATACTAAACTACTTCAAAAATAAAAGGAGTAAATTGACTTACGTAATTGTTTGCATTTCTAAGTTAGTTTTATATTTCTTGCATTTATTATTATTAGCATATTTTATCGAGTAAAAATCCTTTTTAACATAAAATAACATAAATGCTGGATTTCATGAAATAAATGCTTTAAAACCCTTTGAGAGAAAATTTAGTTTTTTCATCTGCAGTGGATATTAACAAAAAATACAACTCGTTTTAAAATACTTTGTATGAGAGAAAATAATTTTTAATGTTTCAAAGGCATTATCTCTGTGTTTGGAGAAAAATGAGAATTAATATAATCAATAACTTACTATGAAATGCTATTATGTAGAAATGTCCTTCAAACCTTGAGTTACGCAGACAAGTTTAAATAGGTATTTTTTTAAAATCGGATTTTATCCTCAAACTGTGTTTTACATGTTTCACACTATTAGGTTTATAACTTACTCATTATACAAAATACAGTTGCATTTATTAGTAATCTATTTAGGAAAGCTAATTTTATTAGTTTTAAAATAGGATTATATCTTAAGGTCTTATTTGAATAGTGGTCCAACTCCACTTTTTTTCAAATGGAGTTAGCCCCACTTTCATGTTTATACAAGTCATATTTTTAAACTGGACTATCATATTTTTAAACTGGAACACCACCAGCTTTTTCTGCTGCTAAAAGAGGGCATTACAAATCAGACTTCAGTAGTCATTCCTCAGCACGCCTTAGACTTTAAGGCTATGTATGTCAAAATGAACACGATTGGATTTGGACCACTATTCAAATAAGGTCTTCATGCAAAACGTTCCTGTAATGAACCTTTACTCATAATTTTAAACTTGTTTTATAGATATAATTTAAACCACTGAAGAATTCATTAATATACGATTTACATGAAATTTATTTCCATTTTATCAGAAACTTTTCAAGCAAAAATTAATAGAAAACTATATTTTGTAGTTCAGTTATTTATTTCTTACAATGATCGAATTGTTTTGCATTATTTACCGCTTTATATAGATTTGGATATCACTTTTTTATACACAAAAAGGAATGAATTAAAAGCAATTTAACTGTATTCGCCTACCTGTTAATCATATATTACTGATATTCGATAATAGATGGCATAATTTTAAAGAAAAAAACAGGAAGTTTTATGACTAGCCAGATTCATAAAACTAGGGATGATACTCTTTGTTTTAATTAAAGATACAGACGAAGGATGAAAATTTTTACATATAATTGTATATAAATTTAAGTAGTGGAAAGGAAATATCTTCTTAAAAATTTACTTGGAAAAATATTCACTTATATTTAATAGCTTCGAGTTTTATTATTCTGGTACACACTATGATCGTATAATATGTTTACTTCCTAGACGAAGAGGTATTTTGTTTATATAATTCATTTTTTTTCGACTCGGATGCATGGACTTGAAACATATCTTGCACTTGTATAAGTGTAGCTTATATGTTTTCAAATATGTAAAAACAATTTTTCATATTTACTTTACTCTTTGCGTTGGTAAAAAATATAAAGAATTTTAAGTTGTTCTCTTCCAACTTTTTATGATGCCAATTTCCTCATTTACTTTCGAGAAGTTTGGAAAAAAATGTGCGCATCTAAAAGCCTTAAAATTATTTTCGGCATTCCTGAGTAAATTAAAAGAGGAAATTTCCTTTCGTATAAAGGCTAATAACTTAATTGCATTGTTCAGATGAAAACGGTTGTTCAACATCATCCTTTCTTTAATTACGAAAAAAGAATAGAATGCTTCTCAACGAAAACAATTTCAAAATTTCTCATTATTATTTACAAAAATGCAATCTTCCGCGCTTTTTTAAATACAATCTAAAGTATTTTAAGCCGTCTTTGACCGTTATTTTCTTATATATACTGATCAATGAGATGACTGTTACATAATTTTAATTTTGGTTAAAGACGTTTACCCTGTTTTAAGTAGAAAAATGAAAGGGAAAACAACTAATTTAATTCAAGTTTCACAAAAACTTTCTTTAAAACCTCTCACGACTTCAATTTTTTTTGTGTAAATTTACTTTGTAATATCTTTAAAAATGAGTTCACATAACCGCTTCAAAACAAATTAAGACTATTTAAGCGGCTATCTTGCCTTAAGTGTCTATTTTTTATATGTATGCAAATATCGTGTTTAGAGAGATTCAAACTAGATTAACGTGGCAACAATTCTAGTATAAAATTCATCTGTTTGCATTATATTATGAATCATTTTTTTCCCAAATGAATGATAAAATTCTGTATTTAATATTTTCTGAACTCTTTTAGGAGCGATTTGCAATATAAAGAGCTATATGTTACGAGAAATAATTGTGTTACAATAAAAGTCTTAACTATTTCAAAAGGATGCAAAATTTCTTAAGATAATATATCTACTCTTTATTAACTCGTAAATAAATATAATATCTGCTAAAAACATAAAACCTACAATTTTCAATATTTGGTTAACACAATATAAATCATAATCTCAAGAATTGCTTTTATTGGTATCCCTTCTGCAATCACACTCATGTATCATATAGTCTTCTAGTCACAGAATACGGGATAATCGGTGTATAAAATGTCAGCTTATTAATAGTAGCTATTATGCAGATAATTTATAAATGTTCTAATCTTTTACACCTTAGCGCGAACAATTCATTTAATCATACTCATATAATCTGATAAATGATACAAATATTTTTCAGAGAATATAAATCTTTGGGAAGAATTTGATGCACAACTGTAAATAAATGACTACGGGTGATTAACTTCTAACGATGTAAAAATTGTTAAACAATTCAATAACTAATTTATATCCAATTACTTTGCAGGTATGAAATATCTTTCTTAGATTTTATAAAAGATCTGAAATATCTAATACATTTCAATTATAATATCCTTGATCTTTCTAGTTAAAACTCGTTTGGATTGTGGATTTATGACTTTGTAGCATTGCATTATATAAATTACAAATAAAAATCTTGACATTATAGCATCACAGGGAAAAATAATTGGATATTCTCGGATATAACTTTGAACAGCAACTGCTCTAAAACTTAAACAAGGCATTTACAGAACAGCATTTATTAGAAATTTATTAAAAATACTTATGCATTATCTTTCTAATGCTCATTTATCTCAGTTTATAACGGGAAAGAACTGCACTCATAAATATGTTCCTACAAATTCCAACACATGTTCCTAGAACTGGTGTCCCTAGTTTCTGAAGTCCTGCATACTTTCGAAATATATTTTTAAACGTTAATATCAATATTTTAAAATCGTGCACCTTCATATGTTATTTACTAGTCTTCAGCATATTTCAGTATCATGAAAATTTTATTTTACATAAAATATTTCACGGAAACTAAGAATTAAATACTTATGTTTTAACTCTAATTAGTTTAGTTCTGGTTAATTTTCACATGTTCTTTATTTTGAAAATGTGTTACTGATTTTTGTGAGAATTTGAACAAAACGAACAATAATACATTTTTATTTTACTCATGAGAGAAATAAAATAATAAAGTATTGCAATTGAAGAACATACACTAAGTAGTATATATATATATATATATTATGACGACAAACTCAGTATATATGTTACCGGCAAAGTATGAAATTCGGCATTCTATAGAATGATTGGCATTGTGTATAATGTCTAAAACTAGCCGGCAATGTATAAAACGATTCATATTTCACACATTTCCTAGGCATTCTATAGAATGCCAAATGAGAAACCGGCAAAGTATGAAATACATCTCCGATTCGTTTCGAATATCAATTGACAAAACTTAACGCGTGCCTCAGGCTCAGAATTTATCAGTTGTACTTTTCGGTTTGTTCGGGAGTGTCAAAATACGCATATAATTACGCATAATATTTTCTATAAATTTGTTCAACAAAAAATTAGTTTTTTACTGTGCTGCATGAAGATGGAGGAGCAATCTGTAGTGTTGGAGAAGAAGTCATGGTCTGTAGACATGAAACAAAGATTCGACGATGAACTGTCCAAAATTTGAGCTAATGATGCAAAAAAAAAACAGTTTTCTCTTAACCGAAACTACTTACAAGAAGTTAATAAATGATGTACAAAAAGCCAAAATGACTACTAAGAAGGAACCCAGGGACTATTTGTTGTTAAATCGCTATGATGTGATGATTGTGGAAAACAAAAGTAAACTCATTTATCCTCTTAAAGAAGGCGTTAGTAATATATAATATTACGTCACGGACTCTGAGTTATTTCTCGTACTTCATGAAGCTCATTTGGCTATTGGACACGGAGGACGTGATAGATTGTTAGAAAGAACTTTCAACCAAATACAAAAACGTTACACGTCATGATATTGAACTGTAATCCACCTTTGTGAACCTTGCCAGAAAAAAACAGAAAGGTATTAAAAAGGGCATTGTTATGAAACCTATGATTTTTTTCCGAAATTAATTCCCGTTGTCAGGTATAAATTATTGACTTTCAGTCTCAGCCAGATAGAGAATACAAATTTATTATGGTGTACCAAGATCATCTCACAAAGTTTGTGATTCTCAAGTCTCTAACGTCAAAAAGAGATGAAGAAGTAGCTTACAACCAAGTGGACATATTCTCGTTGCTTGGAGCGCCATCTATTTTACAGTCTGACAATGGTAGGGAATTTTCCAATAATATGGTGACCAGCTTGAAGGAGTTTTGACCAGCACTGAAGATCGTCCATGGGAAGCCTCGCCATTCACAAATCCAGGGTAGTGGTGAAAGAGCTAATCAAGATATCGAAAATATGCTCTGTACTTGGATGCAGGACAACAAATCTGACCGCTGGAGTAAAGGGCTGCGTTTCGTTCCTTTTATGAAAAATAGAGCTTACCATTTTGGGATCAAAAGAAAACCATACGAAGCTCTTTTTGGCTGCAAATCAAAAGGATCTCAACGTTTGCAAGGCTCAACGTTGTAAGCCCTGCAAACGTTGTAGGGCTTACAACGTCTTTTCTACCCGAAGATGTTTTAAAAGCCATAAATACAGAGGAGCAGCGAGAAAAAGTAATAGACAGCGTCCAAACAATGGGAAAAGGAGAAACTAATCAGATTATGTTAGAAAAAGAGCCTGTTTCAAAAAACATGGATGAGATTATAGTCGATAGTGGATTAAACCAACATGATGAAGACATGCTTACCGAAGAGATTTCCGTTTCTGATACCTGTTGTGTGTGTTTAAAAGAAACGAGTGATGCACTTGCATGAAAAAAGTGTCGTTAAAAATTCATACCTTTTGTGGCCATGCTTTTTGTGCACTCTTTGTTTGAAAACTGAAAATGCTATTGAAGGTAAAATAAATTCTAAAATCAATCTATAAATACAAGCCAAAAAAATGAAAAGGAATTCGGAAAAAAAAATTCCCACTGCTTCTTTGGAAACTACCATGCAAATTCCTATTCCTGACGTCGACAAGGGGCTCAGTGATTCGCGTAATATATTGGCAGTTGTAATGAGTGTGACAGAGGAGGAATTCTTCCGACTTGGAACTCCTGAAGGAATTTTAAAACATGTATATGCGAGATCAAAATTCACTTTATGCCCTAATTACTTGCTAAGAATTGAAGATATTCCTGACCATGAAATTCCTCTCCGGTCAGTTGCAATTGCTCAGTCCAGTGGAAGCGGCCAAGGATTTTGTCAAATGTACGTGTAAAACAAATTGCCAAAATATGCAATGTCTTTGCGTCAAAAATGTACTGAAATGTAATTCAAAATGTCATTCAAGCCTAGCTATGTTGCAACAAGTAGGTTAATTTTAATTTCTTATTTTTATATGAAAATTCTGTTTCCCTTAACCCTTTCCGGTGCAGTGTTACAAGTCTGGTAACACCTAAAAAGTTCCCTTTTTAAACGCCGAAAATAAACTGTAAAAAAAGGAAAATTGGATAAAATGTTTCTTTTAACTTTCCTTATCAACACTAAATGGCAGTACCACAACTACCAATCCATAATTTTCCTCTCAGTCAAGTTTTTAAAAACCGTTATTTTTTAAAGAAATTGTTCATGTTTTTTTTAGATAGAAAAAAAATTTCTGGAAAAATTTTTCCTATGTTATTTTGTTTGCTGAACTCTAATCTCTTTACTTTGTATTATTTTTTAATTTTTACATTGGAAGCTTGTCTAAAATCGAGCCATGAATTCAAGGTGTTACCGAACCGGCAACACTGAGTCACTAGGGCGGATCATCTAATATTTCACTTGAGAAAGGTAAACAAAGTTCTATTGCGAGGGAGGTCTTCTTCCCAGAAGTAACGATTGCTGCTTTAAAGAATTAAACAGAAGGGTCTTTGTACCTAGTCTGTTGGGGGACTAAAAGACAATAGGGTTTACAAAGGGTTGTACGCCCCTTAGGAATTCCACGTGAGGAATATCGAAGTCAACACATGGTAAGGATAATTTTATCGGTTCGCTCTTAGATTTATCCCTTGCAGTTGTATTTTTCCTCTTGATTTTATAGAAATGTGCAATGTTGCTTTGTTTTTCTTCAAAGGGGGTGTTACATGCTTCGAGAAGTATCACGAAAAGAAAAAATACTTCATATAGCAAAGTTTTTTTTCCGGGTGGTAGTGGGGGGGGGGGTGTAAAGTAGAAGGCCTCCACGTGGTGCACCCTGGGTAACTCTAAATCTGCTGCAGAGATCTGAATCTAGCGTTTTTTAAATAAAACCCAAACTTTTACTCTATTGCGTGCTTCACAGCAATGCTCGCATTTTCTAAGATCATGTGATTCAGTGTTGCCGTTCTGGTAACACCCACAAAATTAAAACGGTAAGTGCAATCTTTATGAAATTACATGTGTATACTCCTCTAGGCCTAAATAGACAGCCTACAAATTTTTTTTGTTGAAATTCCAACTTTAAAAGGTAGTGTGCCGGAAAGGGTTTGAGAAAGGCAAAAATTTTGTTTTGTACAACTTTCATTTTTCTTTACGTATTTTGAATTTTTTTTTAATGGCCCTCTCATTATTTTTCAGAATAACATTTGTATTTTTGAGGAATGCACGTAATTTATATAATAGCCTTATCAGAACCTTTTTTCATACTTTACCTAAATAGCATTTGTCATTCTATAGAATGCCTAGGTATTATATATAATGCCTAGGGAAAGTATGTAATAATTCTCATATTTCATAGTTTGCCTAAAATCGGCCGGCATTATATACAACGGCTAGGCATTCTATACAATGCCAGCGTTTCATGCGTTGCCGGTAACATATACACTATATAGCCAAAAGTATTCGGACGTCCAGTGGTACGGACTCGGAGAATTCTGAGTCATATATTAATATGATGTTGGTCCTCCTTTTGCATCGATGACTGCCTGCACACGTTTTGGGAGACTTTCCACCAATTTTTGATAGGTGTCCATAGGAATTGACTTCCAGGCGTCCATTATAGCTGAAGTGAGTCTTAGCAGTGAGGATGGTCGATTTGGCTGGCTACGTAATCCGCTTTCTAATTCGTCCCAAAGGTGTTCAATGGGATTTAGATTGGAGCTCTGAGAAGGCCAGTCCACTTTTTGAACACTCATTACGTCAAACCATGCCTGCGCAAGTCTGTATGTGTGAATGGAGCAGTTATCCGGCTGGAAGAGAAATGGGCCTTCCCCGAAATATTCCCATAGAATTGAGAGAGCAGCATTGCCCAGAATGTCCACATACATCTCAGAGTTCCTGTTTCCAACCTACGAAACTAAGGAACCCAGGCCAAACCATGAAAAACACCCCCCACACCAGGATGCTGCCACCACCAAACTTAACAGTTGGCACAATGCAGTCACGTAAGAAACGCTCGCCGGGCATCCGCCAAACCCAGACGCGTCCATCGAACAGCCAGATTGTAAAGCGAGATTCATCACTCCAAAGAACATTTTTCCACATGTTCACAGCCCCATGACGGTGAGCTTTGCATCCTTACAATCGACGCTTCGCATTCTTGGGAGTGATGTTCGGCTTGTGAGCGGCTGAACGACCATGGAATCCCAGGTTTTTTTTAATTCTCGACGAACAGTCCTGCTGCTGGCACTAACGCCTGAGGAACTTTGGAACTCCTGAGGGATTTCAATCAGGACTTTCGATTTTGTTTCACTGAGCTTTTCAGAGTTCTACGGCTGCGTTCACTAATTTTTTTCTTCTTGCCACTTCAAAATTACATCACTCACAGTGGATTTTGGATTCTGTAGAATGTCCGAAATTTCCCGAACTGATTTCCCACAAAGGTGGCATCCCACTATAATGTCATGATCAAAGTCACTAAGCTCTTTTGACTTACTCATTGTCTCACAAACGTATAAATTTGACCTGACAAACCACTACCAACACTTTTATGGCTTTCGGTTACGCATCAATTTACGTCATCTGCCAGATCCTCTTCTTTACAGGGGTTTCCGGATACTTTTGACCAGATAGTGTATTTGGTTTACCTTTTGCCAACAATGCTGCTGCGATTCTCTTAGGCATGGACTTTATGAGATGTTGGTAAGTGGCTCAAGGGATATGAGACTATATCCGATAAACTGTACTTTCCAGTTCTCTAAGACTAATAGTGCTGGATCTTTGTTGCCTGATGCCTCCTTCGATTTCACGAAACAAATTTTCGATTCTATCCATATCAGGTGATTGTGGAAGCCAATTTAGCAAGGGGAAGTCTCCATAATGGTCTTCAATTTATTTGCGTTAAATACTTTAGGCATTCAGAGATTTCCAAACTGATGAAAGAGGTCAAAGAATTCCATGAAAACCTTTCTATCCCTGCACCAAGTGGGGCTCGTCATAGCTGCTGGGCCCCTTCAGGTTGTTGCCCCTACAGGCGACCACTCGCACGCACGACACCCCTACAGTCACCGAGGCTCCCAAACGAGCGGCTAAGGCGGGAGCTGGAACCGCTCAAATCGGTAGACGCGGAAGAGCCGTTTGAGATGGCTAGCAAGAACAGTTTGGAATAGCAAAATTAAAACTAAGACCGGACAGAAAAGAGGCAGGAGGAGCCAGCGACATGCAAATAGCGTAGGTAGCACGAATGAAAACCTCTCTTAAACCCTAATATTACCTCCACACGCTTTCGTTCTGTTTTCTAGATATACGCAGCCATCTGTATGATGGGGAAATATATTACTTTTTTATTTTATTCATATAAGAAAAAAATTATAGTACTTTTTCAGTTGAGGGATATGCACTGAGTGGTCAATTTATTATGATCAACTTCTTAGTACATCGATGGGCCACCTTTTACTCCCAATACTGTTGAGATTCTTTTTGGCATGGACTCTATGATATATTTATAGGTGGCGAAATGCATATGAGACCATATCCAAAGAACTGTACTTTCCAGTTCTCTAAGATATGATGGTTCAGATCCAACTCTCTATGCCCCTTTTGACTTCCTCCCTAAAATTCTCAATCATTGTGCTACATTACACTTTAAGATTCATTATTTACTGCCCAATGCTCGTGAACTGGATATTTTTGATCTGGTTAGCTTCAATTTAATAAGTTGTATTTTGATGTACTGTTGCCCTAACGTTGGACTGTAAAATTCTAGAAATCGTCATTTCAGCCCGATCAGAAAATAGCTGGTGACGACCACATGCTTTACATTGAAACCAGATTTTTTGTTTTGTTTTGAGGCCCCTTATTTGTAAACATCAAGTTATCTCGAAATACTTTGAAAGCGAAGCAGTTTCGCTGATATTCGCTCCACTGCTTCCAGTAACGATAATCATCCCACCCTCAAAGTCGGTTAATTTATACTTTTTACCTATTCATTCACAAACAGAACTCTTCAAGTGTCTTTAAAATCATCTAGCAATCCCCATTTGTACCAATTTCATCCTCAACCAGTCACAGCGGGACGTTATAAATGATTTTTTTTTAACTGCCAGGTGGTCATGATAAAATGAACATTCATTGCTTGTATCTGTAATCGTAGGTTTGTGTTCGATTTACGAGAGAAAACTTTTTATAGGGCTTAATAAAATCAAATATTTCTGTACATTGCTGATACTTCAACACTGTTTAGTGGCTTTGCAAAATTAAGAAAACTAAATATAGATAATTACTCTGCCTACAAGTTTAAGATAATTTTTCTCAGAAACATTCTTTATTCGAATCTTTTTTTATTTCCAATGCAGCAGGCGATACAGACATTATCCTAACGCCGTACAGAGATCAATACACAAAAGACAAATATGCAAATTAAGTATACTGTTATACAAAAACTCAAATACACGAACCAAATAAACAGTAAAACATTAAACACACAGAGAAAGAATTAAGAAGAAAAATTGTTCAAAAAGTATCTGGCTTCCCAGTATCGGGAAAAGATGCAGTTCTTTGTGAGGGCTGAACAAACGAGGAGATGATCAGCATTCATCGTCGCACCACTGCAGCAGAGGAGACAGACAGGGCTATCCACTATCTGAAGTTTGAAAGATGAGCATATAAGCAATCATACTTAGTCGTAAGACGAAAGGCAGCTACTGCACTGCTTCTTGGACAATCGGGGATATTCTGAATGGAGATTCTCCAAGATTTTTCTTACGTACGTTCTTTTAGTAATGACATGTGCTCTGTCTTAAGTACTTGATTGATCAATGACGAGGTTGACTTGTAGTTAACCAGGTTACATGGGGCTTGAATAACATAACAACCTTTTTTGGCCAGCTCATCCTCTTTTTCATTGCCGAGAATACCACAGTGAGATGGGATCCATTGTAAAACAATCTTTTTATGTTCTTCGTGCATCTCTCTGATTATGGATCTACATTGCATTACTGTCATAGAGCTAGGAGCTTGGGAGAAGTTGGCAATGGCCAGAATCGCAGCTTGTGAATCTGAGAAGAGCCTTAAAATCCACACAAACAGCACCTACGATGTTACCCTTATCAAGATTGTCCTTCATACTCTGAGAAAACGTGGTGACAAGTTCCTCAGTGGAGCGGTGAAGCTCGAGGTGATGGTATTCTTAACTCCAACCAAAATACCACTGGCTATTTTCCTTCCCTTCTCCAACAGAAAAACATTATAGCCAGGGAAGGCAAATCTCTCCATATCCTTTTTTACCCTGTTTGCCTCCTGAATTGTGAATATATCTACTTTCTTGTCATTCAGGATTTTCAAAAGTTCAGACCTTTTAGTTTGGGTAAGCCCACCTGCATTCCATAGCAGAACGTGCAACGAATCCTGCCTATGTCTCATATGAATTAGAATCCAAAGCGAAAACCGAAAAAAGACGAAGAAAAAGGAAGATCTCGGCTGCGGAAAACTGTTATTCATTTAGCACCACAAGGGAGGCACGTGTAGCTTGAGGAATGCTACGGACGCGAGTAACGTTGCCCCACATATTATTCGACTCTAAACATGGATATTGTATAATTTAACCCTTACAAGATTTGCGAAATACGTAATACAGAAAACAAACTAAAAAAAGCTATTACAAACAATGAATAATTTTGCAATTTTTCGCATGATATGCTTTGTATACTTGCTGCAGTAGGTACATGCGTTTGATACATGTTAGTTAGTTCAATATACTAAAATATATTTTATTATTTACAAAAAATTGCTTAGTTAGTGTGCTTTGCAAGAAAAATACAGGCATATTGATTCTAACACCAGACCCAGATAATCGGCAATTAATAGTCCGTGAAAAATACATTAATTTTTTATTATAAAAATGCATTTGTAGTAGTAGTTATAATATTTCGATAATCTTGTTTATTAAAATGTTGCTACTGATAAATTATATTTTTGATGTTTCTTGTAAAGACTCAGTTATAAACTGAAACCTAAACAATTCATAAATATTATCATATAACAAGCAAATCTCGAGGAACTTGCAATTTAAACCAAGAACTTCTTTTTAATAGCATAAAATTGTTGCATACTTAGCATAGATTGAATACATTAATTCAATTGTTCTTGCTATAAATATATTAAACAAATTATTTCAATAGAAAATTAATTTTCAATACAAAGAAAATAAAACAATGAACATACTAATGATATTAAAAAATCTGTTTAATTTATACAATTATAAAAAGGCAGACAACTGTGTTGTTTTGTAACTGAAATATACAATTTATACTTGATTATTCTCAGCGAACTCTAAATATTTAAATTTGAAATTCAAAGATAAAGATAGGCACTAAAGGTAAATATGAGACACAGGAACAGATATACAACTTTCATTTTGAACAAAAGTTGGAATCAAATATTTGATAATGATGAGAGAAATGAAGAGAGAAATGAAGAGAGACATTTCACACTATGAAGAGAGAAATTTTCAATGGAGCGTACGATTAAATAAAAATTCTTGAGTTTCATATAAACTATATTTATTCAAAATTTTAAAAGTTCGACAATAATGTACAGTCAAAGTAACGAAAAATCCTGGGTTGTTCAAAGAGTTTACATTTAAGGGTTTTGAAAAGCATCGGATTCAGGTAATTACCAAATAACTGTAAAAAAAAATATTTTTTTCCTAAAAATTAATGGTAATATATTGAGTGTAGAAGGTTAAAAGATATGTTCTAATTTTCCCCAGTTTGGATTATCTAGATATATTTTTCTTCTCGCAATTAATGCTCTTAAAAGATATTTCACAATGACATGGTAATAAACTGAAATCTTCAAACGATAGGTATGTACCAGCGACGATATGGTAACCAGTCTTTTTATAAGAAATGGACATCATATATTATTAACTACTCTCTAAACAATACACTACGGTTATATCCTGAGCATAGCTTCAACAAATTAATTATAAAGATGTGTAGTTTAATAAAAAGAAGATTTATGTTGCAGAATACCCTAAGTTTTCAATTACAATAAATTGAATCTTCCCAAAATAGATTTCTGATTGTTTTTTATTTTTATTATATATAAGTAAAATCTTTCGTTATAATCTTAGAAATTTAATTTAAGACGTTGTGGCTCCAACAGCTTAGTAGAATTATAAAATTTTAAATTATTTAAAGACCGTCTAAAGAATTTGGTTCCTAAACAAACGTAATGAAACAAAATAGTTTTAAATAATGAAGAATGTTGATTATTAATAACGTCTTTTTTAATTCCAGTTATTTTGGTGCATGCCCACAGCTAAGCACCACGCGTTTTAGTGTTAAGCCATAAACTCTGAGCCCAAGATTAATTTTATGAGTTTGGTTCATCTGATTAATCACAGTACTATAATGAATGCTCGATTACATCCTATTCTCCAACATTGATTATTAATGCGTGATCTCGTAATTTGAAAAGCAGCATGTCTGCATTTATTAATTTCATGCTTAAATTCACAGAGCTGTTGTAAAGATTCATAATTGATGTGTTAAGGATAAAATCCGAGGCAAAGTATGTATTGTATTTAATAATGAAACTTGTGAAAATTTTATGCCTGGTATTTTTGAAAAGAAAAGCAATAAAATTATATAAAATTTCATTATAAAATCAATCAATAATATACAATCAATAATATAAAATTTATGATTAGATTAAGAATGTTTCTGTTGCTAATTTCAACGTATTTTTTTATATTAGTCTAGTGATCTTTTGAACTGTTTTACACAATAACTACGATTACATATTTAGCAATACTGGTAGCTTAAGGCTTCTTAACTAACACACACACACACATACACACATCTATATATATATATATATATATATATATATATATATATATATATATATATATATATATATGTATTTATATATATATATATATATATATATATATATATATATATATATATATATATATATATATATTTATATATATATATATATATATATATTTATATATATATATATATATGTATATGTGTGTGTGTGTGTGTTTGTTTGTTTGTTTAATAGTCCTCGAATAACCATATGGAGACCATACCAATTTCGATTAAGTTGTTTCGTTCACTCAATGTCATGTATGATAAGACACGACCGTATATATTTATGTGCTTTTGAGTAACAGGGAATGAGTGAAGGAAATTTATTTTCTTGAAGATTGGCGATAGTGAAATACCGCTAAATAATGATTTAGTCTGAGGGATTTCCAAAGTGACGAAACTGGTAGATCAGGAAGATGAAATCCAGTGGAAGGTTTTAAGGATAATTTGGGTTAGGATTCAGAAATAACTTTCGCTTAAGCTTGGAAGCGGAGCACTATATTAAAATTCTCCATTTTTATTCTTTACTTGACATCGTTTCACCTTTTATCATTCTAATTCGTTTGTTTAAAGTCATTGATCACTTATCCTAAACCCAATTTATTTATAATGGAAATGTCATAGGACTATGGACTAATGCGAAACGGTAATTCGGGATGATTAATGGTGATAAATGAATCCACAACAGGTTTAGTTTGATATGGTTTGGATCTCTAAGGTCATATTTTTTTTTTGCTACACGAGGCCAAATTAGACCTGGATCGACTGCTTAAAGCCGATTCCTATCTGCTACAAACAGCCATACCAACAGTGGAATTCGAACCCACGGACTCAGGTACCGAATGCCAGCGCCCTAGCCATTCAGCCAATATCCAGCGAATTGACAATAGGAGATAGCCAACTCAATAACCGCATGTTTGTCTGCACCTTTTAAGGCCCAACAATATATGGAGAACGATGTCTACCGCGTCATTCAAATTCGGAATTGGTACTTTAATAATTTTGGTCTGCCATTCCTTGTTTTGAGTCAGCTTCTAGATGACACTTTTTGAATTTTAAAACTCTGAAGAATACACTTTCGTGTTTCAGACGACCACACATTTGTTCATAAAGCAAGGTCCATGGCTTTCTAGTGATAAATGCGGGCGATGTTAAAATAACTCCTCATAATAGCGTTATATGAGCTAAATCGCAGGTTGCTCACCTGAAAAATATCGTTAAGTGCCATCGATCACTTATTTTTACCTCATAATGAAAGTAATATACCACATCCTATCAGTAGTTAACAAACATTTCCAGAGAATGATTATAAACGCCTTAACAACCAAAGCACATACAATCGTTGTTGAAAAATTTCATCGCTTTACTTTAGGAAGATATGAAGGGATGTCCACGGGAGCGTAACTAGGCTGGGCCAACCAGGGCAATGCCCCGGCGCCCCAAAGCTATGGGAGCCCCCAAGACAGGGGTTAAAAAATGAATTCGTAATACTATTATTTTAGGGCCCAATTTGCGTCCTTGCCCCGGGACCCTAAATGCGGAGCTACGCCCCTGGATGTCCGGTTCTTTGTGTGAGACGTTTAGAGCGCATACATTTAAATATTTACTTAAAATTTGTATAAAAATGCTTATATGGCCGAATAGAATATTTTGTGTTAAAAAGTGTAAAGAAATTGTATGAAGATTATGAGTAAATAAGTTCGTTTTAATTTAAACTTACGAAATAGAAATTGAGTGCAGACGCACATAATTATAATGATTTGTATGTCAATTAAACTGTCTTCAAAATGCCTGACTCGGGAGAAAATTCATTTATTTATTTACTTTTTTATTCATTTATTTACTTTTATTTATTTATTTTATTACGCGCATAGGAATATAAATCAAACACAGTTAGAGAATTTTCAAAAACGTCGTTGTGTAATCATATTTACTCATACACATTTATATATTTCCACAAAGAGGTTTAAGTAATTGTAAAATCTTTTTTTAAATTAAAATGCCGAAAATCAAGTAAAAATAATCATCAGACAGTTTTATACATAAAAGAGTTTTATAATGTTGATTGAGTGTTTGCACACAAAAGCTTCGGTATCATTATATAAGTAAAGAGAATAGAGTAATTTATTTTCCATTCTCATAGAGCGTCAGTATTATTTAAGATGCCATTTCGTCATTTCCTTATCGATTATATCCGAAGGCGCTTAATTCATAAGACGCAAAATGCTTGTACGAAATCCCTGTTTAATGGAGCAAAGTGTATTCAGATAAATTTTGGACAGAAGATCAGTTTTAGAGCATCCTTCACATCTGATTAGATTCTTATACGTTACAGATGCTCGATTATTCCAGAGAGCTGAAAATTGATCACTCGCTTGTAGACGGATTGTTTTAAAGGTTTAATTGCTGTAAAAGGCAGTGATCCAATCTAAACTATTTTCTCGTTAAGCTATACTCTCTGTTTGAGAGTGTGTGTTTGAATGCATATTTAATGTTAAATTTCGGATTCTTATAATTGCAGTAATTCACTGGAATCCACGTATGTGTCTCCTTGGGAATGTACTGCTTATTAGATTATGTTTAATAATTGATAATGGTGTACGTGTGTTTAAAGTTAATCCCTGCACAATGTTTCAAAGCATATATAGGTGAAATTTATGCGTATTTTAAGACAGCAAGCACGAAAACATATATTGCATGTGTGTGTGCATTTTATTGCCTTCTCTATAAATCAGAAACGTCTAAAAAAATAACAAATAAAATGTAATGTATATTGACGCATAATTTTAAAATATAATACATTGTTCATAGTTGAGAATAGTAGAAAGTAGAAAATCATTTAGCTTTTCTCTTTAAAGTGCTCTTACTTTCATGTCTATTTTTAAAAAATAAATAGTATGTATTTTAATGATGAAGCGAATTTTAATACCGTGAATTAGCAATTTACTTACCACTCACTGGTTACTTAACGATAACAACTTGCTGTAAACTTAACAGTTAAGGATGTAAACTTAGTATGGTTCTTTTATTGTAATTAGTAAAGCAGTATGTCACAGTGTAGGCGACAGTTTTCGAAAATTAAATAGATGCAAGTTAGGCACAAGGTAATAGGAGAAGAGAAGTATTCAAGCACGGGCAGTGAGTGGCAGCCAGCTGCAGTTAACGAACTGCTCAGATGTAACTAAAGACGAGCAATGTCAAGTTAAGAGAAATATGGTCAGTAAAGGGTCACCAGCTGGAGATAATGATCTGGGAGAAGTGAGAATTGGAAGCCAAGAGGAAACTAAGTTGTGATAGCGATTGAGATACGCAATTTTACGAGGTGGACTTCATTAGGTTAACAGCAGGGGATGAAATCGAGGCGTGGGAGTCTGGGATTTGAAGGATCCCCAGAAGGAACTTTAGAAGGGTGCACGGGCTGACGCCCCCTTCAATTTAGATTGGGGAGGTCATTAATATAAAGTGTGGGGGCCAGCCAATGATAAGAGACCGAGTTTAGCATTGGTTGGGAGAGAGCCACCAATGAAAGTCTAAATACAGATTATCGAAGTTTAGCTCGATGGAAAAAGAGGTAGAGAGAACAGAAGCGTTGAAATCGTCATGAGATATAGTCTGATTTGAATAGCTGAGAGACTGCAATTGAGATAGCAATATGGGTATATGTTAGCCCGAGAATTATTGACGAAGGAAGGCAAAGTCGCTGAGAAACCGAGGCTGAACCAGAAAGCCGACGGAGAAAAAGCCTCAGCTAATGTGAAAAAGCTAATGCAAGCCCCAGATGTTGATGCGAGAACCCATTCCCGTCCGCCCACTGATGCTAGCCGATGTAAAGAAGCGGTGACCAGACCTATCCCTAAAGGGACTGCCCTGACACTTCCTACGCAGAGGAGAATCTCACCCATGCCGAACCCGTTCGTTGAAGGTGCGCCGACACCGAGGTGACAAGTCCGGTAGACCAGTGTCATCGAATAGATGCAAGTCCCCCCCCTACCGATGTTAGCAACAGGAGAACCCTTTGTGGATGATGACAGCGCGCCTGATTCCTGTTTAAGCGCATGAGAGATTGCAGGTAGGATGCTTATGCTCTTTGGTAGATTATTTATGCAGTGCTCACTGGTATAGATAGAACATAGGGAATAAGGAAAGAGTTATTTTATGGTGAACATTCACTTATTTGGCCACAGATATCTATCATAGAATATTGGTTGTTTCATTCCGTAGTAATTGGAATATTTATATGATGATATTAGCAGTATATATATGTGTGTTTATCAGTTAAGAATCTTTGAATAAGTAAATGATGATATTGAGTAGATAATTTATATGATGATATTAACAGTATATTTATGGGTTTATCAGTTAAGAATCTTTGAATAAGTAAATGATGATATTGAGTAGATAATTGATAGGATGATATTATCAAAATATATGTGTGTTTATCAGTTAAGAATCTTTGAATAATTAAAGTATGATAGAGAGTAATTAACGGAGGATATTAGTAAGAGTAAATAACGAATTAATATGATATTGGAATAGGGGTAATTTGAATTGTATATGTATCGTGTTAATAAGATATAAGAGTTGGAATTCAGTAATGAATAGTATTAATTGTATATGCATTGTCAAGGTTTAATAAATTGATTTGTATGTATACATATGAGTAATCATTTTATATTATTCTAAATACTAACCACTACTACAAAAACTATCACACAGTAGCTCTACTAATTTTTTATACATAATTTTTTATGAGTACCATATTAAAAGATTACGTGATGAAAATTCTTTTGTTTTACAGTAAGATGGGGTTACTTTGTGACAGGTTTTACGTTTTTCTCCTGTGCCAGCAAATCGGTTTTAAAAGCATCCCTAAGCGAACAATTGCAAAATATTGGTACATTCCTTCCTTACGTAGTAATGTATTGCTCTAACCCTAATATTTAATTACCATTGAGATATTAAACTTCACATGTGTCCCAAAGTTACCCCGCCGAGTGGGGCTACTTTGTGACATCTGAGTTTTCACCTTGAAATCTAATAGGAAAAATTACTTGACACAAATTTAAACAGTAAAACGCTTATTATAAGCTTAATGCACAATTATACAGGGTTCCGACATATATCCGTTACTACCCCCCTTAACTTCTAAACGGTGACAGCTTAGGCCATAAAGTTGATGTCTAGGTACAGTAAAAAGGCTATGCGCTACTTGATGATTCAACTTACGAAGCCATCTATCGGCAAATTCTGGAATTAGAGTTTTTATCTTAAAACCCGTACGAGATACGGGAAAAAGTCAATTAATAAGTTGTTCAGCATCATCGATTTAGTAAGAAAAGACACCTTGCGCACATTAATACTGAAAACAGAATGTAGAAAATGAACATTTGTTTGGTCACGATTACAAAAATTTTCATGTCATAAAGAGTGGAAGAAAGAAACTCAGACACTTCCCTACCTTATTTATGTGGCTGAAAATGCTCTCCATTACCCACTATACACATTTGTACACTGGACTGGATTTCTCGCTGCACATTTTGCTACACGGCAGGTGTTACGGAGGCACAAGCATCAGTAATGCGTCGTCGAAGATCCTGCAATGTTGGCGGAGGAGTCGCATATTTGCCCTTTTATGCGTCCCCATAAGAAGAAGTCGAATGGGGTCAAGTCGGGTGAGCATGGGGGCCACTCTACGAAACCACCATACCCAATGACTTGATTCTAGAATGTCTCCATCAGGTACTGCTTGACATTTCATGTCTTATGCGTTGGGGCGCCGTCATGTTGGAATCATAGATTTCTTAGTTGGTTTAACGGTAGATTCTCAACAAAGTTGGTTATTACATCCTGCAGAAGCTCCAAGTACCGTTGTCCCATTAACGTTCCCTCGTAAAATACTGGTCCAACGAGCCTGTCATGAAAAATTCCACACCAAGCATTTACCGACCAGCGTATTTGATGTTGAACTTCGACATCATATCTCGGATTTTTCATCTAATAGGTATGGACGTTCTGTCTATTCCACATTCCGTCACGTGAAAAACATGCCTTATCTGTCAACATTATGTCTGCCAGGAATGTTGGGTGGACCTCTAAGTTATTCATCACAAAGTTGCACCACGTGTAAAGTCTCTCAGCATCTCTTGGCAGCAATCCCTGCACTGGTGTAGATCAGTATGGATGAGCACCTAAATCATTGAGGATTTTCCAAACGCGGCCTTTTTTTTTGAGAGGCCACAATTGTCACTAATCATTTTTGAGCTGTTCTGAGGATGGGTGAGAACGTATGCTAGCACATCTTCCGGTTGCACTTTACGTCCTACATTACGAGGTCTACGAATTCGAGGTCTGCTGGTCACGCAGCCCCTCTCCCTTAAACGTTTTACAATTTTTACGTTGGTCTGCCGTATAGGATGGGGGCCTGCAGAAAAACATTCACAATACAGCCTTGCAGCTGCTTTTTCCTTACGCCCAAATTAACCATAAATTAACAACATCTCGCAATACTTTGTAATGCCAAATTTTTCCACAACCCTCAGCTTTAACGTACAACCCAGCAAAAACATCCTTTTTATACTACACCAGTCTCTGGGAAACAGGTATGATGTTCCATCCTCAACTGCTTAATACATGAAATCCGAGTGATTTTTAAACTAGGCATGGTTGATTAAATTTTTAATCGTTTTCATAGTTTATAGAGGCATTCAGTAAAACTCTCAACTGGTGGGGACAGAAACATGGTCCTAATGAATGTGAATCACTTGCGGTTCCCCTGCGCCACAACACAGGTTGGTATTTAGTCCGTTAGGTGGTCTTTTCGAGCTTCGCTCACGTTTCACGATGTCATAGTGTTGAAAATCAAGACCAAACAAATGTTCATTTTTCACATTCTGTTTTGTGTATTAATGTGCGCAATGTGTTTTTCTTTCTAAACTAACGATGCTGAACAACTTTGTAATTGACTTTTTCCCCGTAGCTCATACCGTTTTTGAGATAAAAATACTAATTTCAAAATTTGCCGACAGATGGTGTTGTAAGTTGACTCATCGAGTAGCGCATAGCCTTTTTACTATAGCAAGACACCAACTTTATGGCCTAAGCTATCACCATTTAGAAGTTAAGGGGGGATTCGTCTTTCTGCACATTCTGCACCTTCGGGTTTTTTTTTCCAGATAGTCATTCTTCTCTCTCTCCAGTGATATTTTAGAGGAAGGAAAAATGCAACATAGAGCGGCTGGAGGAGGTGGGGCGACTTTGTGTATTATTTTGTAACAGTGTCAATATATCACAAAGTAACCCCGTTACCTTTCGATATTTAGGTTATGTATTCATATCTCTCGGAAATAACACCACACAAAAGTTATATTGCTTCACAGTCTAACCAATATATTAACAATAAAAAATAATTACCTGTGGTAGTTGGTTGTGCAAGGTGTTAGCCTTCAGCACACAAAGTTTCCGAAGTTTGAGTCAATAGCTTGACAACAGGTTTGAACAATACACTGACCAGCGAGGACAAATGGCGCGCAGAAGAATCTCGCCCGGTATCACCGGCGTAGCGCAAGAGGCGAAATACGAAATAATTACTATGTGTCACAAAGTAACCCCATCTTACGGTATATGTGTTAGCTACATTCTAATTCCTAAATTTGATCCAAATTTCTGAGGGATTTTTAATAACTTGAACTTTATGGACTACTCTGAGATTCGAAGCAAACTATCATCAACTGCATATCTCCATTTTCTTCATTTCCCTAAAAGGTATTCTTGTAAAACTTGCTCCTCGGCCCACATACAATCTTTTGGTATGAACTATCTCTAATCCAGCGAGGGAAGAAACTCTTTATTTGTCTACAATTTCGTTTTTACATACACAAGCTTTCTTCCCGAATTCTGTATACAATTTTGCTGCAGTACTTGCGACCATGATCAAATAAAGTATGAAGTTTTAATGCATAACTTTCGTAAGCTGAGACAGGAAAGTAAACTTAAACGAAATATGAGTAACTGAAAAAAATAAAACACCAGAACCTGTATTGTTTTATGTCCTATTATACAGGTCTAAAAAATGAGAAAACATTTTATAAGATGCATACCGGTGCAAAATTCGTCTGCTCACCCGAGAGAGGAATGAAGAAGGTTAATGGAACCTTCTTCATTCTTAAAGAATTTTTGAGTAATTTGTATCGATAAAGATTCCTTAGAAAATTTCGTTTTGAAACAAATTAAAAAAAATTCAATGGATTCAATAGCTTACAAAGTTAAATATGACAAAGTGATAATGTTATGATACTGCATCATATATTTAATAAATTTTGAGAGAGATACTCGAAAAAATAATTCTTGTACAATGGAATTTCCAGTAATAAGAAGATTCAAATTACATATTTTTGAAAGAATTCATAATTTTTCCATAAGTTTCTACAGTGAATTTTGGTTTCTAACTTTGTATCAATTCAAAATCTATCGCTGAATGCATGTCATTGTCTCAAATTTCACATTTTAAACAGGATTACCATAATAATTTCTGTAAAAATTTAAATTGTAATTTGAGAACTGGTTTTCCGAAAATGTATTTTAAGCAGAGCATTATTAACAAGAGAATCTAATCAGACATTCAAATTTTACCGTATTCATTATCAGATTTCATCGGACAGAGGATACTGGAATTTCGAACTCATTGTACCTTAGAGTATCTATTGTGGCCTTAGAGAAAAATGCTCGGAAATGAATTCGCAGACAAATGACTTTGTAACTAAAAATTTAGAAATAATGATTCAACAATTAAAACTAAATTTATTTATCAATATTTTTCCCCATTATAATATTAACTTGAAAATAAATAGATAAAATTTGAAATTATGCAGCATTATACTGACAATTCCCAGTCGCGAAATAATTTTGTTCTAACGCCTAAATATATCCGATGTTGCTTTACAGAACTTTGGTGATAAGATGAAATCGTAAACCTTAACTCAAAAAAAGGAGGTATTCAATATTTGGCTTGAGTTAACAACTAATCGTTAAGTACTTGAATCTTACCAAATACGCATAATAGGAACAAGTAACAAATCTGTATTAATTTTACGAAAGGACTTGCCTTTCTTAATGAATTATGTGTTCTTAGGTAACAGTGTCCCTAGTAATGTATAAGTTAATGTACTTATAAATAACAAACTTATTATTATAACACTCAAAATATTTATCTTTTTTTACTTCCCCGTAAAGCCGCTTACAACAAATCGCCTCTACCAGATTCTATTTCTTAATATGCACTAAAATTGGACGAATGCCCACCATTGAGTTTAGAAAAACATAAAATAATATCAAACAACCTTTAATTGTCATCACAAACATCATCACATTATTAAATAGAGAATTTGTGGTATTTCAAAATATCTGTTTAAGTGGCTAGTTGATCAATCATGTGGCGCTGAACCTGAAATTCAAAATAGCCTCATAAAAAATGACTATTTCCTCAACTTCAAAATAGCCTCATAAAAATGACCGTTTTCTCAACTTCAAAATGGAAGATCTGCATGTCGTTCTCTGATTTCTATTTTTTTTTCAACTGCATCTGCTGAACTTCTTGGTTACATAAAGTCACCGTCAATTACAATACAATGATTTCTTATTACGCGTTCAAATAAAAATCCGAAGGCTTTGTTTGAAAAGCTTTGCAATTGAAAACTAAAGTAAAATTACTTTAAAAGTTAAAATGCCGCAATACCTCCCATTATTGCTAAGTTATATTCAATCTACTTTAGGGTAAAATAAAGCATTATTCTCACAGAAAATGCTTAGAGACTACATAGAACTCACTAATCTCAATTAAGTTCTACTTACATTAAGTAAATAAATATTTTTCATCATGATCAAATCATAACAATTATTTCGATAAAACCTTTTTCATCAATTACTCAAAACTTAAAAAATAATAGGGATTCAAAACTTAAAAAATAATAGGGATTCAAAACTTACAAAATAATAGGGAACAATTATTCAAAACTTTAGTCCCAATTTAATAAAAACATTATGAAATTATGAACTGTTTTTCTCTGCTGTCCACTGTTATAATTTTCTTATAAGGTAAATCCAATCTGCTTTACACTCCAAGAAAACTTTCTGTTATGAAAAGTAAACTTGTGATTTGAAACTGCATCTTGTGATCCCGCATTATTTAAAATACTTCCAAATAAATATATGGGTTTTTAATTTAAAAACTTCTCCCCACTAAACGAAATGCCTATTTAATCATTACTTTAACTTATATTTCAAGTCTGGCCTTTAAAAACATATTTCATAAATTCATAATTAAGATTCATTAATTATGATAGATAAATGATCTGCGTATACAATTTAAAGAACTTTCTCAGGTTAACTAAGTTTTAATTGAGATAAGCATTTTTAATTCTTACACAAAGACACTGATAAAAGAACAAACCAGACCTTATTTATAAGAAATTATATATATATATATATATATATATATATATATATATATATATATATATATATAAATCATTGCCTGTAAGAGTCAACTTATTCTTCAAAATTAATAGTGTTTCATAATATAGATAAAGCAAATGTTTTAAAATATCCAGTTACTTACAATTAAATAATATAGTAACAAAATTAATAAGCTGTTGAGGCAAGGAAATTTAATAAGGTATTAATGGAATTCTTAATTTGATATCCTAAATCATAAGTAACTTGAGCGAAATATATATTATCCTTCATTAAATAGAAAATATATAATTATATAACGTATTTTAAATGCATGTATTCTTAGAAACCCTAAAATATTATTCCATAGTATGTTTAATAGAGTAGAGTTTTCATTTTATTTTAAAGCAATCATTTTCTAAAATTCAATTCATAAATGTAATCTATTTAGTATTTCATTATGAACTTTTACCAACTCGTTTACAGACTGAAAAAATAATTTAATTAGACCATTTACTATTATATATTTAATGTTGCCGAACAATATTCTTCCGATATATTCGTCGTAAATTAAATTAAACAAGGAAGAAAAAGTTGGTACACTTAATAGGTTCAAAAATACCCTTAACTATAACGATGATAAAATTGAAATCTAATCATTTAATTTTTTTAAAATCAAAACCAAAAAACTTCAGAGGAAGAAATATAAACTATTTACTAATGATATGAGCAATTTTAGAAGATTAAAAATTGTTAGGGGTGGAAAATGTTTAAAAGAGTCAGAAACATTTAAGTATAATTACTATTGAATTCCTCTTTAAAAGTTGAAAATTCCTGATCTTAAATAATCGAAAACAAAAAAATTATTCTTCTTTTCAGAAGGAAATTTAAAAAATATTCATGGCTGAAAACCATTAATTTTATTACCCCTGTGATTAAGGAACTATAAGTAAAATTTAAAAAAAAATCACCATCTTTGACTATATATAATAATTAATTTTTATATTTATCATGATACATCTGCAAATTATTAGAATTTATGTAGAATATAATTTTCTGGCCTTCATTTAAAATTAATCCATTCGTAGTATAAAGGATTTTCGAAAGGAAAGGAAAAAATTGAGAGCACTAATTTTCTAATAAAAATTACATAAAATTATATTAATTTTGGTTAATATGAAAACTTAATACGTAATTACTAATTATATAAAATGTAATTAACTTTTTATCCTTACATTAAAAAAATTTAAATATATATGCATGTTATATAATTATAAAATATATTTGACTCCTAATTTAGAACCACGGTTAGCATTTTTTTCAATTAACTCACAATTTTTACTTTGGAACTAAATATTTTCTTATATTTTGTTTTACCAATATAACCACTTTTGGTTTCTAAATGGTTAAAAATACGAAAAACGGCATCGTATTTCGTGAAAATTACACCTTTAGAGGGGTATGTTAGAGAAAAAATATTTTTAAGGGAAGCTTAAATTGGTGAATGCTTTTTTTCCATGGTTAAAATTGTGGTTACATTTCATAAACAACTTCAATAACTCAATAAAAGGAACTTTATTACTCGTTTTCAACCAAATATGATTACATATTTCACAAAATTCAGTTACAAGCAGGTTCATGAATGCTTTTTTTCTATGCAAAATTATAAGCAATAACCTTATTCTACAACAGTATAACTTTTTGACATATAGAAATTTAATATTGCTGGTCAAAATGTCTAGCCTGTATATATATAGATATATATATATTGAATATTGCTAGACTGTCTCTTATTTTTTGTGAAACTTTTTATATGGAATAAATAGTTCTGTTGAACAACTCCTTACGCGTATATTTAACAATATAAAGAATGCTCCAAAGTTTTAAATTTCATAATACCTCTTAGAAATAATTACTTTGGTAATATGTAACTTTATACTCTAAGCCATGACAGTGATTGAAGATAGTTTAAAGTTATTAAAGGGTCAATCCATTTCAAATCACCAAATTTGGCAAGGTAAAGTTGCTCGACATTTTTAATTTTCCTAAGTTTTTAACCAAGTTTTCTTCATTGTTTTATGAGTTTGAAAACATGATAAACAATTTTTTTTTGACCTTGCAATCTTTTGGGGGCGGCCGTTTTTAACCAGCTACGGAGTCATTTTTTGGTGAAAAACGTGTTTCACGGAAAATGTTGTAGCTGCTTTATTTTATACCTATGAATATGAAAAAAAACTAAAATATTCAGCATAAAATTGTCTACATTTCAGATTATAAGAAAAATTTCAGTGGACTCCAGGATCAAGGCCAAAAAAAATGTTTTAAAACGTTAGAAGTAAATGGCCAAACACCACATTTCGCTACCCTTATTTTTTAGGATGGAAATCAGACTCACATTAAATATTTTTTTCTTGCACAAATCTCTCATAGATCTACTTGTTGTAAAAATTTCAATCTTGATAACCTTTTCCCTTTTTTTGTACAGCTTACCAAAAATCGTGTTTTACCTGTTTTTGGCAGTTTTCACTAATTAATATCCCAAAAGGGACTGAGTAAAAATTCTAAAAAGTTAGGATAATAAATATCTTTGCAATATAAAGCTACCTTATAAATTTTATTAGTGATACTTAACTGGTTTTTGAGTGGTAGAGCATTGAATTTGTGAAAAAAAATTATTTTAATTTTTTCGGATTAGTCACTTTCAAAATCAGTATTAAAGCCTGTTGTTCTTGTTACAGTAACAAAAACATAAATTTTTTGTTTAACCTAACCCTAAAACTTGTCCCTGACGCTAATGAGTTAGTGGAAGAAAATAATTTGAATCAAATGAACTCAATATGTGCTACATTGGAGTTGTTACCGATCAGTAAAATAACGAAACTGATAAATAAAGGGGATAGTCAGCTTTACAGAAAAAGACAGATAAAATTGTAATAGCTGTAAAAAGGAAATTGGAGATTTTGAGGAACAACAAAACCAGACCTGCTCTAAATCAGCTCTAAGTGAGTAGGAAATTTTTATCTACCAACTAAAAGAAAAACGCAGATTGGTGAATAAAGATGAAAAAATTAAAATCATTTGTCTCTTACAAGGTTTATGGTCAATAAAAAAATTATGTAAAATTTTGGTGTTTCTGAGTATATTGTAAGATAAATAAGACAATTAATTAAGGAGCAAGGTATCCTGCTAAATCTTTGTGAAAGACCAGATGGACACAAGATAAGTGAAGAAGTTGCCAACTGTGTGATCGAGTTTTATCAAGATGATGAGAACAGTTGTCTCACTGGGTAAAAAAGAAATGTGTCTCAGGTAAAATTAACATTGTGAAGGTATATAAACAAGAAAAGTTAGTATTGATACCCTTAAGTGAGCTTTTTAGTATTTACAAACAGAGATATCCAGAACGTATAATTGGTAGATCAATGTTCTGTGATCTCTCTGTCCTGTGAATCTCTGATTGAATGATCAACGTTCTGTGATGTCCACATCCAGGCCGAAAATGGTGTGTTCTGCCTGGAACATCTGACACTCACAGTGTGTGTAAATATTATCATATTGTTAAACTGATAAGAGAAATTGCAAAACTAAACACCAATTACCGGACTTTGTTACACTTCTTAGTGTGTGACATTGAAAGTGAAACCTGCATGCTGAATAAGGACTTGGAATGTCCTGGATCAGACGTACTTCTTGAAGTCTTAATGAATGAGATTGATAACTGACCTGATGAAATAAATTTCAAACAGTGAGTGAAGACACATAGAGCTGATCTTATCACACAATTTCACCTAGTGATGCGTTTCTATAAACTCTTGTCGAAAAAATGATCTCATTAAAATCACATCATTTTATATCAAAGGTTCAAACTCAAAGAGAAACTTTAGAAGAATCTTACTTATTTTGAATGTATAGTTATTGGAGTCTTCTCAGAGAATTATACTTTTACGGTCCAAGATAAAATTCAAAGCTTTCATTCGACCAATACACAGGCTACATTACATCCTTTTATTTGTTATTTTAAGAAACAATCAAATCTATTGTAAAAGTATTTGTATTATTAGTCACCACAGTAAACATGATCAAACCACTGTGTGTACAACAACATGTTGTACATGAGGTGTAGAATATTGTATCTAGAATACAGAAGATTATTTACTTTAGTGATGGTGTAAGTAGTCAGTGCAAAAACAAAAATAATTTCATCAGGACCTGAAACTACACTTAAGTTGTCAAAAAATTATAGTGTTTGGGTTCCTGTCACTAAAGTCCTATGCAAATTGACACCGATTGAACTGACAACTATTTCTGGACAAAGATTCAATATCTTAGGAAAGATATGCGATGAAATTTCCGAACTGTTTAATACTCTAAATAGATTTTAAAATGCAAAGAAGTAAGTTAATAAAAGAAAAGACATTCACATATTTTTATAAATAATTTTTAAGTGAATGAACAAAATAAAATTATACTACTATTTTTGATACTTTCTATGTTGATGTTCTTTTAATTGCAATAAAATATAAAGATACAATTTATTCATGTAGGTTTTAGTGTTTTAAGATTAAAGAACATTCTCGTATAATTTTAAAAAATAGAAAGCATCATCTAGAGAAAAGTTAAAACTTCCTTTCTCTGGACTTAGGGAATTAAACAGAGTTTTTGTGCATTTTTAGTAGACTGTAATTCAAAAACTAGTTAAATATCACTCATAAAATTTATATGGTAGCTTTTTATTACAAAGATGTTTATTATCCTAACTTTTTAGAATTTTTTACCCTGTCCCTTTTGAGATATTAATTAGTGAAAACTGCCCAAAACAGGCTTAACACGGTTTTTGATAAGCTGTACAAAAACAAGGACATGGTTTATAAGATTGACATTTTTACAACAAGTATTCCTATGAGATATTTATGAAAAAAAATATTTTAGGTGAGCCCGATTTCCTTCATAAAAAATAAGGGTAGCGAAATGTGGTGTTTGACCTTTTATTTCTAACGTTTTTAAACTTTTTTTAACCTAGATCCATAAGTCTAATGAAATTCTCTAATAATTTAAAATGTAGACAATTTTATGATGAACATTTTAGTTTTTTATTCGTCTTGATAGGTAGAAAATTAAAGTAGCTACAGCATTTTCCGTGAAACACGTTTTTCACCAAAAAATAACTTCGAATCTGGATAAAAATGAACGCTCCCCAAAAATTATAAGGTCAAAAAATTTTTCATTCATGTTTTTAAACTCATAAAACTCATGAAGAAAACTTGGTTAAAGAATTAGGATAATTAAAGATGTCGAGCAACACCCGCTTGGTGATTTGAAATGGATTGACCATAAAATTAATTTATTATTTTCCACTTTCCAGTTGAAATATGTAATAATTTTTATATTTGCATGCTCAAGATGCGAGAAAGACAGAATTATCTTAAAATAATAAATTGAGGTTTTAAGGAATACTCATTGTTCCATTTTAATTTTACAAGGGTTTACAATTTTATGTTTTTTAGGATGATTAATTTAACTTTTTAGTGGGGAGAAATAATACTACTGTTATCCACTGAAATTATGTGTCATCGGATCTCAGAATAAATATATATATATATATATATATATGTGTGTGTGTGTGTGTGTGTGTATGGAATCGGGTATGCACATTTAAGTGAAAAAGATTTTGGGGTGTGGACACACAGTGTTCAGCAGTTAAAGTACTTGAAGAAATACATCTTTTATTCAATTTCTTTTTCAATCATCTAAAAGTGAAAATGCGCTCATTCTCTCAAAATAAAATTATTTCAAATTATTACGTTATTTAAAAAAATGTATACCTATAAATATAATAACGGAAAAGTTTACATAATCTTTAGTTATACATCAGTGCCGAAATTCATGAACTTGTTTTGATTTTAAAATGAAAGAGTTAGTGCTACAAGATACCTTACTGACCTTATGAAATGATATTATTCGGTCTCTACTTAAATCACAAAACTATTTAAACTGTATTCATAAAAAAATAATTCATGCAATTTAGATTTTGGTATAAGGAGGAGTACACATGCATAAAAAATTAAGTAAACGAAGTTTTGAGGTCCATTTGAAAGAAAATAATTAACGAACCCTCACCTTTCTCATGGAATATAATGATATATATGTTCTGATTAAATATTTCTAAATACTCCAGTATAATCTCACAACAACTTTAAATATGTAATGTTACTGAAGAGTACGATATGGTTTTGAAAGTTTGGACATATTTGCTGTCTTAAAATCTTGATATTTCCTCCAAATGCCATAAGCTTCCTCTTTGTTTGATGTATGTATGTGCCTAGTGTAGACAAGAGGGATATTTTTTTACCTTTCCACTCTTAAAAAAGAGCTGCTTAAATTTCTTGTCTGAAGTTTCAAAATTTTTTTTACACTCTAAAAGAAACGTCACATGCCATATTTTTTAAATGTTGTTAGATTTTACACGCATACGAAAATCATTACAGCTGTATGTGACAGTTTTTATTATTTCTTAATTTGCCATGTTTACGAGAAACGTTATGCGTAATATTTATCTTGTCTCAGCAGCAATTAGAATAATTCATTTTATAAACACTGACATGTTTCTCAGTAGCAAAAAATACAATTATGAATCTTCTTAAATTTTTCGGCAGCTTTGGAAATGTCAGTTAAAAAATTTAAATAATTATGGTTCTTTAATAAACGCAGTGTAGAAGATTTGTTTTCATTAAAAATATGGTAGGCTTAAAATTAAAAGTTTTAGTTGAACATCTCATGCGAAAATGTATTTTTTTTTGGTTTCATATCAAATAATAAACTGATTAAAAAAAGGTTACACCGAAAAAACATTATTTTTGTTCCTTGCGTTTCATATTAAATAATTTCAGTGCCTTTAAAAAATCTCCTTCATAATTCTTTAAAAATATTGTCTGAGCCAATGGAATGAGCAAGACAAATATTTTTACTTTTCCATATATCCAATTTGTATTGCTTTTATAAAAAAAATCTAAATGGGGAACAATAACTACTCTAATTATAACATAATTATAATACCACTGATTACTTTTTATCCATATTAAGCAGAAAACTCAGACAGTGGCCTTTCTTTTTTTTAAATTTTATCTTGCAAACAAGTAAAAATAGTTATTTAAGATCTTAAGTCCTACAAAAATTTTATTCCTTTAATAATATAAAACTTCCTATTTTTCCTTATCAAATTTCTTTTACAAGAATTTAAATACTTACGTCAATATTTTCGAAGGACAATTTTTTTTCTTGAAAACCTCGCAATTCATAAATTTATGATTATGTATAATTGATATACTTCGGAGAATCAGCACATATATATAACATTAAAATATATTTAATTTATAATCAGTGTTTCCACAACTGTCACTGAATCCCTAGACATTATTTTTGATCAAGTAACATGTCTAAAGACATCATCCTTGTAGTTGTTGCTGATCCCTGTCACCCAGCAGAGCTAGATTAGTTCCATGATACCGCACGCTCTCAAGAAGTCAATGACCAACAATGGCAGCTCCAGAAGATCTTCCTTTTCAAGTCCCAAGACACTAGGATAAGATCCGGAGTGACTTGGCCTTTGGGACATTTGGTACAAGTTTCATAGATAGGGAAAAAGGGCAGTTTCTGTTATCCACAGAGACCGGAGCACCAATGGTAGAAGTCTGACTTAGCTCCTATTCCTACAGACTTTGGCTGGGCATAACGGAATGGCCTTCACGCCTTGGGTGACCCTACCAGGAGTATACACTACCGACGTACTTCACCAATTCCGTCCAGGGGAGATTCCCCCTCGCCGAGGAGAGGCAGCCTGCAGGATTTAAGGGGGGCATCCTTACATTTGTTCAATGATGAATTTATAACATCCTTAATTATTCCCCCTTTTAATTAAAATAATGATTTTTGCCATATCAAGATTATTGTAATTCGGTTTTCAATCTTTCTTCTTGGGTTTTAATTTTGAAGGCCTGGGCTACCTGGTGTTATCACGTGAGGATTTGGTACTCAGTGAGGTTGGATTGAATCCCGACATGTATCACTCAATGCTCTCGTATCTAAGCTTGGGTATGTGAACGTTAAATATGTAAGCCGAAAAGTACCTTCAGGATTTTTTAAGGGTGGGAGGAGAGTACAAGTCCCCCCAGATGTCACCCCTGGGAATATTCGGTCTACATCGTGGTGGCACCAAGGGGGTTGGGTTGGCTCACCTCACTGGTTCTCCCAGGTAAATAGAGGCTAACAATTCTTCACATTACATACAGTGGTGGAAATTGATTTATGAAAATACGGTATTTTGACAAAAACTTCTTTAATATTCAGTAAAAATCAATGAAATTTCATACATTATACTTGCTACGTATAACAAATGATTTACAAAAATGAAATTTCATACATAATAATAAACAAAAACATAAGATCAAAAATTAGATTTTCGTAAAATACAAACACGGAAATTGATTTATGAAATATCGCATTGATTATGAAATAATTTTTAAAAAAATAAAATGAATACCTGCATCATGTTTTAAATATGTATATAGTATCATTGTATGTATCAGTGTAACGTAAGGTATAATTTACAATAGTATATTGATAATTTAATGTGATATTATACAATTATTTTTGAAATTAGAATTAACAAATTGGAATGTAATTTAATTGTGAAGTATAAAATGTAATTGTGTTGTATTTATGTAAATGTTGTTGTGCACAGTGTCGCAGATAGTGCTGTGTATTGTGTAAATAGTGATATCTACAGTATTAAGCAGAGTTGAAGTAATGTGTTGCATATAGAGTATTTATATACAGTGCACTTATATATTGCGTATTATTGTATAACCCAATGACAAATATAAATATAACAGGTTAATACTTAAAGTTAAAGAAGAAAATGTTGCTTTGGTGTGACGGCTCCGCCGGTCCTGAAGTGGACTGGTAGGAGCGCTGACGAGACAACCTTTAGTCAGCAGGAAAATTCGCCGTATTATCTAGCGATAGGGACGGCATGACTTACGAATCCTTATGAAATATTGCATTTCATTGTCTATTCTGAAATAATGTGACATAAAATTTGCATAAAACAAAGTAATTTTACATTGGCAGTAGACATAAAAAGTGTTATATATTGGAAGCAATGCGTTTCAGTCATACTTTTCACTATGGGTAAACGAAAGGTGTTGTCTGAGGACGAAAGAGCCAAAATCAATGCATATCTAGAATGTGAAAAATCTGTTCCAGAAATTAGTAAATTAATTAAAAGATCAGTTGGTGTTATATATAACTATAGAAAAGATCCAGTAAATTACAGCAAAAATTTTAACAAAAAAGGTAATCCACATTAACTAAGATGGAGAAAAGAGGGATTCTTCAACTTGCATCAAAAACCGGCCACAGTTCAAAGCAGATTTGTGCAGATCTATCCCTTCCTGTTGCTTCTAGAAGAGTTAGGCAAATTTTACATTCTTCATGGAGCTTGAGGTCGAAAATGAAGTCTGTTCCAAAGTTACTTCTGCGTCACAAGCAGATATGTTCGCAGTATGGCGAGAAGTACGTGACAATGAGCAACAATTGAAAGAAGGTCATTTTCTCCGATGAAAAGAAATTTAATTTGGCTGGCCCCGATGGCTTGAATTATTATTGGAGGAATCTCCGAAAACAATCAAAATCTACATTCAGCAGAAATTTTAGAGGCGGAAGTTTGATGATTTTGGCAGCGATTGCTTATGATGGCAGAAGTGAAATTGTATTTTTAAATGGTCGCCAGAATTCATTTGATTACAGCTCAGTTTTAGAAAATTCCCTTCTTCTATTTGCATGGCAATATTATACTTTAGATTACATCTTCATGCACGACAATGCAAGTATTCACACTTCAAATGCAACGAAAGATTTGTTTGACGAACAGAATATTGTTCTTTTATATCATACACCTAATAGTCCTGATTTGAACTCCATTGAAAACATTTGGGGACAGCCTGTTCGAAAGGTTTATGCAGACGGGATGCAGTACACATCACTTGTAGAACTGAAAGCTTCAATCTGTCAAAACTGTTAACTAATTGATCACAAGTACATTCAAAATCTTGTTTATCAATACCATCTATAATAAAATAAACTTTGATGAAGAAAGGCGAATTTACAATCTATTAATGTCCATGGAATGTGATATTTCATAAATCAATTTCCATGTTTCTATGTTACGAAAATCTAATTTTTGATCTTATGCCTTTCTTTATTATTATGTTTGAAATTTTATTTTTGTAACTCATTTTTTATACATAGAATGTATAAGGTATGAAATTTCATTCCTTTTTAATGAATATTAAAAATGTTTTTGTTAAATTATCGTGTTTTCATAAATCAGTTTCCACCACTGTATGTAAACGTCTTCAGGGACAAGTGTCCCAAATAGGAAAACAAACGGGATTTTTATTTGTTTCATTCTATCCAAAAATTGACATTTGATCTATTTTATTATTGCTTGACACTGTATACAGATTGGGTTATTTTTGTATATACTTTTACTCCTAAGAGTAATCAAAGCCACGCTTCGTTTTTGACTGCCGAGATGAAAGGAATGTTGGGTGGGGGAAGAAGAAGAAATTTTAATGTTTAGAAGCATTGCTAAATGATAAACATCGCTCTTTTGTATATTGTTACAGAGATGATTACGAACACAGAGATTAATATACTACACTTCTAAGCATAAAAGACGCATCTAATTTTTTTTTTCCATTTTTACAGTTTTCTGGTTTGTGAGCTACCTGGCATTATTCCTAAGCCAAAAGGCCGTAATAGTAGAAATTCTTTAAAGAAATAAGATGTATCTCAAAAAACTGTTGAAGTCCTAAGAGAATTGGCCATACCTCAGTCTTCTTTTCTGAGAAAAAAATTGAGATACGGCTTTTATACTTTGGAGGACAGTATAGTACGTTAACAGTATGTCTCTATTGGCGTAAAGTGGTGTTTCGGGTGATATCGCAGATTTCATCTGCTACGCATAGGTTTTCCCTTGCGCATATATGTATAATACTTCATCTGCATTTAAGACCAGGTGTATTTTACGTTGAAAGCTTTGAGATCATGTTACGTCTAATACCGCGGATGTTCAATTCCTATGTTTACCTATAATATATTATCCTCTCAGTATTTTTCTAATCACACATTGCCAAATACGTATTTTTATAAATCTGCATTTTTTTGATAGATGTATTTGTTGAATGCGTGTATTTAAAAAGTAATTATTCGGTATTTTAATAGGAAATAAATATATTAATGTCCAATAAAAACAGCATTTCTTATTTATAGTAAAAATAAATAAAATAATAAGGTTTTTGAAAAGTTTAAGCAATTAAGTTTTCATTAAAGCGCTGCAATTAAATTTTTATTAAAAGCGCTGCAATTAAATTTTTATTAAAAGCACTGCAATGAAATTTTCATTTTCAATTGAATAAAACAGAGTAGAAAATATGTATTTTTTTATCCGTGAATAAAAGAATACCGAGGAAAAAATTCCCTATAGCTTAGCATAATATGCGAAAACAACTGATGCCCCTCCATTATGTGTATCTCTTAAGTACATCATTTCTTCTCTGATGTCTCATTACTTTACAGTGTGTATGATGGGAATGGGTTTTTCTTTTTAAGGTACAAGTTTGTTAGTCAGCAAACAGTGCTATTCCTTAGAGAGGAAAGAAAATGTTTATAGAATAAATTGAAAATGCTTAATGTACTAGTACTTCACATTCATGTATATTTATTTTTAACTTTGTATCTATGAAAATCCCTATTTTTACACCGTTCGGTTTTAAAAGAAAGTTAGGTAAAAGTGCAATAACTCTGAATATATCTACACTCCTTCAGAAAAGGATATCTAATTTTCTTGCGAATTATCTGAATACGTATTTGAACTATTTTACAAAGTTTTTTAATTACAGAATTTATAACCATGTTCACGCCACGCCGAATAATCTTATTGTTGTGATAAAATTTGAGCTATGGTATATCAATGAGTATTTATTCTACCACATCAAGAATTACTCATTACCGCCCCGGATTGTTATGGAGGAAGAAAATAATACATTTTATTACATTTTTGAGCAATAAATGGTGTTTGGAGATTAGTAATGTAGATTTCATTACGACAATGGAACACTAACAATATTAAAGTAATAACAAACTTTATACATATAACACACAATCATATATATATATATATATATATATATATATATATATATATATATATATATATATATATATATATATATATATATATATATATATATATATATATATATATATATATATATGTGTGTGTGTGTGTGTGTGTGTGTGTATGTGTAGTTTACAATTTTCCCGCAGGGAAAATTGTTAATTATACATATTATTCAAGTTTCAACAAATTGTGGAAACATTAATACTCATTAAGAACTACAGTAACATTAAGACAAAAGACACAATCATCGGAAGTTGTATATATATATGTATATATATATGTATATGTGTGCGTGTGTGTGTATGTGTGTGTTTGTTTGTTTACACTTAAAGAGTAGTTGTATGAAGGGTACTTGAAAACAAAAATTCAAACAGGACAGACTCACTTAGCTCCAGTTTTTATTAGATATGCACAGATAATTTGAAAATAGGCTTAGTTCAATTAAATTCCGTTTAAAAATCTTTTTAACAAATAATTTCCATACTGCTGTATGCATAAAAACTGAGCAACTGAACACAGATAAAAGTGAAACCTGACCAGAGAATATTACTTATGAAAGCTGAAATGAATATTACTGAAAATTCTTGGAGCGATAAAAATATTATCCTAATTGCATTTTGCAAAAAAAAAATATATTAATTGCTATATAAGGATATATACCAGTGTAGTTATTTTATGCTAAATGACTTGAAGCGGTTATGGGAAATATTCGTATTAAAGATGCAAACTAACATGAGAGTCTCATTATATAAATTAAAGTTTTGTTTATATAAATGCTCCTTACAATTGCGTATATAAATGAAAAAAGGTCTAATTTTGAATAGAAGTAGCTGTTATATTGTATTATTTTTTAAAGTATTGACTTTCGGTAAAAGGATCTTTTTACATTCGTTTATATTGCAAATGAATATAAATACAAAATATTATAGGAAAAAATATTAAAAATGTGATTTCTTAAATGAATAAAAACATTTTGACATAATGAATAATAATGAATAATTTATTGTAATAAAGAAAAGTTATCTCTAAAATTTTTATTCTTAAAAAGATTCATAGATATCAAGAAATGCATTACTTTCATTTTTTGTAATTCACGTACTCAAATAATAATACATAAAAGAACTTTTTAATATTTTGCCCCCCTGGTACCACCATTTGGATATTTAACCCTCTAATGGTACGGTGATTTGAGACGAAATGGATGGTACGGTCGGGTCGGATCCGACCCGATCTCTTTTTTGATGAGGGTTTTTGTAGAAATAAGTACACAATAAGCATTTTTGTTGCATAATAACATTTATTGATAATATTTTACATGAAATAAAACCCTTTTTGTAGAAAAAATGAGCAACGAATTGTAATTTTGCTAAACAAAGAAAATGTCTTTGGCATTTACTTAGAATGCTGCATATATTAGGTCTAATATGCAATTCAGTGTAGCCAGTTTTAGAAGTTAGTGAAACCAAATTGTCGGGGGCAAAACTGTTAAGAATAATATCTACTGACATTTTGGGCTTTCAAAATCAAAATGAAAAATTTTAAAAAGTCTAAAATTAAAAAAAAAATTTAAAATGACTTTGGATCATGAATAATGTTTTTCAATAAAGACACTCTTATTTACTTATTCATATATCTAGTAGGGTGGTCTAGTAGGAATATCTGGTTGGGTTCCTTGTCAACTCCATCTCTTGCAATGAGAGGAGAGAGTACGGGAGGGGGAAGTCACACCCTTTGGTCGGATCCGACTCCCACCGTACCGTTAGAGAGTTATATATAATTAGGATTCTCAAATATAAAATGGATACTTAGGTGTAATGTATATATATATATATATATATATATATATAAATTTATATAACATTTATATATTTAAAATTTATTCTCTATAATATATTCTCTATAATTATATAAATTTAATCTCTTAAATTTATATAATTAAAAAGATGTATGGACATCCATAACTGCATTACTTTCAATTTTTAGTATTCACATACCCAAAAAATTATGTATGAAAAACTTTTTAATAGTTTACCTGGTGTAAATATAAAAATTAAATATAATAAAGATATTTAAATATAAAAAGGATATTAATGGTATTTAAATATCAAAAAATGGGATGGAAAATTCAATAGCGTTTCAGGCGTGTTGAAATGAAACCCTTTGGACACAACCTTGAGGTGTAAATTGTATTCTTGTGCTCTGTATACGGTTTATCAGAAAACCTCGAAATCATGAAGGTTTTTTTTATAGTGCCTTCCTGGATGCGGATATAATGCCCAGATGTGTTTCACTTATAATATTGTAAAGGAATATAAATGCAAGAAATGATAAAAAGAAAAAAAAGGAATAAAAATATGATTTCTTAAATTAATGAAAATCTTTTTGCATATAATGAATATTAATAAATTATCTTCTTTAATGAAGAATAATGATCTCTTAACTATATATATATATATATATATATATATATATATATATATATATATATATATATATATATATATATATATATATATATATATATATATATATATATATATATATATATATATATGTACTTAAAAAGATGTATGGCTATCCATAAATGCATTACTTTTAATTTTTGTATTGACATACCTAAATAATAATACATAAAAGAACTTTTTTATAGTTTACCCCCCAACCCTCTGGCCTAAGGATATTTAAATTGTAAAGATATGGAATGCAAAATTCGGTAACATTTCAGTCGCATTGAAAAGAAACCCCTGGAGACAGGCTTGAAGTGTAAATTGTATTCTTGTGCTCTGTATACGGCTTATCAGAAAACCCAGAAATCATGATGTTTTTTTTTTCATAGTCTTTTCCTGGATGCAAGTATAGCGGCCAGATGTGTTTGACGTACCGTGCAAATGAGGGTTTTTCTCAGTCCTTTTTTTAATTTGTTTGTTTTAAAGGAAGATTTACGTGACGCATTTATTTTTTCTCCACGGAATTTTATAATTGATAGCATAATTACGTTACATCCGCTTAACGAAGAAAATTAATTTTAACGTTATTACTCTTGTGGGTAAGAAGCTAAAAAGTTGTGAAAGAAACTAAGCTTGTTCTTGTTTATATATACTTAATATTTTATCATGAGTGTTAAGCAAAAATAGAAAGTATTTCTGACTACTTTCTTTGGTGAAATTTTTTTGTCTTTTATTTCATTCGATATTATTACCGAAGAAAAATTTGAAGGTTGATCCCATCCTTGTTAATTAAGTGGTTATTACAAAATAAAGTGGTTAATTACAAAATTATTGCAAAAAAATTGTGAAATAGCGAAAAATGCGAATAATAGATTTAATTATGAATATTTTTGCAATCTAGAATATTTTGTACATACGCATTAAAAATTAATTTTAAAAGTAAAATCGTAACATAATTTATCGATTTCTATATAAACAAAAAACATGTTTTTGCTCATGAGAGACTTTTATTGATTTTCCTTTTTCTTCTTTTTAATTCACAGTAAAAATTGCAAAAATAAATTATGAGAAAATTGCCTTTTAGCATTAAAATTTTTAATATTTCCCAGTATGCAGTACATAAAAGAATATAATTGAATTTTCCCCTGTCACAGATATTTTATAAAATTATGGATTTCTTTAACAGCATTTATGTTTAAAGTATTTGATGGAAGGAATATGAAAGAAAACAAATTATTTTGCGGAAATAATATTTACTAAGACATATTGAGTATAATGATATCTTTGATTTCCTAAAGATTTGATTTAATAAAAATTTTACTCCAAATTAAATTAAATTTTTCAAGTATACCTTGAGAAAATTAGAGACAAGTACTTAAATGAAAGATCTCTGCCTTAAGAGGATTCTTGGAAAAATCTATTGGAATTTAAATTAATTTCTTCATTTCTCCAAAGAATGAAAATAATAATAAAAAACCTATAATAAACAGCCTTCTGTGCGATAATGCAGTATTTAAGTAATAATTTGCTCGTAACTTGAATAATTAGAATTTTGTTTTTGGAGTTGCTATATTCAAAATATCCCCAAGCATGTTAATCGTCTCGCTTTAGAGAGGTTAACATTTTTAAGGAGTACAGTGGAGTCCCGATAATCCGAAAGGATTGGGACTAGACCCTTTTCGGACTAACGAATTTTTCGGATTGAGCGAAATCATTCTTAAAATAAACTTAAATTACATAATAACACGTGATAACATAAATATTACATATTACATCTGATTACACAGTATATTTTATAAGGTATGTCTAAACATTACCAATTCTCTGGACGAAATTGTGATAAGAGAGCGGAACGCTGCCTAGTACAGTACAGTAGAGTGTAAGATTTTAGACGATCAGCAAATTGTTGAAATGGCTTTGAAAAAAAAACCTGTCAACTTCTCAGACCACAGTGAAGGTGAAGCAGACGGTGGCAGGGAGCAGAGTGTGTCCCACCAAGACGAGGCGGCTGTATTTGATGTAGCGCTACTTTATATTTCTTAGTATCACTGTGGTTTTATTGTAACCTCAGTACTTTTTGACTTTTGGTTTCGGATTAAGCGGACTTTCGGATTACGAAGTTCGGATTATCAGAACTCCACTGTATATATATATATATAAAAGGAAAATATATTTTCACTGCATACATACTATGCATCTGATGATTCTATTTACAAGAATCTTTTCCCCTATATGTGTTTTACCACACAATCCTTAAAGAAGCTATGTATTTGTATTAATTACACTCTAGATTAATAAATTAAAGTGAGAAAAATTAAAGTGGAAAATACTTAAATTGGGTATTTTTACAAAACAACATACTTTTTTACTAAAAGTCTCTGCTTTTAGATAGAAAAGTTGAGTTTGCAAGAATTTATCTTGCTATTCAATTTCTGTAAATAATTAAGTATAAATAATTGTATAAGGGACATCCAATGCATTTTTTTCATGGTTTCATGATAAAAAAATGTTTCCGGATATTTTGCAAAACTATGTACTTTTTGGCTAGAGGAGTCTTGTTGGTCAATTGAAAACTGTTGTTTCCTGATGTCGGCAACACATGAAATCTAGTCCAGAGATCTTGATTAAATATATTTATTATACATATATACAACACGATGAACGATGAAAGGCACATAGCTGGGAATATATCCTCACAGTGACACATTGTCCATGCGACTCTCCCGTGAGCTGACATTTACAGGGTGGTCATAAAAAAACTTCGCTGATATATGGACCTCTAGTGGCTATTCCGATCAACCGATCAAGATGAGATTTTAGATATAGTTATTCAGAGATATGAGCTCGGAATTCTGTGAACGGCAACCAAATGGCGCTCAGTGTTACAGTTATAGGTGCAGAAACTCGAAATTTTCGAATGGCAACGCCCACTTTTTACCGTCGCAAAATTCTCAGCGTATGTGCAAACCCTAAAGAGCGTTGGAACGGTACGTGTATCACAAAAAAAAAACGGGCGCGTTATGCACGCACAAAAAACTGCTCTGCGAACGGCCAACAAAAACACGATGATGGCACCCATGTGGAAAATGTGAAATCCAAATAAAAGTTTTCTTTTGTCCTATCTGTGTTGTCATCAGTGATTGGTGTCTTGCCTCTGTCATATGCAAAATTACTCTGTGCGCCCCGATCGTGTTTTTGTAGGCCGTTCGCAGAGTTGTTTTTGTGCGTGCATAACGCGTCCGTTTTTGTGATACACGTACTGTTTCAACGCTCTGTAGGGTTTTTGCATGCGCTGAGCATTTTGTGGCGGTAAAAAGTGGGCGTTGCCATTTGAAAATTTCGAGTTTCTGTACCTATAACCGTAACCATGAACGCCAATTTATTGCCGTTCACAGATTCTCGAGCCCATACCTCTGAATAACTATATCTGAACTCTCATCTCTATCGATTGTACGGAACAGCCGCTAGAGGTCCATATATCGGCAAAGTTTTTTTATGACCACCCTGTATATCCGTTCGAAGTCTAAAACGGCGCCTGCGCGTTGCTAGGCACTTCGCAAACCTCTTGACATTTATCTTGACCTTGAGAATGACTGCGCTACTATACGTAGTGGTATTCTTCTTCACAGAAAAATAGGTCCCCTTGCTCAAACTCAACAAAAACTTTGTCTTACAAGAATGGACTAATGAAATAAAACCTACATTATTACAAAATGCTCTCAGTTTTATTTAAATAATTAATCAGTTTGTAAAATTAACATATTTTCTCCGATGGAATGTATATCTCATTCTCACTTCATCAGGAAATGTCTTCTGTCCAGTGGCTTTAGCGCATTTGATTGTGGTAGAACATTGCGTCATTCTATCTATCAGTCACTGTTCGACCATTTTTAGGCCATCTTTCTACATTTTGAATCACATTTGAACTACATTTACCACAGGGTTAGCTGTCTTCTATTGACGAATAAGATAATAGCAGTATACGTTGCATAAAAGTATTTATTTTTTAACCCAAAATTTCCTGTATGCATACCATGATCTAGCAACATCCAAAAGCCATCACTTATTTTATCAGAATTAAAAGTAATAAGGGGAAATACAGTACTAAGTAGCAAATACTGCTTGTCTTACGTGTATAGATTTTTTAAGATAGCTGTTTAGAAAGTATCAGCTGTTAAATATGTGCTAAATGAGACCAAACTGGATGATTTAGAACTCCTTCTTCTTCTTGTGTTTTAACCTAAAACTATTGAAACTTGTCGTCAAGATTTATCGTGATTCTCATCGTTGTGATTCTTTCTTCCTGAACTTTACGCGGTTACTTGCGTGACAAAATAGATTTTATTTACATATTTTACAGAAATAAAAACAAAAATAACGATGCAGTAGTTTAGTACTAAATTATTGACAGAATCGATTATTATAACTTTTTTTTTGTCTCAATGACTCCCTTTATAGAAAGATGAAAACTAGAACTATACCTAGTTCACTCTGATAACTAAAAAACCATGATACACAAAGTTCAACTGAATTTTGGCAATTCCCATGCATAGTTAAATCTCTAATATTGAACATCATAAGATTTTACTTTACAGAAGCCTGCAGAAAACAATTGCGATTAAAGTCAGTAAAAACTTTATAGCTGTGACACGATTTAAAAACTCGAACAAATATTATCAGATATTCTGATAATACTCTATATCTTAGTGGGATCAGATATAAATTGAAAATTTATGTTTCAAGAACTTTAATAAAATCACATAAATGTGAATCACAAATTGTCTTCAATCAAGCATATATTTGACCGATTTCTGGACTAAATTTCCACATTTCCGTCGTATACCGGAAGTTAATAATCCATCTATATGTGTGTCTACTATTTACTCTGCACATACGCCTATCTCTATCTGCAGAGCTTTATGATCGGAGCTCCAAATGTCCTAACTGTAACAATCCCATCAACTTTGTATAACATATAATGTATCATAATAGTAAATTGATACCAAAATTGCTTGTCTCTTAAATAAAAATCAGAAATGGAATTTTAATTTCGGTTTGACCGACGAAATGATAAATTATGTAAACCGAATTACATTAATACTATCATTAAGAGCTCTAAAATTTGATCGCATAATTTTATATTAATTATTTCAAATTCACTGGACTTCTTAAAACGGTATATGTCGCATTAAGTTTTCGTAACAGTAAAACACATGTATAACTTGTTTATTTTGTATTTCTATAAAATAACTTTTAACTTGTTTTTATTTAAATATTTTAAATTTGCTTTTCTAGGCACCCACAAAAATATAACTCACTCAGTTTATTCTCGTAACGGACTCACAACCTTATTTGTAATATTTTCATTTCAAAGAAAAATATATTCTCTGTTTTAAAAACTAAAATCTGTAATCCTTTATTCTTTTTCTTCATTTTAAAAGCCCTTTCCGGTTTATATTTTTTCTTCTGGAAAATCAGTCTCACAATAAATTTTACGGTCTTGAACGAGATTTTGCCCTTTGTTCCTTTCTTCCCAGAAGACGGGATTATATTGACTGGTTTAGAGTATGATACCCTAAGGACAATTTTACTATATGCCATGATTGAGTTTTTCACCATAAATATAGCTATTGAAGAACGATTTTCTTGCCGATGTATTTCGGTGTCTTTTATCTTCTTCTGCTATGTGATAGATGTTTATTTTTCTCAAACTGCACCTCCGTGCTTCGAGATTTCAAAAATACTTTCTGCCCTTGTTTAAACAACACTGCAGCTGTGTAGAAAATATAAATACTTGGAAATAAACGGAAATTTATTTTTTGTCATTTTAAAATTTTTTGAATTAAATATAAATGAAATAAATTGCATTTCATTTATTCATTTGTCAGGTAAGCTGAACAAGTTTTAATAAAATGCTTATAAATATTTTAATAATTAAAATAGATGCGTCTTTATATAAAAAAAATCCTATAAATCAGGGTTTGATGAAAAGTTTTATTCGAGATTTCAGAAATACTTTCTGCTCCTGTTTAAATAACACTGCAGCTGTGTAGAAAATATAAATACTTGGAAATAAACGGAATTTTTTTTTGTCATTTTTAAAATATTTGAATTAAATATAAATCAAACATATTGCTTTGATTTATTCATTTGTCATGTAAGATGATTAAGTTTTAATAAAATGCTTATCAATATTTTACTAATTAAAATAGATGCTTTTTTATATAATTAAATTCCTATAAATCAGGATTTGATGAAAAGTTTTACTTGAGATTTCAGAAATACTTTCTGTTCCTTTCAAAATAACACTGTTGCTGTGTAGAAAGTATAAATTCTTGGAAACAAACGGATTTTTTTTCATTTTTTAAAATAATTGAATTAAATGTAAATCAAATATATTGACTTTGATTTATTCATTTGTCATGTAAGAAGAACAATTTTAATAAAATGCTTATCAATATTTTAATAATTAAAATAGATAATTCGTTATTTAAATAAATTCCTATAAATCAGGATATGAAAACATTTACTTTTTAGGGTAAAAAATAGAAACATATTATATTTTAATATTCTTCATTAATTATAATAGAAAGACAAATATAATATTAAAGTTAAAAAAATCAATATTCTCATAGGAATTTTTTTCCTTGTCAGCCAATATTTGATATCTTATATCCACGTAATTTTATCACAGTAAGATATTTTGTAATGATATAAAAATGCTATAGGTATATCTCCATTCAATATTTATATCAAACTATTAAACTGCTGATCAAGAAATTTAAGTACGTCAGATAGGATGCCCGTTTTATTTTTCTAATTAGATATAATTTTAATAAAATATTTTAAAATAAAGTATTAGTTAAAGGGAGAATTAAGTATTAACCTCAGCAACATAGGTTCACTCACTTAAACTACAAATAATTGAAAATATTTCTCTAGTACAACAATGGTGGATGAAATTATGATATATAGACATGGTATTTCCTTATTGTCCTCTAAAAATAACCTTAACATAGAAATTACTGAGTATTATTAACTTATTTATATAGTGACCCCAAAGACATTTTATCTAAAAATAACTATTACATGACATTTCATCCTTGCAGAGATTAATAAACTAAATAGAGAAATAAACAGTGAAATAATGTACACGGGAAAACAGATAAATCCGGGATATACAAACTATTTACATTAGTTGATGTGTATGTAATCAAACTAATTTTTCATAAGCATTATGTTGTACAATTTATATAACACTATAGAATATAGTCTTTTTTAAGGTAAATAGTATCCCAGAGAAATCGTTTAAATTTCTGACTTTTCTATCTGGGTACCTGACATTGTTCAATTTCATCAAAATTATATATCACACCGTTCGGACCTCATGCATATCGTTTTAAATATCGGAGTTTAAAATTCATTATATACAGGGGTATACCCAAAAATTAGAAAACTGCTAAAACAATAGGGTTGCATTTCAGATGTATTACAGTCGCTACAGAATTACCTTTTGTGGAATTAATTTCTCAAATTGCAAGATTTCGGGAGTGGCAGAAAGGTGTGAAAACTGGTGTGAGGCTTACGTGTGCACCTGTTGCTAAATCGGCGGAAATAGTCCATGTATCATGAAGCGTAGTATGAAAGACGATGGCATGGTTAAAAAAATGTGTAAGGTATTTCTTCTGAATGCAAAAAGTCTAAACGTCACACACAGAAGACAATTAGGCAAAGGCAAAACTTGGAACGAATCGTACTACGTAACACTGTGAATAATGCACAGCCAATAATATCAAAGGAGAATACGAGTCGTGATGATTCTGTGTCAGCCATAACAAGTCGACGAGTGCTGCATAAAGCTAGTATTTATGATCATGTTGCAATCCAGATGCCACTCATTACTGATGCAAATGTAAAATCGTGTCAGAAAGAAGGCGCTATGTACATGAAAACTGGATTTTTTATTGGCAACCTGTCATCCGATCGGATAGCTGGAACTTCATATTGTTTCCAACCACTGAAGACTATGCTTTCGGCGAACACCTTCCGAAGCATACCATTCTAACTGCTTGGTTCCTACCGTCAAACATGATGATGGTTTTCTGAACTGATCTTTAGCTGTTATTAGCACCCATTGACATCGGAGTTCTAAGAACCAATATTTAGGTGGATCACATGGCCCAGGCGTTATTCCATAATAACAGTCATATTTCCAAGACGATAAACAAATACGAGCATCGGGCAAATGTCACATGTATCTTGTGATCAAGAGGGTAATGTACAACGTCTTTCCTGGCCACCTCAGTTGTTTAACTTTAAAGTTATTTAAAGGACATTAAAAGGACATTTAAAGGAGCTTTTGTGGGAATAGTTTTTGGGAAAGTTCCGATATCACTGACACAGTTAGGACATATAAAGCAGGATGAATGATACTTAATTCTTGCACCTTATGCACTGGATGTACTTCTCTCTATTCTAAGTTGAATTCACTCTGTTCTGTAAACCAACGGCCTACCGTATAATAATATAAAATTTCTTCAGAAAATGTCTGTGTTACCATTATTTTGAAAACCTCTTGTAATACCTTCGGGACTTCACGTTTGATTTGGTTTGAGTTATATTTGATTGAGTCATTGTCTACGCCTATTACAACTCTGATGTATGCGTTATTTTTTATAGAATGTAATCAGAATGTGCTAAATATGATCAGTAAAAAATAAGTGTTGTGGTACTAAATGATCTCAGTCATTTTTATAATGCGTCTAGATGACTATTCAAAATATTAATTTGTTATTACAGAAGGTCGTTCTCACTTTATGGAAACGATTTTGAAATTTGTTTTCGGCGTTTGCATTTTAAGATAAATATTTGACAACTTCAGAATAATTGTCTGCTATTGTTTTGCTTTGATTGGAATGTAAAGTAAAAGATTTATTTTAAAAATGGCTCCTAAAATTGATAGATGGCTCGAAGGTGACATAACTGCCTTTTCCAGGGAGAAATATTCGTATCAACAAATTATAAAGCGGTGCAAAAATTTCGGTTATGCCATTTCAAAAATAGGTATTGATAATATATTAAATTTGAAAGGGAAAAAACGTCTAACAGAAAGTAAAAATGAAAACATGACCACTAAACCTCATACTAAGACTGTTCGAACGCAGGTAAATATCAAGAAAGTGAAGTCTCTGATCCTAAAAGAAAATACGGCGAATCAAAGATCCATTGCACTGAAACTAGGAATGTCTTCTGGCACTGTAAGTAAAATCATTAATAAAGATTTGAAGTTAAAAAAGATGTTTAAACCTAAAGTTCACCTGCTTTTGCCAAAACATATTTCTGAAAGAAAAACAAATTGTAGAAAATTATATGAAAAACACCTAGCTGCTGAAAAATGAAAATTTGTGGTAACACTCGATGGGGCATGGGAGTATTTAAGTGACTGTAGTAAAAAAGATTAATTTTCTCTGGCTCAACTGACGGGAACGACCGTACGAAATGGCTACGTCAGTGTACAGAAAAGTTCTCAAAGGAGTTCATGTTAGTAGCAGGATATTGTTACAATGACAAATTAAAAATATAAAAGTCTCAAGTAAAGCCAAAATTAATTCACTCTACTATCAGCAGAATATTTTAGAACCAATTTTTGAAGAAGATATCCCAGCCTTATATGGAAAGGACATATATTGAAGCCTTATATGGAAAGGATAATTTTAAGCTTCATATGGACAAAGCCTCTAGTCACACGTCTAAATCAACTGCTGCTTTTTTAGCAAAGAAAGAATCACAAACAGGAATAAAATGTATCCCCTATAATGAAATACCTGTAAAATTACCTTACTCTTCTCCAATGTACTTTTGCGATTTCGGTATTTTAATACGAGCCTTAGGAAAACGGCATCTAAGAACAATGAATGTACTTTGGAAAACGGTCCAGGAGGAATGAGGTAAAACTGGCATGACTTTACTAAGCAAAAATTTGCTTTCATGAAAAGTTCAAGCTAGAGCTATTGTCAAGAACCATGGCTATCAGACAGAAGCAAATCACCGCATAAAATATAGCATTTATACATAAAACTTAACTATCAAAAACGTTTCCATAAAGTGCGAAAGACCTTCTGTATTTATGATTCGTTAAGTTTTGTCATTTTAGAAATACGTTTATTTACTTTAGAAATAGGAAAGTGAGTAAAAATCAAGTCAAATGCATTTTATTTAGAGAAGTATTCATAATAACCAATTTTATCATAAATTCTTAGAAACTAATTTTTAGAAGGTATTTCGGCTAATTGAAATATTTTTTTTTCCTATTTCACTTTTAATGAGTTGTTGCTAATAAATTGCATAGTTTAAATTTAAAGCTAATCATTCGTAACATTTGCAAGAAAATAAATTTTATGCGACTCAATGTTTCAAAATGAAACTTGTAAACTACTGTGGCATGCATAAGTACATAAATTTATGGCTTTCATAAAAGGTGTCTAAGATTTTCTTTTTAATGATAAATGAATCTCAGTCCAAGCTGGTTTGTCGTACACTGTTCTATCTAACTTAATATTTAAGAGATTTGCATAATATATATCTTAGTTTATAGGTATTTATGTTGTAAAAGTATTTGTCAGAAAGGCATATGCTTTTGTAAATCTCGCACAAAACGGTACTTTATTAAAACGGTTATTTAAACAAAATGATCGTTCAGTTCTAAATATTTGCAAATCAGTGATTAAGCATTTCTATATTTTGAGATACAATAAAGTGGTAAAATAAGTTGATGTTGCTGTTACCAGTGTTTCTGAGGACACATTGTATCTCATTACAAGAGATCAAACACAAAGGTTATGGCAACGTCACTCACACCAAATGTTTTTATTCCGAAATATTAAATGGTATTATATTAAACTAGCTGAAAACCTGTGCTTCGCTACGGGGTACATTCAAATTAAATACAACGGTCAATGCATACAATTAATGCCAAAAATATGTATAAATATATTTATAATAAATACAACGATCAATGTATGCAATTGATGTAAAAATATATATATGTATATTTATAAAAAAATCGTAACGTATATTTTTATGGACAAAATAATGTAGAAGACAATATTCAATTTAAATAATATTGCAGCAAATTGAATCTAATGGAACATACTAAAGAATATAGTACAGTTAATATAGTACAGTTTGAGGAACAAATCTTTTCTTGTATTTAAATATTTTTTTGGATAATGCCCAATCGTCTGCCGCATTAGAAAGAAAAGAAAATTTGTCTATTTCGTTGTATGCACGTGACGATAAATTAATTTAAAGAACCAGAAAATAAATCATGTGATCAGCCTTTAATAAATTAATTTTTAAAAATTAATCTTTAAAATTTCACCAAAAATCAGAAATTGGAGGTAAAGATTCGAAAAAATTTCATTTTAAAGGAATTTTTATGATCTTTGTCGTGATATAAATTTTATAACCCTCAAATTATTACTTTAAATGCAAACTTAAAAAAAGTTGCAAAAACAGCTTAAAAATTTAATTTAAAAAATCTAAGAAGAATTTTTCAAAAATCGTTCTTAGTGTGCCCCTACACTACAAGAAGATACGCCATGCAAAATTTCAGCCTTTTAGGTTCAGCGGTTTGGTCTGTGCGTTGTATGTCAGTCAGTTACGGAACTGTTTTATATATGAGGCAGTGAAAGGCAAAGTGGTCTAAGTCAGTAAGTTAAGTGGTGTAAGTCAAAAGCGTTTTATTGCAAAAACTAGAAAAAATTCCACTATAAATTGAACAAATTATAATTCATAATAATTATTATAATAGTGCAAATAATAATTATTTCCAATTAAACAATAAATTGAACATGGAGATTACATTTTTGCCCTCAAATAAAAAATAGTTGAAAATGTGACTTACACTACTTTGCCTTTCACCGCCTCGTATATAGATTAATATATCATTTGTATTGTACAATGAAGTGTGAAAATTATGAAAGTATGACATTCATATCATTGAAACTAAAATTCAATTAACTGGACATGATGAGATTAATTTTTATGTGTACAACCCATAAAGGTGGAACGCTCTATCTTACAGCAATAATCGATGAGCATGAGGCATGTTATTGCAGAGGCTTTCCTCTCATAATTGCCTATTTTTTGCAAACTATTCCTTTCATCCCGATTCCGTTAAAGCCAGACTATGATACGAACACGCTAGCCAATTAATACAATTATTATCACTAAAATTTTAATAGTATTGGGTATTATTACAATTATCATTATCATTAACTATTTCTCATTTATATTGATGTTATAGTTAGCAAATAATAAAATAAATGTAATTTTTCATTAATTATCATTTGTTTGCTATTATTAATTATTATTATTGGCTTTCATGCAAGACTGAGATATAAACAAAATACTGAACGTACTTTTAGTCGTAGTAGTAAAAATTATTATTATTATTATTATTATTATTATTATTATTATTAGGGGTGCGTAAATTTCGAATAAAAATATAAAAATTTAGCAAAAAAGTTTCACAATTTATAAAATTTCGCATTTATTCACAAATACACTAGTTATCAAAAATTAAGGAAAAATCACAAGAAGAGGGATAACACATTCAAAACTAGGCCAATCTGTATAAAATTTGAATAGGTTGTTAAGTAAAAGGTGCTGACAAAAATTACATTACGCAAAATAGTGGCGCTGCAGTCAGAATACGTCATTTGTGAAGAGTATAAAAGTGCATGTTCAGAGCAAGGCGACAATTGTCGCTGCGATGCTGAGATTAGACATCTGGCATAGGCAAATTAAAACAATGACTTCCAAGCATCATTTGACCAAAGAACTGCTATGGCGAGCTATTGGGAGACTAGAAGCAGGACAAAGTCAGACAGAAGTGACCAGAGGGCTAAATGGGAGTCCGTCTGTGGTTCATAGACTTTAGGAACAATTTCCAACCACGGATTCGGCATCCAGGTGGTTCAGCCAAGGACGGCCATAGGCTACGACGAATGCCGATGACCGATATTTGTCATTATACGCACTAAGGAATAGAACCACAACTCCGTCTGCAGATCCTTCCTCGCTGCAAGCTCTGGAAGGTTGGTATCATCGTCAACCGTGCGCAGAAGACTTTATAAAGGTGGTCTTTTTGCGAGGCGACCAGCCATTTGCGTCCCGCTCACGTCACGCCATAGGTGGGAAAGTTTGCAGTGGGCACGTCAACGTGTCCACTGGACGCGTGATAATGGAGGGCCGTTCTCTTTACAGATCAGTCCAGATTAGCCTCCAAAGCGATAGTAGGCGTATTTTAATTTGGAGAGAACCTGGAACTCGTTTTCTTCCATCACACATCCGTGAAAGAGATGCATACGGATCAGGCAGTGTCTGTGTTTGGGGTGGTATCTCTTTGGGTGGACGCAGAGACCTCCATGTCTTTCCCCGTGGAAATGTGAATGCTCACACCTATAGAGATGACATCCTTGATGCTTATGGGCGCCCTTTTGCCGGGGCAATATGTGATGCTTTCGTGCTACAGTACGATAACGAGAGACAGGACACGCATCGCGGATGCTTATCTTGATCAGGAAACAATTCAGCGCATGGAGTGGCCAGCTAGATCACCGGACTTGAATCCAATCAAGAATGTTTAGGACACTTTAGGACGACGTATAGCTGCTCTCAATCCTCCTCCTATGACCCTAGCCACGCTTGCAACTGCTTTGCAAGAGCAATGGATCTCACATCCTACCATACTCACATACCGCATAATTGACAGCATTACACATCACTGTATGTGCTGTATTGCTTCTCGTGGGAATCATACGCCATATTAAAGGTACTTTTCCTATACCAAACTGACACTTCCGATTTGTTCATTGTATACATATGCTAGTTTATATAACACCATAATTATCTGGCGATTTCTTTTTTTGCTATTTTATACCTACGTATGTGTTGTATAATGTGTTTAAGTTTCATAAAATTCTACGCGTAACTTTTTGAGTAATCTCTATTTTTGTGACTTTTTCTTAATTTTTGATAACCAGTGTATATATATATATATATATATATATATATATATATATATATATATATTCATTCAAAAATTTCGCATTTATTTTTAAAAATCACATTTTTGCTTGGCTGGATAAGTATCAAAATTCTTAATTAAAAGCTAATATTGTAGTAGTCTTCCCATTTTCTTCCTTGAGTCTTTAGCAATAAGTAATAAGCAAATTTCGATAGTGAGATCTCTCAGTTAAAAACCGTGGATGGTGTCAGATAAGCAATTATCTAAATAAAATATTACTATTATTACCTAATTTTTTTTAAAGCCGTTTACCACCGAGTTTTCGCCAAAAAGTAGTAAAAAATAATTTTTGCATTTATTCGCTCATATCCTCTAATTTCACATGTATTCGCATCTATTTCGTAAAGACCAAAAATTACTTATCCTTAATTTTTATTATTATTACTATTACTATTATAATTCGTAATTCGTACATTACCGGACTGCTCTTCACTGCAAGAGATTAATTTGTCAGTGTGGATCATACTTCATTCTTTCCATAACGCATTTTCCTCTCTTAACGGTTTTGTTACGAAAGCCTCTGGAAAAACCTGCTATATGTTTAAAAAACTGAAAACTCTAAAAAATAGTAGGGTTTCGGTTTCAAAGCCAGGGTATAGTAATCATGCTCGTCATCTAAAGGTGGCTACCAAATGCGATACGCTTTTAAAGCCCAGCGTCGTATCTCTTCTTTCACCTTCATTTTAATACCACAAAATAAATTTTTTAGGGAACATAAAATGAAAAAATTTCTACAGCTCACCCGAAAAAATATATGTTTTGTGTACTGTCCATTGATAAGATCATATTTAGTGATTTTTCATTTTAAAGACGTGTCTGGTGCTACTTTTTGCCACTGAGGGGCCGAAAATACGAGAAATTTGCACGGCAGGATCGCTGACTTCATCGCTCTCACGAATATTTCGAAACTTGCAATCCCACGTTTATTTTCGTAATATATTTGGCAAAACATAGTTCTCTAGGACTATGAAAACTTTATTAAAGACCTTTTCACCCCGTGCTACTCGGGATTTTAAAAATGGGCCAAATTCGAGTATACTTTGGCCTTGGAGAGACCGACGAGTAACGGGCACATGGGATTGTCACGAAAACTCCGTTTTTGTCCGATGGGCTCGGAAAAATTGGTAATTTTGATACTCTGACGTCACAACTTGCACGGTTAATTTGGAGCCTGCGCTGAACTGTTTATTTTCTGGTTGCTGTGCATAGCTCACGATGAGTAAAAGAACTTTAGAAAGAATTAAAAGCGTCTCTAGATCTACCTTTTGCCACTTGGGAGTCAAAAGTACGATAAACTCGTACGTCGTGTAAGCTGACATCATTTTTTTCACGAATATTTCGAAACCTGCGACCACATGTTCGTATTCGAGATACTTTTGGCAGTGCATAGTTATCTAGGAACTAAGAAATCTTTAGGAAGGACTATAAAGAAGACTTCAGCGCTATGACTCCATGCGACGGGATCCCAGGCATCGTGAACTGGCATTAAATCAAAGTTTTATAAGAAAGAAAGTACGGTCGTAGAAGTTGGGAAAAATCTCATCAAATAAATATCTAAATTTAAAAATCAAACGTCCTTAGGGATTAACCAGAAATTCCAAATTCGATTCCAAGTCAGGAATATCTTTTCCCAAGCATTACAAAAAAAATCCAGAAACAAATGATGTTTATAAAATTAAAAGTGAACCCTATAAAATACTGATAAGGTCACAATGACGGTTAAGAGATATTTTCCAATGTGACGGGGAAAATGTATGAAAATAATTTCAAATTTATAGCGGCATATGTATAACTTATAACTATGTTGGTCGGAGTTATTAGGCTCGATGGGGAAGAATTGTTTTCGAGGGCGTCATTAACTAGAGAAAAATGTCACTTAATACGTAAAATTGACTATACAGTTATTTTTTTTCTTTATGTGTTACGAATCACAATATACACTGAAGTGCCACTGAATTAGGTATACCTACCTAGTAACGAGTTGGGCCTCCTCTGGCCTTGATAACGGCTGCCACACGACGAGGCATAGATTCAAGAAGTTTCTGGAAACGTTAAACGGGAATGGCTTTCCAAATATTGGCTAAAGCTGTCCATAATTCAGTAAGGTTCTTTGGTGCTGTGAGATGGCATTTCACGCCTTGTTCCAAAACATCCCAATGATGCTCAATACGATTTAAGTCTGGGCTTCTAGATGGCCAATTCATAACATAGAACTCAGAGGAATGCTCATCCAACCAGCCAGTAGCCAACCGGGACTTGTGAGAGGTACAGTTGTCTTGCTGGAAAACTCCATTACCATGCGGATAACAGAACAGCGTAAACGGATGGAGGTGATCACCCAGCAACTCTACGTACCGAATTGCATTGAGGGAGGTTGGTACACGCACCAAAGATCCCAAACTGTGCCACGAAAAAGCACCCCAGACCATGATTGAGCCACCATGCCCTTGTACAGTTCCAGCCAGACATGCAGGATTCATGGCTTCTTGAGCCTGACGCCATATTCTCAGCCTCCCGTCGGCGTTAAGTAGTCGGAATCGAGACTCATCACTCCATGCTACTCGTTTCCAGTCCTCTACACTCCAGTCTCTGTGCTCTCTTGCCCAGGCAAGACGTGCACCCCGATGGCGAGTATAGAGCAACGGTACTCTCTTAGTTCGACGGCTCCCGAAATCCATACGGTGAAGCGAGCGTTGCACAGTCCGTTTACTGACTGTACGACTGGCACCGTCATTAAACTGGGTGGTAATTTGAGCTAATGTTTCGCTTCGCTGGCTACGTACAATACGCCTGAGCCGTTTCTCACCACGCACTGTCAAGTCTAATTGCCCTTTGCAGTTTGCCCGATCACTAGCTTTTTTTCCACCATCCATGTATTCTTGGTATACTCTTGACACTGTCGACCTTGAAAATCCTAGCTGTCTGACGATTTCGGAAATTGAATGGCCCATGCGTCACACACCTACGATTTGTCCGCGATCGAAGGCGTCTAAATCAGGCAGTTTACCCATACTAGCAATTCCAACAACTAATTCAGAACAACCACAGTACGCGCTATATATGCAGTTACCACAGCGCCCTCACTTGCGCATACATGATACGCAGCGCTACACAATTTGCATAGGCTTTGCTATCCCTAATTCAGTGGCACTTCAGTGTATAAGACATGGTTAACAAAGGCTGTAGTCTAAAATGTAAGCACACACACAAGCTGTATGTCAGAATTCAAAATATTCAAGTTCAAGTATTCGTTTCAAGTATTCGTTTCAAGTATTCAATGTTACATTGTATACTTGAAACGAAATAAAATTCTATTAAATCTTCAAATATGTATCACACTTAAAAAGTTAAATGGAATATTTAATGCTATAATATATCGAATCTATAAATAAAAATGTGAGTTTTTCCTTATTCTTGCTTGAATAAGGAATAATCTTTCCTTTTTATGAAAAGGGATATTCTTCTATAAATAAAGTTATAGTAAATTTTATTCAGCTGTTTCAGCTGTTTCTGTTTCTTCTTACGTATTTCGAGAATAATTTACACTGTCAAAAGACATATATAATCATCACATCATCTTTTTCAATACAGTTATCAGACAGGGAGTATTACTCAAAGATTATAAATAAAGAAGAGTAGTAGCACTGTGTGATTCTGCCTAATAGCTTGCTCGTTATAGGTAGGCCCAGTGGTCAACAGTAGAATCAGAGCTAGAGCTTTCGCTCAGTGATTAGTCAAATATAGGCTTCTTTAAGGTTCAACAAGGATTTCAATTCACTATGATTGCTATTTTTTGTGATACAAGTTTGGTTCACTCTTTAACAATCGGTCGCATTTGTACCGAATGAAAATTGACTATACTTGGTTTTATAAATGCGTGTTAAGTAACTAAAGAAACAAAAGTGATTCCAGGAAAAATTGATTTTTTATCTCTTTGAAATACGAAATGATGTGAAAGCACAACGCCGGAATGATCCAATACGGAGCCGTAAGAAACTTTTCTCTTATGGGAATGCTTTTGAAATATTAAGTCCATATTGGAGAACATAACATTTCGTACTGAAAATAACTACTGCAATATTTGTACCTTCTCTTCTTGCTTTCTAGATTTCTCCGTGGCAGATACAGGGATTCATGCCTTATTTGAAGAACTTACAATAAAAAGATCTGAACAGATAGTTTTTTTAATAACAAATAGCTGTTTTATTGATACCAAAAACTCTACGCGTTTTCAGTAAAGTAGTTGAATGTCAAATCCTACAGACATATTTGTGAATAAAAATAATAGTGAATATAAGGAATCATAAGTTTTTCCTGTTATTTTTAGCCTGTATTTACAACAATATTACTCAACATGTCACTATTTCTCATATTTTGTTCATAAAATTGCGGTAAGTTTTCATCTTTTATACTTAAAAAGGATATTTTTGCTTTTCCGGATATCATGCAGCATAACTCCGGGTTTCATCAACAAACCAATAAGAATATTTTTTTCTTCTGTATTTTCATTCCATTTAACAAGAGCAGTGCACTTTATTCGAACTGAGCAAACCCAGTTCCGAAAGCTGATGCTCTACCACTGGCCTACCTAGGGCCCTTCAGCGGGCGCGCCAATTGTTGGAACACCATCATGCGCGGCGAGTTGCACAAAGTGTAACGTCTCTTTCAACCTTGATTATTATTTTTGTAATAAACTTTTTATTTTGAAATTGAAAATAATGATTTTGAGTTTTATGACAAGATATAAAATGTTGATAATATTGAGATATATTTATAATTAAAGGCTAAAGAATGCAGATACAATCGCCTTATTTCAAGACTGTCCGGTTTGTTGGATCTAAGGACAACTTGCGAACTGATTCCTATTTTGTCCAAAAACCTAAAAAACAATGAGATTGTCCATCTTCGTGATATGCTGGATACCGCGTAATATCTGCACATTTGATCGACTACATCAACTTCTGCTTTTGTCGTATTGTAATCCAGTATAATCGCTGCTTTACCACGGTTAAATCACGACTAACAAATGAATGAAAAGGAATGCATGGGTAAGAAAATCAGACCTGCATGAGAAAGGGTGTAGCTAGAAATAGAAACTGCTTAGAACATTCAAACTTTACATGTAAAAACAAACCATTCAAAATTGCGAAAATGCTGCAATTTATACACGGGTGTGCCCACTGAATGGTTAAAGAGTGTATTTTTTTAATTTAATGAAAGTTTTTCCGAATGAAAATAATGAAGGTTCGCAGAGAACATGAAGCATAATAAAAAATTTCAGATTTGAGAAAAAAGAAATATTTGAGAATTTACAAAATATTTTTTTAATATTATTCAATGGGCTTTAAATGTTTTACACAGTAGTTTTAATATTTTTTGTCCTTCAACAAAGCAAAATAAATCATCTAAGTCCTTTGAAAAAATTAATGTGGAGAAATGGCATGAGATTATAATGGGCTATCAAGCTATCAAGACGCGGGCTACTCCGAAATCGCGTGCTGCTTAATATGTTAACTTCAGGGAGCCACACTATTATTGCATAGCATTAAAATTTCCAGGGTGCTTGAACTGAGGGAAGCGTTATTTTTCCGTCGTATGAATTTTATCAAATATTTAAATACACTGAAGTGCCACTGAATTAGGGATAGCAAAGCCTATGCAAATTGTGTAGCGCAGCGCATCATGTATGCGCAAGTGAGGGCGCTGTGGTAACTGCATATATAGCGCGTACTGTGGTTGTTCTGAATTAGTTGGTGGAATTGCCAGTATGGGTAAACTGCCTGATTTAGACGCCTTCGATCGCGGACAAATCGTAGGTGGCGACGCATGGGTTAATCAATTTCCGAAATCGTCAGACAGCTAGGATTTTCAAGGTCGACAGTGTCAAGAGTATACCAAGAATACATGGATGGTGGACAAAAAAACTACGATCGGGCAAACTGCAAAGGACAATTAGCCTTGACAGTGCGTGGTGAGAGACGGCTCAGGTATCGTACGTAGCCAGCGAAGCCAAACATTAGCTCAAATTACTACCCAGTTTAATGACGGTGACAGTCGTACAGTCAGTAAACGGACTGTGCAACGCTCGCTTCACCGTATGGGTTTCGGGAGCTGTCGACCTACGAGAGTACCATTGCTCTATACTCGCCATCGGGGTGCACGTTTTGCCTGGGCAAGAGAGCACAGAGACTGGAGTGTAGAGGACTGGAAACGAGTAGCATGGAGTGATGAGTCTCGATTCCGACTACTTAACGCCGACGGGAGGCTGAGAATATGGCGTCAGGCTCATCAAGACATGGATCCTGCATGCCTGACTGGAACTGTACAAGGGCATGGTGACTCAATCATGGTCTGGGGTGTTTTTTCGTGGCACAGTTTGGGATCTTTGGTGCGTGTACCAACCTCCCTCAATGCAGTTTGGTACGTAGAGTTGCTGGGTGCTCACCTCCATCCGTTTAGTCTGTTCTGTTATCCGCAAGTTAATGTAGTTTTCCAGCAAGACAACTGTACCTCTCACATGTCCCGGTTGGCTACTGGCTGATTGCATGAGCATTCCTCTGACTTCTCTGTCATAAATTGGCTACCTAGAAGCCCAGACTTAAATCCTATTGAGCATCTTTGGGATGTTTTGGAACAAGGCGTGAAAGGCCATCACACAGCACCAAAGAACCTTACTGAATTATGGACAGCTTTAGCCAATATTTGGCAAGCCATTCCCGTGGAACGTTTCCAGAAACTTGTTTAATCTATGCCTCGTCGTGTGGCAGCCGTTATCAAGGCCAGAGGAGGCCCAACTCGTTACTAGGTAGGTATCCCTAATTCAGTGGCACTTTAGTGTATAAGGAGACTTATTTCACCAGCTATGCTTTTAGTAAATATTTCACCTAAGGAAAGCGTGTCATTCTAAACGATATTGCTTCGAGGAAACGTTTTATTTTCTATTCCTGTTTTTTTGCACGTTGGACGTTACTAAATAAATATGTATTTCTCGTTTCTCCACTTATTTGTATTTTTTGTATTCCATTGAAATTTCTCTAAAAATGTAAATTTCACCCCCGATTTTGTACAGAAAAACATAAAAATCACCGCACTGAAGAGTATGAGACAGTTCCTGAGATTAAAAATAAATTGCAAATTTTCCTTCATTGATCGTGTTGCCATATTTAAATAACACGTATTGACTTCTGGACTTAATTCCCCTGATTGGTATGATGATTAGGCAATTTATTATTTATAAGCTGCTAACATTAAAGCTTTAATACCCACAAATTCTACTTAGGAAGAACAACCCTAAACGGGGCAAATTTTATTCTCGACCAAGTGAAATGGTTAGTTTTAAATATTTAACTTTGCACCTAAGTGGGTCAATATGATATTAGGAAACATCTTTGCTTGTGTTGTATTAACACATCGGTTGAAAATTTTTCTTCACTAAAATTAAAACTCACAATGAGTTAAAATTTATTGAAATGTATGAAAGGAGTAAATTCATCAAGTGCACCGGCTAAGAATAAATATTCTCTTCCATTCATTCTTTGAATAATATTTCTGGCAGATATATGACACAATAATTGTAAATTTTACCGTCGTACATCTTTAGAAGCAATAAATCACTAATGAATAAATCATTTAATTTTGTGAATTATTGTACTATCAGACTACCTTTTATTATCTATGCGTATAAAAAAGTTCCGTAACTGCCTGACTGACTGACTGACAGACAACGCACAGACGAAACGGCTGGAACTAAAGGGCTGAAATTTTGTATGGAATTTTTTTATAGCATTAATTGCATACATTGACCGTTGTATTTAATTTGAATGTACTCCGTAGAGAAGCATGGATATTCAGCTAGTAATATATAAAAGACTGTTTGAATTTACTTAAAGTTGAAATAAAAGAAATTTAGACAGTATTTTTATACTATATTATGCTCGAATAACAGTTGGATGGCTAATATTTATTCCTTCCATTTGTGGAAATAAGATAAATGTACAGAGATGTTATATCATATAAATAATTATGTAAAGCTTCAGAATGCACGGCAAATTTATGGCTCGATCTTCAAACCCAAATAATAAATGTGCCTTAAAAGTAACAAACCAAAGTCTTAATATAAATCTGTTTACCAAATAGTAGTTTCTCTGTATCATTGATCTACTAGTACTTCCTTGCCAAAAAACTCCAGTAGACCGATATAATGATAAATTCCGATATATCTGCTAAATTCACCTAGTGGAAGACATGCTAAATAGTATATATATATATATATATATATATATATATATATATATATATATATATATATATATATATATATATATATATATATATATATATATATATATATATATATATATATATATATATATATATATATATATATGTATGTATGTATGTGAGTGTATGTATATATGTGTGCGTGTGTGTGTCGCGGAAGATGGCGGATGTTCTTTTTGAATTTTTCCATACAGACAATGCTTGCGACGACCTCATGAGGCAGTATTTTGATTGGCACAAAATTTTCTCAGTCTTAGTTCTTTATTGTCGATATTTATCTCTATGTTTTCTGGTATATGTTTTATATAAGTTTCCTGGGAGTATCAAAACGTTTATAAAGAATTATTGAAACTGTCATTTTACTATAAATCATATATTAATGTGAAATAGAAATTTCATCAAATTGTATAAGTTTCCATTATATGGGCTTTAATACAGATCTTCCCATTATCATGTAACAGAGAGTTAATATTAGGAACGCATTTATTAAATTACTAATCTCTGCCTCAGTGTAACTATAATCATTTCATAGATTAATTTTTAGAATGTTTTAGAATGTGATCATCATTCAATAATACATATGAGTTTTTCTGCGTAGAATGCAATTTTAACTTTGAATATAAAGGTTAAAAATACATCAAGATATTCACATACACCTGCATACTTTATACCAGAATAAAGCTATATAAAACGGATTCTATAGTACACGCGGGGATTATTCTTGTTTCCTTCTAAAGTTTTTTTGCGAACGTGATCCTATTATTCATTCTGTATATCATTCAGTAAAATTCCTTCATCTTCTTTATTCTAATAACAATCTTTTTATTGTGCGTTTGTGCCATACAAATGTTGGCAGAATATTGAGGATTTTGTAGTGTTAAAATACGACAGCAAAAAGTGTTTATCATGGATAAAGAATAAAAATCCCATTAATGTTCAAAAAATATTTTTAAGAGCGGTTAAATTAATCACTGGGAGGCTTTAAAACTCTTGAGTGCAAGGTACTTTTTTAATTCCCCTATTTAAAAAAAAGCATCCCAAGGGAATCTGGTTATGTGAACTGAATATAACGCGTATTTTTATGGAGGCAATTTATATAACATAACACTAACTATTATTACACTTCAGCGAAAGTTAGAATTGCATAACGAAACCATTACTTACGGAACTGCACTTTCGTAACGTAGAGACATTAAAAACAGAGCGAAGTCTATGTTTGAATAGCATTATATTCTGAATCCCATTGAAAAATAACATTTACAAAATATAATATAATATTATACAAAGAATAATTTTAGCCCGTAGTTTTTGGAGCATAGATATGGAGTTACAGTTATTATATTCAATCAGATTTTTTAAAAAAACCTACCCAAGGCATGTTCAGGCAAATAAAATTATAAATATGGCATGATTTTATTTTATGTCTGCCCATGATTCTGTTTTGTATCTGCAAGTAAAATTATAAATATGCCATGCATTTCTTTTATATCTACCACACTGGGTGGCATATTTAAATACGTACCAAAATTGTGATAAGTGATAATTGTGTTAGCATTAAAATTTTGTTATCGTGAAAGAGTAATAAAGAAGAAAATAAAAAAAGAAATAATGAACAAGCTAGGAATGAATATACTCTTTTATTTCATCTATTCCTTTCTGCAGGGTCTGTGACTTGCAAAGGCTCACGAACTCCGAACATTTCCTCCATTGTCCTGCACTGACTGAACGTTCTCTTGTGGACCGTTACTGTTAGGCCAGGAGACTTCTGGATTTATAGAATATTTGCTGCAGCTTTTTTCGTTTTCTTTTTCGTGTTCTTGCGTTGTGCTTTTTTTCTGGCCTGAGTTGTCTTTTAATCTGTGTCATTGGCAATCAAAAAAAAATTAATCTATTTAAAATGTGTCTTGTTTAATTTAACAGGGCAATGATAAATGATGCATTACATGCATATGTAATAACAGGATAGTAAAATTATTATCCGAGGAAATTAGTAAAATCGGTAAAATTTTGAATCAGTGAAATTAATATAAAATAGATTTTATGATTTATTTAGAAAAACAATACTATTTTCTTTCTCGTATAAAACATAAGGAATGTTTTGGTGTTTAGGAACATACGTATCTAACAGAATTTTTTTTGGTAATATCTAAAGTTAAACTAATTTTAAAAATTTTAAATACGCTCTAAATATGCACATTGCATTCAAGGTATCATAAGAATGCTACTGAAATACCGAAATTACTGGAAAATGGGAATGAAATAAAGCTCCCGTATCTCTTAATATGAACTTATATCTACTGATATAAAACGAAAATCTTACTTAAATTCATAGATGTCTACCCCACATATCCAATCCTTCACTATGCTGTCTCCCCAAAATTATCATCCACTAGTAATTCCTCGATACTGTTACCTATGTTATACAATGCAGTTTGAAACAGCCAGTGTTACCTTATTACAAAATAAAAAAGTTTAATTAAATAGGATATTTGAAAATGTGTATTTTTAGTATAATTCATGGCCGAGAGAAATTAAATATAACCTGTAGAGAGAAAACGTATCTAACATCAGATTAAAATCTCCACTGATTTCTTGTAAATCTTTCACGCTTCAAGCTCTTTAGACGTATTTTGCCATCGCATACTTAGAGAATATTTGTGAAAGATCCCTCCATCGTCAATTTGGTGTTTAAAAGTGCCTCACAGGGTACAAATTTAACTCTTTTCTATGCTAATTTTTTTTTTTCCAATGCGGAGGCACTTGTCGTGAGACATTCGCCTTTTCCACGCCGCAATTTTCTGCCCATTTTTATTGTGCGGGCACCATTACCCCCTATGAAGGGACGACACGAACGGAGGCATATTTCGTGGCGCGACGCCAGGATTCGATCCGAGCACCCTCAGCACCGAAAACCAGCGCGCTGTACCACTGGGTCGCCACAAGCCCAATGCTAAAATATAAGATGCAATAATTAATAAATAGGCCTGCGCAACACGAAATCTGAGGAGGGTCATATTACTTTATGGAAAGTTGTCTCGTTTCACAAGAAAATAAGATTGATGGGAAAGCGAAAGTTAGAAAATACGTCGTCCCTCAGCTGGGCATTCAACAAACTTAGAACATAGAGACGTCCGTCGCTGCGCGCAATTCATACTCGCACGAAGTAACACAAGTCCGATTCAGGTTAGGATCTACGTAACTACAAGTGTTAACTTCATATATGCTTGACAAGGTCTCATATCCATTGTCTCTCTTAGCCTGTGCCATTGGCCAGTTTCCAGCTTGATCACGAGGAGGTGGAGACAACCGAGGCACTGCTACAACTCCCTCTGAATTTACAACTCTCCAGGAGAGTTCCAGAAGCTAATTCCATTACTTGCACCCAAATGACGTTCTACCCTAAGAACCTTGGTACCCTGGGAGAGAGTTCCACTGCCCCATCCCCCCCTGTCAAGAACCTGACCATGGGAAAACGAAAAATATTTTATCTAACAAAAGAAAGCGCGCCGTATGTTGTGCAGGCCTGGAATAGAGGATTAAATTTATGTTAATATTTTATCGATGATTTAAGTATGAATGTAAAGACTTCTTAAATTGTCAAATAATAAATGAATGTTTAAACATAATACAGTTATATAATTTTCAAATTTGAGAAAGACAACTTGCTTGTGTAGGAATGTAAATACATTCAAATGAAGATAATGATTTGATAAACTACGCAATATTATTAACCTTCCCTTTCAATTATAAACCTTTATAATTAAAAGTGAATGTTATTGAATTTGTTACGAAATTTATTAACATATTTTTTATATTGAACTTAATTATTATTATTCATATACTAAACTGATATTAGTTTTTAATCTCTTATATTTTTTTTCTATTATCTTTTATCGAGTACTACAACTGTAATGAATATTCAATGAATAATTATATATAATATTTCCTTAATATTACCCCTTCTTTCATTCATTTTTGTGTTTCCTTTTTTGAACTTTTCCATTCATTTTTATAAATGCCTCCAATCATTTTAATCTTTCATATTTAAAGTTTCCTTCATTAGTGTTCATTATTGCGTTTAATTCGTTAAGGATATTGTATTATAATAATCCAAGTAGTAATTTCCTCTTTTAATTCTTTCCATCATTTATTTGGCTTTCTCATTTATGGTTTCATTCGTGGATTTATGCTTATTACTGTACTTTACTTTATTATCCACATTATCATGCATATCCAAAAATGAACTTCTATGTCTCCGCGTGGTATTTTTTTTTTCTTTCATAAAGTCCCATCTTTTTCTCTTGTGTAGTTATTCCGTTATTCTGCGTTCATTAATATGTTCTGATGACTGGAAACTTTTATTTAGATATCCCTAAAAGAAGCAAAACATTATTTGACCCTAATTGTGCAGAAAACGAAATGAAATCGGTTAGAATTTGAAAATAATAAACATGTCCTTTCCACCATAAACAGCATACGTGAAATAAATATTACGTGAAAAAAAATTTCTTATCTTACGAATTCACCATCAAAATGCTAATTGCCAGCAGTTTACCGAATGAAAAAAAAAAGGATTTTTACCTGCACATTTTTAATTATGAATTTAAACCCTTGTCGTAAAAATGGAGCAAAAATTTAAGTTTTGTCCCCCGTGAGCAATTAACGCAATCTTTTTAAGGCGCTCCAGGCCATGAGGTAGGAAAAAAAGAAGGGAAAGCAAAAACAGAGCTTTCAGACATGCCGTATTTTTTTTGCACCTTGAAAAATTATGAGGAGGATAATAAGCGGATAGTGATGAATTCTTTCGTATTTAATGTAAATACATATATATTTGCATTAAACGACTGAAACATCTGGTGCACGGTGTAAGATAAAAAAAAAAGTGAAATGTAAGTATTAACCTTATTCTTACAGAATTTTTTTTCAAAATTGCGAGGTTAAGGGGGACTGCTAGAAAACTACAAAATGTAAAGCAATATCTTAACTTCAGATACCTGGTGTAGTGCTTCCTATTTTAAATTCTTTCTTTTTATATCCAAAATTTTCAATTTTATTTATATCTGTAACTAAAAACAACAGTTAACTACATCCACCCACCACAAACACAGGGATATATATATATATATATATATATATATATATATATATATATATATATATATATATATATATATGTATATATGTATGTATACATGTATTACGTAGTTTTCACAGCATAATTTTGATTTATTCATATTCTTGTGAAATTTCTTATAATTAATATAATTTATATTAAAACTGTCAGCTTGAGATAAAGTCTTTTCTACTAAAGTTTTGAGTTTTTAAAAAAGTTGTAATTTTTAACCTTTAATTTAGAATTTGAAGTTTTACATGTAACACTGTACATCTTCAAAACATGTTTCACTACATTTTTGAAAAGAAATCTGCTTTTTTATTCCATAATATTTCAATTTATCATACTAAAAGTTATTTAACTCCATTTGAAAAAAGTATCAGTAAAGTAAAATTAATATTTTAAATTTTATTATAGACTAGTTTTTTGCATTTTGTTTTGTATTTTTTAGGTATTAAAACGTATACTTGTTTTAAATTATTCTTGTATGTTCAGCTGGATGCACATAAGTATATTTTCCTCGTCCGTCGTGGAATCAATTCGATTTTGTTCTGATATCTTTCGGCATGTTCAGGAGAAGTCAATTACCTGTTAGTTGAGATTCCAGACAAACTTATGGAACACTACAAACTGCGTTCGCTCCAATTTTTTTCTGAAGTGAGAGTCGTTTATTTGAAAATCTGGTCCAGGTGTTCAGACTTGCATGTAAATATTCAAATATGGATTTCTTAAGAGAAGCACGTTTGATATATATATTCTAAAACTGGGTTATGGACCTTCTAAAGCTGTTCAAGACACTCATTTCAGCCCTTTTTGTAAATATTTGGAGATGACGATCATAAAATTCCATGTCACCTCTATGACTCCACTACTGCCATGCACAATAATTGCTGTAATAAAGGCAGGATGAAAAGATTTTGGCCTTCCCCGAGTGTATCTTTTTTGACGTAAATTGAAAGGAGTGTAAATGAGCTTATGTAATCGAGGTTTGGTTGGACGGAAATATGAATGGTCCCAACTTTCGAATCAGCGTATCAAAACTTAATCATTATTACGACAAGACGCTGATCCGCTTGCAATCGGTTCTTCGCCTGAACAATAAAGAAATGATGGGATATCCTGATACAGGTGTTTGGATGCTACTACTAGTGTTATAGCAAAGATTACTTGATCATGTGCAGATGTAACGCAGATGTATTGTGAAAATCAAAATCATGTGAAAAGTTTGGAATGTTTACAACAAGGTGTTGGGGTCATCAATTTTGCCAGATCTGGACAGAATAACACTGAAGAATACAGTTCATCAGATTAGTTAGCCAGAACCATGACAAAGATGTACCTAAATTGCCTCGAATTGTTACCGACCATTCTTTCTCTTTTTTCCGCATTAATATTTTTTTTCGCAAGATAAAATGTGCTGACTTGGAATCAAATTCGGGATTACCTGCCATCTATAGAAGCATACTGCAGTAGTATACACCCAATTCGTCTGCACTGTTGAGGTCTACAGCATATAATATTTTATAAAAACTTTTTTTTTCCAAAGGCAAACAAAAATTCATCTAAATAATATGCAACAAAAATATTATTAATCGTTTTGTAAAGTATTACAATTTTAGACATATCAGATTGTGCAAGATTTTATAAAAAGTGTTGACTGAGATTATAGTATAAAACAAAACGAAGAGTACAATTGAAGTAAAAAAAAATTAAAAAGAAACAGCTGAAGTTGAATTGTAAATGGGTGTGACAGGACATTAAGTGACACAGTCTCACTCCTAAAGGTATAAAGTACTTATAACAAGCTAGTTGCATTTGATAGATAGGGGGGCTTGTGGTAGTCCTGTGGTACAGCGCGCCGGCACTCGGTGATGAGGGTGCTCGAGTTGAATCCCGGCGTCGCGACACTAAAATACCTCCGTGTGTGCCGTACCTTCATAAGGGGTAATGTTTGTCCACCTACACTGGTGAAATAAATTAAGAGAATTTGCATATTTTATCGAATTTCATGAAAAGAACTGAACTGAATGTAAAACCACTGCTTCTAGACAAAAATGCAAATCTTGTACGTCAAATACGTAAGCGTACACATGTGTGTAGGTGGAGCCAGTAGAGAAACAGGCTTTATAAGCGCGCGTAAGTTAATACGCATTTCGTTCGCTATCACACCTCGGCGAATTTCTTGGTGTTATTTTGCAGCAATCGGTTAATTTCAAATTGTAACAGTAAAAATGAGTAACCACCAACGTTTAGATGATGGAATGAGGTGGCGAATTTTGGGGAGTCTAGAAGCATGCCATCTCAAGTCCAAATTTGTATAGAGTTTAATTTAACGCCCGGCGTCGCGTGTAACTCATGGAAACAGTTCCAGGATACCGGATCCATCGAGAGAAAGCCTGGGCAAGGTCGTCCAAGAGCCAAGACGGCCAGAGAAGATCGCCATTTGTCGATTATAGAGAGGCGTAACAGAAGTGCTACAGCTTCTCAGCTCTCTCGTGACTTGTATGCAGGCACAGGAACCCGTGTACCAAGGATGACTGTTTCCAAGAGACTTCATGAGAGAGGGTTGTTTGCAAGAAGACCTGCTGTTTGCGTCCCGTTCGCTTCTACGAACAGGAGAATCCGTTTATCATGGTGCAGAGAGCATAGAGATTGGAGTATGGATCAATGGGCGACCGTTCTCTTCACTGATGAGTCCCAGTTCAGCCTAAACACCGATTTTTGCCGTACGTTCATATGGAGAGAACCAGGGACCCACTACCTACCATCCAATGGCCGCGAAATCGACCATTATGGCGGAGGAGGTTTAATGGTCGGGGCAGGCATCATGTTGGATGGCCGCACACCTCTCCATGTCTTAAGAAAGAGGCACTGTGACTGTAGTAAGGTATAGGGATGAGGTCTTGGAGCCCTATGTTCGCCTTTTCAGGGGTGCAGTTGGCCCTGAGTTCATTTTAATGGACGATAACGCGAGGCCACATAGAGCTCTTCTGGTCGACGAATTTCTAGAAAGTGTGGATATTCGCCGGTTGGATTGTCCAGCCAGATCTCCAGACCTTAACCATAGAGAGCATGTCTGGAACGGTCTGGGGAGGGCAATTGCAACTCTCAACCCACCTCCGAGAACCATCCAGGGAATGAAAACAGCGTTGTTTAAGGAGTGGGACCAATTGCCACAGGAAATGATAAACTGCCTTATTTCAAGTATGAAATCACGCTGCGAGACATGTATAGCTGTAAGAGGGGACCATGCCCCCTATTAACCCATCTATTAACCTATATTTTTGTTTATTCTGCAACCGCTGTTTCATACCTTCCGACTCCATTGAGTGTTACGCACGATCATGCGTGTGTATTACAATTCTTGAATGGTTATTTGTTTTGTATTGTATCAATGTATGTATACATCAAATTTCATTAAAATCCATACAGTAGTTCTAGAGATAATCGACCAAGTCTGCAAATTCTCTTAATTTATTACACCAGTGTATATGGTTCCCCCAAAATAAAATGGCCAGAAAAACTGCGGTGAATTATAGGCGAATGTATACACCACAAGTACCTCCGCTAGAAAAAAAGAGAAAAAATTTGATCGGTCAGCATATGTCGAATGTTATATTAAACTCTCAAAATCAGTGTTCGAATTGATAAAAGATTTTTATTTTAAGTCTTTTGACTTAAAATATGAGCCGTAATTTAAGAAAAACATATAGGATTATGTTTATAGTATAATCTATATATATAAAAGAGTTCCGTAACTGACTGAGTGACTGACAGACAGACAACGCACATACCAAACCGCTGGACCTAAAGGGCTGAAATTTTGCATGGAGATTCTTCTTGCATGGCGGTATTTCTACCCAGTGAGACATTGTTTCATATTTGTGAATAAATAGTAGACCCAAAGAGCTAAATCAGGAAAATACGGTAGAAGGAGAACAATTTCGTGGCGCAATTCTACCAGTTTTGTCGCTGCAATCGCAAAGGAATGAACCGAAGCATAATCACGTTGTGGGAGTTGGAAACACTTATTTTCGCAGGCCTTTAAATTAATGCTACCTTTTTGTCTTATTTTTATTATTTCCCTCTCTAGTATAACCTCATAGTACTCTACAGAGATTTTTTGCTTTTTCTAAGTATTCAATAAAGATTACACCTTGACTGTCCAAAACAACAAAGGGCATAACTATCCCTGCTGATGAAACCAATTGTTTTCTTTGTATTTTGGTACAGGTTCAAACGTTTCACCACTGATTTGACTCTTCTTTTGCTATTGACTGGTAGTGATATATCATGTTTTAACTACCGTTACAAAACTACGGAAAAAATCATCTGGATTTTTTTACTACAAATTCGTGCTTCGAAGTGTTCACACTTTCATGTTTTCAATCAATTGTTAAACAAACGTGGCATCTACCTTGCTGACATCTTTTTCATAGCCAAATATTTATGAAAACTCTTATGCACACAACCTGATGAGATGCCAGCATTTTCAAAAATTTCCTACTTTTTTAATGGTCTATCCTTCATCATGAATGTTTCCAATTATTTCTGACGTAGTTTTATTAAGGTGGCGTAAGTAACAAAGAACAACTAAGATAAATTTCGAATAGTATACATATTTCCCCAGCTCTATACATTTAAAAAAGCGGTGTTTACCATATCCCAATACTAAGACCTAAATGTCATCACATCTAACTGCCAAAATTAATTTTGGAATTTGATACTTTATGCAAAAGCTTTTTCCCACTAAAATTTCCATTAAAAATGTATCAACAGCAGCTTCAAGGGATCATAAAGTTTTAAAGTTTTGATGTTAATTGATTTAATTGAAAGCATCTGAAAATATAAGTTCAATATATTTATTAATCTAAAGGTTGTAGGCATTTTTAAAATATGTTCTAAGCATTTTTTCTTCGATTTATTTTTGTTCTTCATGTTTGAGGGGTAATATTCTGCATTCAACAGTTATTAACTACGCACTCTGCTTCAAACCGAACCCCAAAAATACTATTTCCTAACTTTGCATGGTATTTACTGTTCAGTAATGAATACAAGCTTATTTCTATTGAATAAAGCACGCACTTACCTTTTCATGCAGGAAAACGCTTAGATGAAGAGCATAATAAAACTGGATTACAAGAGCGAAAGCTATCATCTCATGTCAATTCCGCCGTTAGAGGAACTTTATAGAAATATGGCTGTTAAATACTAATTTCTACAGATTGCATGTCATTTCCCATTAATATTATCCAGTACGAGAGAATTAATGTTAAATGCTGAAAATTATTTACGGCCTAAAATGATAGTATACTCTGTTTAGATGAAAAATGTTCAGCTGAAATAAATATTTTTTATTAATTTGTCTGTGTAAAAGGTTATAATAATTTAAATAGAATTTTTGGTTTTGAATCACATGTATATGATTATCTAATTAACCTTCTATTTAAACGTACATATTTGTACAGTAAATTCGAATACAAAACTTTTTCGGGGGAAAATCCTTTGAAGTAAACATTTGGTCCACTATTAGGCCTAGAGTTCTACATTAATTGACTATCCGTATGGTTACTAATATTTTTTGAAATTACTTTTTAACATATGTAAAGTACATTAAACGGGATAGTAAAATATGCAAGGTATGATGTATATGAATTTTATGCTAGAACTGCCAGTAACTAACATGGCAGTCATTTCAGCTGGCTTGGTAGTTATCGTGTTGAATTGAGAAACCTAAATAAAAGAAAAACTTGTATAGGTTGATCTGAGTCACGTTTTGAAAGCTTCTTCGTTAGACTTTTAAAAAGTGTCCTTCTGAACAAACGACCATAAAATCTAGCTTCGGAAGTTCAATTTAAATTCATTTATCTTCTGATATAATTCAGGAGGAACTTATCGTCAAAGCGACAAGAAATAAAATGTCACAGAGAGAGAGAAGTAAAGAGACTTCCTTTAGATTTGCAAAAATTGATAATATACTCAGACCTACTTTGTAATTTTTGTCACAGAAATTGACAAATAATGTAATTACGAGCTCACATAATTCTTATTGACAGAAAATACTCGCAATTGTTGGTTTGGTAGACGATTTCGGACGATATGGCTCATACACAATTTCGGTTTTAACATCAAGTTATTCATTCCCATTTTCATAAGTAAAAATTTTCTTTTGCCTAATGCGGAGGCACTTGCCGATAGACTTTTATCTTTTGTTGTTCATTACTATTTTACTGGCTACTTTATTATGGGAGAACCCTATAGGTGAGCCATCATTTCTCCCTCTGAAGAGGACGACCCGGAAACAACCAAGCCTTAATCGGGATTTGAACCCGAGCCCGCTGCGTGTCAGCTCAGAACGCTAACCACTACACCATGTGGGAGCTTATGTACAGGATCTAGAAGTTGGATTTTGAAAAAAATAGGGGGGGGGCCTAAAGGTGAGCGGAAAAACAAATTATTTTTCAAGGATTTAATATCTGTTGAATGATGATGTATTTGAGACAGTTTTATGTGCAATTTATTGTATTTCTTTCCTTGCGTATTATAGTGTAGGAAAGAATTCATATTTAGTCATTACGTAATGACAAATGCTAAATTATCTGCAAGTAAATCAATACTCTTAATATTCAAAAAAAAAATTATTCTATCTAAAAGTGTATATTAGCACTTATTGATTTTAGAGATAAAGTTAAAGAAAATGAAATTATTCATCTATGGGTAACAAGTAAATATTAAATATTATTGGTCTATTATCCTAAATTTGTTCTAAACGAGAACTCAGGGATTTAATCTTCATTGTAACCTCTTAAAGGGAAGGGATATATGTTAGTCATATATGTCACAAAACAAAATGATTTGTTTTGTGAGTTGAATTCAACCTATTAATTCTTATTCGGGGATTAAAATCGTATTTTTAAAATACATTTTTTCACCGTCCATAAGTAAAGTTATCTCGAAATACTCTGTGTCATCGCATAGACTTTTAGTTATGCAATGCATTAAGTAACATGTTTCTAAAACATTTGTCAGCTCTTTATCGGTGGAAATTGTGTTGTTCTAGCGTTAGATCATGAGGATATTATTCGTATATCCCCAACCAGAAGAAAATCATAACTAATTATTTTTGAAAAATAACATTTATTTTGGGAAAGAATGGGACCTTTTTATATTAGAACAGGGGTTCCCAACCTTTTTACAGTACCGTACCTGTACGTTGTAAACAATTTGATGACGTACCGGTAGACCAAAAATTTTGAAATGGGGAATAAAATGCAAAGGAGAACATTTGTAATAAAGACAAGTAACTTGGGATATATTTTTATTGCTAAACATATACATAAAATATAATAATCACTTTAAAAAATATATAATTAGTGAGAAGGTTGGGCCTGTTTATCATTAACTAAAAAAGTAATATCGCGCTCAATGTTTGTCAGTTTAAAGCGAAGATCCGATTCAATGTACAGCAAAGCTCTATATTTGGTTTTCATCGCAGTCATTGCAGAAAATTATTTTTCACATAAATATGTGGTCGCAAATGGCATTACAAATTTTACTGCTTGGCAAGAAACTTCTCAGACACAGTTATAATTCTCAAATACATTTATAGACACAGTTTTAATTCGCAGGCGAGTGCCAAATTTTTATGGGGTGGTTATAGATAACACATTCAGGTGTAGACGGCATCTTTTGAGATTAGGTAAATCCCAATAAAGTATTACAACACAAACAATGAATCAGAAATGCCAAACTAAAGTATTAAACCGTATGGATTATTAGTTATTATAGTCATTTCTTTTCTTTTTTTGTAATACAGATTTTTAATAGATTTTTGTTTTAAATTGTAAAATCATTCGCGTACTGGTACTGGTACGCGTACCCAAGGTTAGGAACCAAAGTATTAGAGTGTAATAGGGGAATTTCATTCTCTTTATATATCTTTGAAATTAATTACTCCAAAATATTTAACATGAAACTCGTGGAGTGTAGTATACAAATACACACAGCTTCTTAATACAGATGATAAACGCTGCAGCTTCTTGCCATTTGGGTAATGGTCTTTGAAACATTACTGATTACATTTTCTATAAAACTTTGCATCATCTACTAATTCCTCATTTTTAATGTATGACGTGTCAATTTATCTATATCAGTTTCCTGTAAAAATATTTGCAATAAAATAGTTTTTCAATATCTTACTTTACGCTTTCTATCCTACTTTACTTTCCTAAATACTGCATCCCATTTTTTTATAAGTAAATTTCATATCATAGTTTCATCTTTTCAATTCTATTTTTTCTAGCTTTTTTTCTCCCCGTCTTGCTTTGAATTTTTCTTTTGTTTTCTGTAGGGACCCTTTCCATGAGTTTAAGAGAATAAAAGTTTTCCTCACTCCTTCCGATAGACGATACCCTTACACTTTTCCCTTTTTTGTTTGACTCTGACGAATTTCTAGGAGTCTCACCATTTTTTCGTATTTAAGTTAAAGTATTTAGTGATGTCTGTGTTTGGGTATTGTCCATAGAGACCACCTCACCTAATGCTACCCGGCCTGATGAAGAAAGTTTATTGTTAGTTGGAAACTCTAGTTTTCAATGTTTTTATTGTTGATGTTAAGGAGCTCTGTGTATTTGCTTAGCGTCAATAATCGGTTAGCTTCAATAAACTAATAATCGGTTGAGAGTTAAAACGTAGTACGTCAAATTCAATACCTTAAATTTTATGAGATAATTTTCCTGAAAAAGAAATCCATTGCTCACCTGAATTTAAACTCAAAATAACATTATTAGACAAAGCCCTGATCGATAAATAGTAACTGTACAGACTTAGTTAAAACATGCAACATATAACATCAAAAGTATTAAAACACCACAATGTTTTTAGGAAAGTGTTATATTAAGGCAATTTAAAATTCATGAAATTACTGAGATAGTTTTCATGCAAACTAAATGCATTCCTCACCCGAATTTAAACTCAAAGTAACATTATTAGACAAAGTCATGATAGATAAATTATGACTGTAAAGACTTAGTTAAAACATGCAACGTATAACATCAAAAGTATTAAAACACCAAAATGTTTTTAAGAAACTGTTAGATTAAGGCAATTTATAATTCATGAAATTGTAATTAATGAAATTAAGATAATTTTTATGAAAACGAAATGCATTTCTCACCCGAATTTAAATGGAAAGTAACATTATTAGACAAAGTCATGATAAATAAATAATAACTGTAAAGACTTAGTTAAAATATGCAACATATAACATAAAAAGTATTAATACACCACAATGTTTTAGGAAACTGTTAAATTAAGGCAATTGATAATTCATGAAAATGAAGTGCATTCATCACCCGAATTTAAACACAAAATAACATTATACAAAGTCATGATAGAAAATTATAACTGTAAAGACGTAGTTAAAACATGCAATCTATAACATCAAAAGTATTCAATCACCACAATGTTTTTAGGAAAATTCAATTTATAATTCATGAATCTGAGATAATTTTCATTAAAACGTAAATACATTCCTCATCCGAATTTAAACTCAAAATAAAATTATTAGACAAATATAAATAAAATTAAATAATTCAACAGAGATAGATAATTATAGTAAGAATGTAGACAAAAAATAAAGAGAAATCACGAAGTTGGGTCTCTACGCACCATAAGGCAAGATTCTGTAGTAGTTACGGAACTAAACCAAAAATCGAGGTAACCGACTGGTTTCGTCATCAAAAGGCCTAACCAAATCAGTTACCTCAAAGGGGGAAATTTCTGAATAGGATGCAAGTCTAACCAAAAGGCATCTCAAAGCCTCAAGATCCCCATTGCAACAGATAGTCAAATCACACGAAAATACACCAACAACTTGCACTTAGGGCTCTACGCACCATAAGACAATTTATAATTCATGAACTATAATTCTCAACCAAATTTAAACTCAAAATAACATTATTAGACAAAGTCATGATATATAGATAATAACTGTAAAGACTTAGTTAAAACATGCAACCTATAACATCAAAAGTATTAAAATACCACAATGTTTTTAAAAAACTGTAATATAAAGGCAATTTATTCCCTCAATATACCCATTAAAATTATTTAAACTCAAAATAACATTATTAGACAAAATCATGATAAATAAATAATAACTTTGAAGACTTGGTTAGAACATATACCCTATAACAGAGGTGGGGAACCTTTTTACCGTTAGAAGCCACATGTAAATTAGGTAGTAATAAAGGAGGCCGCATAAGTTGATGAACCTATAAATGCGACTTTTATGAAATTATTATAGTTAGATATAGTTTTAAGAATTTGGTGCACTGCATAGAAGAATAACAAAATATTAAGTCCTTATTTATTTATTATTTGACATAAAAAATGCAATATAAAATATTTTTGTATTCACATAAGGATAAAAACTTGTTATAACATTAATCATTAATTATTATTTTTTCGCTGAAAAAATAATACGTTTTAACGTACATGGAGTCAGTCACAACAATAATAGTAAGAAAATACTTTTTGTGTAGAGATCATATAACATGTATGGTAGTATTGCTAAGATACTCTGAGCATTAAATTACATATAAAGTGTAGTTAAAGTATCATACAATCAAGGTAAACGAAGCTCATTTGGATAAATATACAATTGTAGCGACTTTAGACAACAATTTCAAAATGTCAGCTTTATTTTGGCCGACACTGTACATACATTCATGCCGTTCTTTATTTAATTCTATTCATTTGGAAATTGTTGTAATCTATATAATTGAATATTAATTAATACAAGTGCTAGCTTTTATGAAGGCCGCATGCGGCCTCAAGGCAGCGCGTTCCCCACCTCTGCACTATAATATCAAAGTATTAAAACAGCATAATGTTTTTAGAAAATGGTTATCTTAAAGGAATTACAAATTTTCCGGTTAACATAAGACTTCAGGGCTAGGGAACCATCTCCAGAGAGTTATTGGACAGTTTATTGTGACACCCTGAAATCTAACGACAAGTAGTTTAAAATATTTAAGGAATTGCACGTTAATATAAAAATGTACTTAAAACGTCTTTGAAATTTCAAATGTCTATGGACAAATGTTTAGGATAAAAAAAACGAATTTAATTATTCAGAATAATTGCTTTTTTATAAGTTTTTCAAAAAAGGTTAATTTCTCTAATTAATGGCGATGATTATGAATTTAGAGAAGAAACAATTTCGCTAAGCAGAAAGCTTTTACAAGGAATTCATAATGCAGGAAAATAGAAAAAAATGGATAAAAACATGAGTATTTCCTAATCAAATAAAAAAAGGATATTAAAAGATAATCCGATAAAAGCTTTTCAGAATCACTGTTGCGTTAAAAGAGCATTTCTTCAGTACGGACATCTAGAAGCGGTAGTAAAAATATTATGAACGAAAATTTGATAGACTTAGAGAAGTATTGAAAAAATATTTACTGAGTTAGTTAAGGTTACAGTTTAAAAACGACAGGTGTATTTTCCATTACATGTATTATTTCGGGAGTTAGAAAAATACTGTTTTAAATTAATAAATTTGGATTAAATCACTAAACATATCTTAACAGTATTTATTTTAAAACTATAAAACTTTAAAAATGTAAAAGAAAAAAAATCGTAGATGTTATCATATGTTAGGTATATTTCCTTTAAAGCCCTGAGTCTTGGAGGGTTCATAAGGATGAAAACAGGAAACAAATGTTACGGATTTTTTATATGAAAAGGATTAAAAAGGGGAAACAATGTAAAAAAAGCGAGAAACAGTGTAATAAGTCTTCAAACTGTCTGTCTTCCATATTTATTTTTTTCTCTCCCATTGCATTGCAAAACACGTTGTTATTAATTGCTTTGAAAGATATTTTTGATAAATATGTAAGCACCTGAAAATCCCATTCCTTGAAACTTACTTAAAATGTTTCAGATGAAATTCTGAAAACACAATAAATGAATGCAACATTCTGAAAATTTCAAAATAGACTTACATCTCATACGGACGAGGTAATTTCAAATTTTGGGTCATAAAAAGTGCGCTGTTTGTTCTAAGTTTGACAGATATCCTGCAGAAAAAAAAAGATGACGTCAGATATTCAAACATTTCAAATATACAAAGTAAATACAAAACATCGCAATGCCCTTCTGTTTGAATTATCGAATGATCACTCTTGTATAGATACAAATAGAGGGCATATAAAAGAACACAATTTTACATGCTGGGGCTTTAGAGAGCACATATGAATGTTAAGCCAAAACAAAGAATTTATTTCTGTGATTTTCAGCAAAAGACTGCGGCAGTGTAGAATTAAGTTTCACATGATGAAAAAAAAATAAGATATTTTACGAGTGGAATAATACGGGAAAAGCTGGAGTGGGATAAACACAGATGCGTAAACGGCGTATAAATCTAGCAAGGTAGAAAAATAGAAAGTGTTTGGAAACTGTACGCGGAAACGTCGCTTTCCATTTATTACTTTTAACGATCCACGTTTCGTGCTCATTTTGCCGTGATGTGATTAATAGAGATAGGCATGGCCTTTGAATTGTAATGACTGTGTATCCTATTCGTAAGAGTTCATTCATGTAGAGTTATTTGCTTTAACAGAGTAACCCCTCCTGAAAGAAAAGACTCTAAATCACACCTGGGGTCTCAAAGGATCCCAAAGAAAAATCTAAAAAAATATTGTGCTAGGTTAATTTAATGAGTATATAGTTTAGAGTTTTATAATTACCGCTACAGTAGACTGCAGAAAACATGGCCCACATTAAAAACTAATATTCTAATTTCTTCTTATTATAACACAGGATAATTCCTAAATTTTTTTTGACTTACTTCGGGACTTGTGCAAGTATTGTACCTTGACAAGTAAGGAATTTTAATAAATATAAATACCATAATCATATTAATTATTTCTGGAATGTGAAAATGTGAATAGCTATTAAAGTCTATCTAGTTCTCTTTTAACTTTTTTTTTCCATTTTAAAATATACGTCACTTTTACACATCATACTTAGTGTCACAAATTTTTCAATATGTACGTTATTATACACCTTTCCACATCACATATGAATATATTTTCACAAATTTGAGTACTAAATACAAAGCTGGGTTATCAAAGCCGGACTGCTACTTTAGAAGACTTTGAATAAATTATTAAATACCACTGTTTTAAGTACCACTAAATATTGTTTTTTCCCGGAGACGTCTATAAAATGACACAAAAGACATCCATTGCAAAGTCTCAAATAATGAAACTGATACTTTATCATTTCCTTTTACGTTATACTAGCATTGAATAAGGTAAAACTAAGGACATATTTTCTTTTATTTTCTACAAAAGTAAGCCAGATATATTTGTGGATTTTTTGCTAACTTATTTTTGATTATTTTTCTTCAACAAGCAGGTAAAGTTGTTGTGTACTAACCCTACTGGATTTGCTCACCTCAATATTAACCTATGGAGAAAATTTGTATACTATTTACAGCTACATAAATTCTGATAATCCAATAAGAATGGTACTTTCAGATAGTCTGAAATTTTCTGCACCTTGCAACAGGATTCATATTATAAATTCCGTCTACTAAAGGAATTGATGTGCATTTAAAACACACTATACCAGATTTCCCCTCCAAAAAAAAACAAAAAAAAATGTTATTTGCTGTTGAATGATTTAAAATGTTATTTGCATTTTTTTTAAAAATTAAAATTGTCTTAAGGTGTAAATTTTCTTTCTCTATTACGGAGTACAATTTCTTTTTTCAATCTTTCAATCCAAGTCAGCAAATCCTTGGACCATTTGTTAATATCCATAGGTTAATATTGAGGTGAGCAAATCCAAAACAGTTGGGTAATATAATGGAATTACTTCTTTATACAGCGATATTACTTCTTTTTTATTTCTCTTAATAAAAAATGCATTGAAAATTAGCTTTTTACAAGGTACTACTAAAGAAACGGACAGTATGTAAAACAAAAGTTATTCATCTATTTGTAAATTTAAATTACTCTTATAAAAAAAAAGTAAAAAAGATTCTAACATTTGAAGAAACTTATATAAAATGTAGACATAAGGAACGAAAATTAATTTATAAAAATACTTCTTTATAGCTTAATTCTTGAACAAGTAGCTATTTTTTCATTACATAAATTTAAAGTACCTTTAAATTTAAAAAAATTACAAAGAGTTTTTCAAGAAAAACTAATATAAAAGTAAAATTTTTCACCCACATTAAGAAAGTTAAGTTTCAACAAATTAAATCTGAAATGTTTTTTACCAGATTGTTGTCATGAACATAAAGAAAAATACTTTCAAACTCCTATCCAGTCTACAGGTGATTTTGAATGTTGGCTTTCATTTAAAATGTTTATTCAAAAATTTTTCTTGATAAAATAATTATCTTTTAAAAAAATATTTACTTTTAAATTATAGGTATCCTGCTAAGTATCACAAGGAACTATTCCTGAAGATCTGTAATTATTTATATTTAGTACGTTATGGTACGCCACTTTTTCGTTGCATGATTTTGTGCAAAAATATTTTCAGCAAGAATGTAATTAAGTTTTCCTTTCTGTTTTCAACGTGGCGAATCCTTCATGTCTAGAAGAAGTGAGGACACTTCTGTTTTCCTACCCAGTGATTTTTTTATATTGTAAGAGAGGGGCTTATTTTCTGATTTATAAAAGCAATCGGCAGAGAAATATTCAAGGACGTCTTGATCTAGTTTGCATTTTAAAGTGTTATACCCACATGATTAGCAAGTTTACAGATTTTGTAAAGCTGTTATTGATTTTGTAAAATCAACCTGGATTGATAACAATGGTTTATTTCCCTAAAATACAAAAAAATTTATTTATTTTTCTCAAAACAGAACTTTGTTTTTCAATTAACACCCATAAACTCCTTTTAAACTGACAAAGTCCGTGGGGGAAAGGGAATTCAATACTTCAAATGCATCGCTAGCGAGTTGAAAAAAAAATTCTGCTGCTTTTTTACACTGCAGAAAAAATATTGAATTACGCATGGAAGCATGATGAAAAAAAATCTTAGCCGTGAAGGAAACTTTCTTTTTATTCGACACGCTTTACCTGTACATGTTTTAGTGAAAACTTTGGACATCATATTAATGTATCAAAAAATATTATTTATTATCTTTACAGATGGTAAAGCTAAACCAGTGTTTAAGAAGTAGCTAGTTTCAACTGTTTTGAAACATCTGCTAAAATGATTTCCTCTTTAATATTTAATTCAAACGGAGAGGTAAAAATTTAATGTTAATGTTTATATTTAATGTATTACGTTGGCCCTGATCTCTAGCTCTAAAGGCAAATGTTGAAGCAAACAACCCAAATGCTACAATTTGTAACCCCTTTTACGAGGTTTTAGTCCTTCTAAAATACAGTGGATGCTTCATAGGTGTCAACAGCCCTCTTATTAACACAATATGCAAATTTTTAAACTGTTGTGAGTATGACCATAATCAATTTTTCTGCCATGTTTACCTCCACATACGAAGTAGAACTTTTCAAAACTTGTTATAAATATTTGTTACGTTATTAATAGTTGGCACACCTACTTCAACAATCGTCGTAAGAATGTCAATTTCTGATTCCATTGTTTTTGTTCAGTCTAATTTAGCAAAGGGATATTTATATCATTACACACGAAATCCCACGTGTATTTTGAATCCTCCATAGGATAGAAATGTTTCTACTGCATTTAAAATGCTGTTAAAAGATTTCTCAATCTTTATTTTTCTCCTATAAGATCACCATATGGGTAAACATCTCCGAAAAAGTGCCTTCCGCACTGAAAATTAAGTATTATCATTACATAAAATTAACTATTATGCAGAAAGCGTAATAATTCTAAGAAATTCTTTGAAAGTTGTTTTCTACTTCCCCAAAGTTTTTCATTTCTTCAACCAAAATAAATATTTTGTATTTCTTATTATGCATATCCCCCATTATTCTAATTATTGATTGGTACAAACGTAATGAACTTTTAAATCCACATATAGGAATTTGGAATTTTTTCCTTTACCCCCTATCTCTGCCGTTTCACGTGTTAATGATTTTCTTAAATGTCTTTCAATAATTGTCTTATTTCCGTTTGCCTGAATCTTGCGATTCAATGTCCAGTATTTTGAAACTGAACTTTGGTTTAAAGTATGTAGTGTTGGAGTGGAATCATTCGAGGTGTCAGCCGATGGAATGCAAAATTGATTCTTAAAATCTTCTGAAAGCCAAGCAAAATTTTAATGGTAAAATATAAGTTAAAAATTAAAAATTAAAAAATAGATAAAATACTGTAATATATATTCGTGTATGAAAATAGTAAAACAAAAGAAAAAAAGAAATAAAACTAGGTACCATCTGTTTAGCTTTGTATAAAGACGTAATTCCGATGTTGGAGTTCTCTCGAAGTCAGTTCTTCCACCGGCGCGACGGTTTGGGATCTCAAGTCTTGACATCAGCAGGTAACCTTTCATAACACGATATAGGCACAATGGGTTTTCATGCTTGGAAAGGTGAACTGTTCCTATTTTAAAAAATTCCCATCAGTCATTATTTTTCCATCAATTTTTCGCTTATCTCAGTAGACAGGAACTAATTCCGTGCAATTATATTCTCATTAGAATTATCTGCAGACGTTATAATCTATTGAAAAAATATAATTCGCAACCACACAGCACATGCTTGCATGCATAAATAAACTGATAATGCTTAAGTATTTAGGTCGAAGGTATGTATATTATTTTGATAGTTTCAGGCTTATACATTTTAAAAAGTATCTAAAACGATGACGAAATAATGCTTCCTCAACTGTAAAGTTTTAAATTGGTGTGGACCATCCGCGTGAGTCTGACAATTAGTTATAAAATGATTTCGAATCCCTGTATTTTCAGCTAGTTTTTCACTTTCTGTTCCGTCCCTTCTTAGCGGAATGCCAATAGTACTCTAAAAAAAGATTAAATGGTTAGGATTCTTGGTTGTGACAAGAAGCATATTTCGAACAGTTACATCGGAGACAAAAACAGAAATGACATTATACATGACCAGATTTCATTCCGCCAGACAGTTAAAGAAAACATGTAAAAACTTTGTCTTTCAAATTATTTCAGGTTATATAGTAGCATCCAAAAAGAGTAATGTCAAAATATTGTTAAAATGTGTATCCATAAAGAAAATTTATGTAGAAGGGATTTAACTTTCAGGTATAATAAAAAGTAGTTTTAATAATAAATGGTACTTTAGTCCTTTAAGTAAAGTAAAACATGAAATGACTTGATGCTTATCATTCCCTCCGTTTTATAATATGAGCTGAAAATATATTTTAGAAAATAGTTTTCAATATGGATGTGTATTAAACGAATAGAAAGGACAGCTGAAGATAAATATGAAGTCATTATCTAAATATACATTATTGGAATATAATTACTTCGAAACATGCTCATATTTAAGAAGGGAAATGAGGTTTATTTTGATTTATAGTAACGCCAGGCATATATCCGACTCTCATAAGAACAATTCTTTTATTTACTCATAACCGTGCGCTCTTAATTAAGCCGTTCATAAAGTTTCCATTTGTTATATATATGTTTCTATATATTATGAGCTTAACACTTCTTAAAGATACTGTCTGCAGTATGCCTCTTTATAAATTATGCGAAAACTGGATGATTAAGAGCAACGTACTGTAAATTGTAAGGAAAAGAATACGACGTATGGAAGCCAGATCCCAGATTAACGGTGATACACATTTTCAAAATGTTTTCATATATTTTCAAAATTGTGTCAGATATGTCAAAGTTTCATAATACACATAACCAAATCTTTATATGTCAGTCGGATCTAATTCTGATGTTGATATATCTCTATCTAAAGATAGATAGAGCTGTATATATACATATATATATGTATGTGTGTGATAATAATCACATTTGGTAAATTTAGAACAATTTGAATTGATGCGCACAACTTGGAGAGATGCAGTCGGGCTGAGTGTAGTTCAGGAAAACACTTTTATTCAAAAATGAAGCATCGCGAAGGCTGCAGCGGCCACATGACTTGTCCGGCGTACATGCCAGGACGGGACGTAAAAACATACAGGAGCGGACAGCATGTCCGACAGCGACAACAGTTAGAAACGAAGAGAGGGAAAAGTCTTGCGTTCATGCAATATTAAATGGGTGTTTTGCGATATTTTCGCCAGAGGGCCTAAACTACTTAATTTTTAATTGGGCGACTTTAGATTCGTGGAGTTCACGTGTCCACTTAAGTTTCCCTGGGTCTTTACTGCTAGATCCCGCGCTTGTTAAAACTGCGACCTATGGCCTGGGCATAGGATAAGTGCCATAAAGTTCTTGCAAAGTGGGATTTTTGACGTTAAAAAAGACATAATTTCAGAGTGTTCGAGGGCTCTTCAAGAATTTTGACACTATACTGACATTCGGAATCTCATAAACTTTGAACACTCATATCTGGGGATGTTATTGAGTTCAGATACTTCACATGCCTGCTTAATGATCTGCGGGGCTACGATAAATTATACTTACTTTACCTTTAGGTCGCAATTTTTGGAAAAGGGGTCGTGCTTTATTAAAAAGAGAATTTAGAATACGCTTTAAAGTAAAGTAATTTAGGAAGACGCGTTTTCTTGTTACATATATATATATATATATATATATATATATATATATATATATATATATATATATATATATATATATGACGAGCTAAAATTTTCGTACTTCCTCCAAACTCGTCGCACCAATACTTACTCTTAAAATATATGCAGACAGAACAATCGTAGGTCTGTGGAATTAAACACACTTAATTTTCAACCAAATCCTTTACTTAAACTACTAATTAATAACCCGATTCAATCTGCGCCATTTTCGATCTCTCCATCTCGTGACGAGCGCTACCTCTCAGTTCGGAACCCAAGAGCGCTCTGCTAAATCTTTTGTTAAAACTCAAGCGAAAACTTATAAATCCTTCACTAATTGGTAAAATATGTTAAATAACTCACATTTTTTTAATACTACCTATACAATCCTACCATTATCAAATTTAAAACATATCAAAATCCCTCACTTTTTATCAATGAAAAGAAAATACTACTATCCTTAGTTTCCATACCTTATTTAAAACAAAATCACAATATCTAAAAAAATTTTTACTCAGTACCATGAAAATACACTTATTTAAACCTATGAAAACAACTGTAAACCAAAATAACACTTTATGAGAATCAACATATAAAACACAAAGAATATTTACAAGAAGCAAAACGACCATCGTCAAACCAGGACCAGAATTAGTTGCACAAATTTAAAATCCTTCTCGATTACACAAAATTTTAAACGATATCTTTTAACATTCTTAATTAATAATCACTGAAATCAAATTGTAAGTTAGTCACTCAGAGGATCCAAAATTAACATTAACATCATAGTTTATATATATATATATATATATATATATATATATATATATATATATATATATATATATATATATATATATATGTGTGTGTGTGTGTATATATATATATATATATATATATATATATACAGAGGCTGTTCACACATTTTTTAGACGATGTATATTGTATTCACAAAACTAAATTACATAAAATTCTTGTGTTTTAAATGTTCTATTTGACATCCCTTATTCTGAACTATCTTTCGACACCGCAATTTCCAGGATAACAATGCCTTTAGAAGTGTCAGAACAGGTATTCTATCCCATTCCTCCTGAACAGCTTTCCAGAGTCCTGTAAGCGTTTTGGGACGACGTTTGGATAATGCAGATTTTAAAAGTCCGAAAGCACAAAAATCCATATGTGATACATCGGGAGATTTAGTAGGGATATCAGTGAAGGGTATGGCCTTGATACCAGTTTTTTGTTCCATTTCTTTTAGGAAATTTACTGTGGATTTTGATGTGTGACTGCTAGCTTTGCCCTGATGGAGTCTCACAGATTGATGGCACTGTGGGTAAAGCGATGGTATTTCATTCAAAAAAATTGGCGATAAAATATGTTCCTGATAGTATTTGGAGTTAATCTTGACATTTTTTTCCACTCTTTATTTTTAACTTGCCATTATAAGAAAAACCAGCAACAATCATGAATCCCTTAGAAAAACTTTCTTTCGATTCTTTGAACCACGTACTTAAGTTTTTTTCTCCCCTTTTATGATAATAAATGGCTCTTTTTTTTGTTGCAGTCATTTAAATACACCCATGATTCATCTATTGTGACAATTGTTTTCCATTTTTCTTTGATAAGTGTTTCTCATAGAATTCTGCAGCGTGTCCTGCGTTCAGCGATATGATTTGGAAGAAGGCGATGCACATTGCTTTTTTTTCGCTTTCTTAAGATTTAAATCAACGTTTATCATTTTGTTTACAGTGGACACCGAACATTTTAATGATTTTGCAACTGTCCTTTGACTAGGGGGATTTTCTTTTAACATTAAACAACGTACCTTTGCAATAGTCGGAGATGTCCGTTTTTTCCTTGGATACTTGTTTGGAATTTTTGTCCCACTTGAGGCTCCAATTTGACGTTTTTTTCCTTTCTTGTTGACGATATTACCTATCGACGCTTTAGATATCACAAAACCATGACTCTCACATCGTTTTTGGATAACGGAATATGCATATTTCTCTTCGGAAAGAGCATAAATGTAGCCTTCGAACCACTGCTTTGTTAAAAACGCCATTTTGAATAAAAATAAAACTTTCAAGCCGCAGAAGATAATTTTGACTTTTAAAAACATAGTACAATTGCAATTATTTCTTTTGCAGCAAACGATTTTTTATTACCGCTTACCAAAATCGTCTAAAAAATGTGCGAACAGCCTCTGTATATATATATATATATATATATATATATATATATATATATAATCGCAGAATGCGAAGTCAAGTGCGTTAGACTTAAAAAAAAAATCAAAAAGGAGATGGATCTCTGAACGAGAAAAATTCTATGCTTAATAAATTTAATAATTACTCCTAAACTTCATATCTTATATTTTGCTTTCCCCTCCTTCCCCAAGGAAAAAGATGGATAAACTTTTTAATTTCATCACCAAATAATTTTCAAACATTTCATTTTCAAAATATTAGTTAATTTTTCTGTAAACATTATAAAATCCTTCATACTCAAATTCTTTGCATAACCAATAAAACAGTACACATACATTTCAAATTTTATTCAGCAGTCTAAACTCCAATGAAAAATAAAAATGTTAACAAACCAATGGGAAGTGTCAGAAAAATTAAATTCTCAAACCTCCAAGATTGACCAAAGTGAATCTGTTCTTCAGTAAACATGGGTGGGAAATATCAATAAATCTTATGCGCTTGAATTAATAATAATACTCAACCTTTAATAGGCAATACTCAATTCTCAAATTTTTCAATAAATCACAATGTAGAATACGTTAATTTAAATACTTCAACTACATGTACAAAACTCTAAAATCGTAATTATAATCATCAAAACACATTTCTTAAACCCATATTTTTTTTTTGTTACTCTGACATCACATCTCAAACACATCACTGTTACAACAAATCATGTCATTTCAAAAGTCAAACCAAGATTTATATTTAAATAATTTTTTCCTTTTTAACCTTTTAATTGTCATTTTACACTTTTTTCTAATTTAACACATATTTTTAACAATCATATTTTTAATATTCTTTACACATATTTTTTAAATTTATTTCTTTGATCAGCTTAAGAAGGAAAAAAAATTTTTTGGAAAGTACATTACGTGATGGATCCCTGGAAAAAGTTCCACACTCCTGCTTTTTGATGGTTGACGTCCATGGCGATGTAACTAGTATCCCAAAAAACAAAAAGACACGGCATCTGAAAGTCTGTAGTGATGTCCGCGATGAAAACTTTCGTAACACACTGCAGGAAACAAATCCACACACATCACCAGGGGCAGAAAAAATTTTATGTCGTGACAATTTCACACAATATCCCTCTCGGCGAAATCCGGAAGGCGAAAAAAAACAATGGCTGACAGATTCTCCACGATGGCAGCCAGCAACGCATCATCTTTGGCGAACCGGATAAATGGCCGCTGGAAAATTGCAAGATGTCATACATAATCCGCGAAGTAAGGCTCCTCGGAGCATGAAGACGGTATCCACCAAAAAAATGAACCCGGACGAATCGGCGAAACGAACTTCAATTAAGAAATGCATAAACCCAAAAAATAGCTTTCTGCCGAAGGACGACGCTGTCACGGAGAATGAGAGATCGAAAACTGGACAAATTCAACTAATTTAATAAATTTAATCCTATCTTTGTTTAACCGGCTTTGGGGTGAATTAATTTTCTCCCTCGCGAAGATTATAGGATCCTGCTCGACTTTATGACGAGATTAAATCCTTGTACCCCCTCCAAACTCGTCGCACCAATACTTACTCTTAAAATATATGCAGTCAGAACAATCGTAGGCCTGTGGAATTAAACACACGTAATTTACAACCAAATCCTTTATTTAAACTACTAATTAATAACCCGATTCAATCTGTGCAGTTTTCAACCTCTCCATCTCCTGACGCGCGCTGCCTCTCAGTTCGGAACCCAAGAACGCTCTGCTAAATCTTTTGTTAAAACTCAATCGATAAACCTTCGCGCATGCCCTGTGAAAACTTCCAGAACACACTCCACGTCTAATATTATGTTACAGTTTCACTCCTCGAACGCCTATGCTTTCTTCTAAAAATACACTCGTTCGCCTGACCACAGACGCGTCAAGGCCACATCTCAAAAAGGGGTTCTTTTCCCCAACTCACGCGAAGCATTTCTAACTAAGCTCTGTGAAAATGATGGCGCTCGGTGCCAAATATTAAATTATCCTTAAGCCCCCTGTAATTTTAACTTGGTTAATCCTGACATATATATATATATATATATATATATGTGTGTGTGTGTGTGTGTAAGTAATAAAAACGCCTCGCCATTATTAATTGCCTTTGAAAAGCTAACGCGTATTCTAAATTCCTTTCAACCTCAATAAAGCACAGCCCCTATTTCAAAAACGAAATAACCGACTATTCTATTCTTTTCATTGTACGCGTGAATCATTAAAGTTATTTTTAGACATGAATCAGCATCACGCGTCGATCTCACCACGCCGCACATGTTCGGAAAATCTTGCGACATTGAATCATACCTTCACGGGTTTAATTCTAAACAATTAAAAGAATTATAAGCTCCTAGCGCCCTTATGGTATAAAAACGTTGAGCAGCGATTTTCGAGATCTGTGTATGAGAATAAAATGTTTCATTATGTGTAAAATATTAAAAATATATGACAATTTATTAACTAAAAACATCTACATGTAACCACAAAGCACGCAATGAATTTTTATGGTTATTGAGTTCAATTATAATGTTTACTCTTTATAAATATGGTAGAAAACTCTAATATTAAATGTCTAACCAAAATATATGTATATTCATTTCAAGACCTGTTGTTGATGTACATTCAAACTACCAAATGTATTTTTAAGTATGAGGAAGTAGCTCTCTCCATTCACGTTCCAATTCAAAATATTTATTTTTTTATCTCCATCAGACGTAAAATACGAGTAAAATGGCAAGTACTTGTTTGCACCTGAAACCAAAGCTTTTTTTTTAAAATTCTATTGGAGATAATAATACTTTTTTTTGAAAATAATCAAATACTTCAATAATACCTTTTAAAATGATATTAATATTGAATTTTTAAATAAAGTGCAATGCGTGAATTTAAAACATTAACTTCTTAAAGCGCATCAAATAGTCCTCTGTGAGGCTGTTAGATTACCAACAAATTTACAGCAAAGTCATGTCTTTTTATATTAAATTTTTAAAAAAATATCTAGTAGATAATCCATTAGAATTATATTTATGTATTTTTCTATATTTTTATACAAATTATATTATTTCTGTTTATATAACATGATGTAAAATTCGCTTCCTCGGGCGAATTTTGAAATATTTGCACTTAAACAAGACATTTTTAGAAGGGATTAATTTATCACTCCCAAAAGTTGTTGAAAATTGCTAAAGTAAAAAAGGAAATCTGAATGGGTTTATTTTTTCAACTTTGAACTGACTGCCAAGACGCATAAACTGAATGTAGTGTCCTTTATCAAGTTTATAGGTATCTGAGCAGGCAAAAGAAATTGAAAGTAAATATCTGTATGGAAAGAAGAATGTGTCGCAAAAACCCAACAGTTTTTGCTCAGAGACAAAAGAGATTTAAAAGAAGAAATATTTTATTACATCCGATCCAGGGTATTTTATATTCAACTCTAAATTTTTTGTTGTAATCATTTCCACCATTCTAAAGTAAAGATTTTTTGAAGCTTTTGTCTTTTTTTGGGAGGGGAATCGTCGCAATTAATTTCCTACGTTATGAAGGCAATATCCTTTAAATATTTTACACAAAAGTATAGAAGAAAATTTCATTTTTAGAAGCTTATTTTGAAGTCAGAATTATGTTTAGCAATCATAATATGATATTTACTCAAATGCCAGATAAATTTATTTCATTCTACCGTGTATAACGAAACACCTCTGAAGTAAATGGTTTCTGTCGTCCAAATTTTTCATTTGTACATCATTACTTTGAAATATATAAGTATATAAATGCTGATGGGTTGCTAAAAATCGAATGCTCACCCTTAAGGAATTTTAGCAAAATATTTTCCCATCATGTGTACCAGCATGTGTTAAATATATATATTTCCTTTGTATCGCATTCTCTCTACCATTTTCCTGTAACTTATTTTATGAAGACAAGGATTAGGTATACCTCGTCTTATCCGGTGATTTTTCTGTCACTTCTTTACTGCTGGATTATATTTTTTATTTAAAACACATTCATTAAAACCAAATTTTGATCGTATCAAATGTGCGTAGCATTTCTCAATAAAAGGTATGGAACATTACGCTGAAACTAGTTATGTAAATTATTTAATTTAGTAATTGGAAATCGGAAATGGAATACTAGTATTTTATTTTAAGAAAGAGCCCTTTCTTTTAAAACTTATTTTCAAAAATTCATCATAGGAAAACTATTTCTGATAGCTTCATAAATCCATAATAGAACACAATAATGACATTTGGTTTCAAAGTTAGAGTTGTAATCGTTCTCCAGATCGTGAAACTTTAGATGTGGTTTTCTCCAAGGAAAAACCATAACTGTAACTAACTATCCGCGACTTGAATGAGATTGTTATCGATTACTCGAAAACTATTTGTCATTTTAACAATTTATTGGGAGTTTAAGAAGCCGTCATTTATAATATTATTGTTCTTCACAAATTCATTTCGTGTACTAAAGTATCTTATACTATGGTCTTATCTTTCTTCAAAATAATTTAATTTCTTTCATGCTGCCCACCAAATAATATTCTTCAGTTTACCATTAGTTTACTATCAGCCCTAATTGACGTTTATCCAGTTTGATATGTAACTTAATCCAAACGTTTAAAAGAATATTTCTTCCAAGATTTAGCAAAGTATCTCAGAAGTTTTTTGAGAAACTCTATACAAATTTGAAGTAAATAGATTTTTCTTTTAATGAAATTAAAAAAAAATAAATAATAAAATTCAATTGCACAGAACTGTAAAAAAAGGGTATCTTTTTTATGGCAAAAATGCATATTATGTATATTTATATAAGCTAAGAGAGTAATAAATAATATTATGTGAGTGACATGACACCATTTTTTATAAGTTTTATCATTATAAAGAATATCATTAAAGATATAAAATATTATTGATGTAAACAAATTCTGATCTAAATAATTGATTTTATAAGTCTTATCGTTATAAAGAATATCATTAAAGATATAAACAATTATTGGTGTAAACAAATTCTGATCTAAACAATTGAGGTTTCGGAGTATTTATAATTCAGTTATGTATTTCTTGTGTTAAGAATCATAATCGGGTTCTTATCAGATTAGAAGCTTATTATTTGATGCCACACATATCCCTTTATTGATAAAAATATATAAAACGTTTTCGAAAGACAGTACTTAACCACGGTGTTCTGGGATAATAAATACTAGCAAAAAATTAGATTGAGTAACTACCAGATATATAATGCATGCTGCCCCTTGAGTGAAGGGAAATCAGATAGCAATTGCTTCTAAAAATGTGTAATGAAAAATTAAAGTTATTTGAAATTTCAATTTTATGAGTTACATTTATCAGGAGTATTTGTATATACCCGTACACCACTTCTAGGTCGCAGTAATGACAGAAAAATATAATTTATCCATTGACGCAAACAAAAAAACAATAGGGCATAAATTTATTTCTTTTCTGCGCTAAGTTCGAATATTAAAAATTTCAGTGCAATTTTTTTGTTAAATTTATTTTGGCGCCAACGTATCAAGGGAAGAATTTCGGTATCTTTTTTCAGCGTCAGAAGAAGCAATATATTTCCCCCATGTTGGAATTTGTCTCGGAATGTCTATCAATAAAATGCATCATACCTTGCGAAAAGCCTCTACAATAGTTTGCTTCTGTTTTATGGGACTTATGCATCACTGAAACTCACTATTGAGTCAGGATATTTATCACCTATGTCTGCAACATATACGAAAAGTGCATCGAACAAATATTAAAAGAAAGCCTTTTAAACAGGCCATGAAACTCTTATATTATGTACTAAAAATATTGGTTTTTCATTTCTGTTTCTTTACAGTGTTTTTTTATAGTTCTTTATATTCATATAGTATATTTATTTTTCCTTTTTATATATATATCTATTAAGTCATAATTAAAAATCTTGACATACGAGGATTGATTGATAAATTCATGCAAAATTGGATAAATGGGGGCCACCACATGAAAATAGTTGCCTCGCTCACGTTTAGCAAACATCTAAGGCACATATGGCAAATTGAAAACAGATTCGAACATAGTCTGTGACTGACAGCCATTTTAGTCGGTCAACTCTTGTTATTGCTTACACAGTGGAGAAATACAAGTTCCGCCTGTTGATAAAACTTGATAAATCTTTAAAGGGGTGAAATGGCAGCAGAAGCTAAATTAATAAATATAGTGGTGACTCTGCACCTTCGATTAGAATTATTTATATTTGTTTTTTCGTTGCCAAAAGATCACAAGTGACGCTGAACCTTCTGATCACCCTATTGATATTATTCCACTGGAAAGTATTCAAAAATCCAGTATATGGTGAGATTAAAAGTGTGATTAAAATGTTGGATGTTTAAAACTGCGTGAGATTTCTGAGGTTGTTGTCATCTCATCAGACCGCGTACATAATAATTTGAATAATTCTTTGGATATCAGAAGGTTGCCAAAAAGGAGGGTGCCACGTATGCTAACAATCGATCAAAAACGCTAACCACTGAGCACTTCGAAGTATAATTTGGAGCAATTTCAACAGTAAATAAGACATGGATACATCACTACCAGAAAAATGTGAAATAACAGTCAAAACTGTTGGTTAAAGTAGGGGAATCTGCACTAAATAAAGCAAAAAAAAAAATGCCATCAGCATGAAAGATTAGGCCTTTTGAGTTTTGAGACAACCATGGTTTAATCTTTATTGACAAGTAAGAAAAGAGCAAAACAATCCCAGGAGAATATTATAAATCTTTACTGAATCGTTTAAATAGAGAAATGAAGATAAAGGGGTCGCATTCAGGGAAAATAAAGGTTATTCTCCATCACGACAATGATCTTGCTCATTCATCGGCAATTGCGGAGGCAAAACTGAGAATTGCGCTACGAAATTGTTCTCCTGCCTCAGCAATCGTCAGATTTACTCTCCTCAGACCTGTTCCCCAAAATGAAAAAATATCTTTCAGGGCAGAAATTTGCATCAAATCCCAAAGTGCTTAGGGAAACAAATGCTTATTTCACAAGCTGGAGAAAACTGACTTCATGGAGAGAATAAAATAGGCTGAAAGTCGTTGTACATCAAAATCAAATGTTTTGACCTTAAGGGACATTATGTAGAGAAATAGTTAAAACTTTCTCAAAAAGGTGCCATTCTTTTCTTTTTGCATAGAATTTCCAAAATATCCCCGAAATAGTGATTTCAGATGATTTACGCACATCATGCTTCATGCAACGCATAACGACGAACAACACATTATAACCCATGAAAGAAATGCTCACATATCAGTTGAATTACGCAGGCCAACGATGAAAAAAACTTTTTGAATAAATTTGCCTTATTCTTGTGGTTTTTAGTGTGCTGAAACTGAATATGACAATAAAAAGCCGTATCACCCACCATTTTTTTCACATTTCACCACTCAATATTTAAAGAAATGACATTTTTAGCGAATTCACCGCCATAAGCAAACCGCAACTTATCGGAGCTATTTCGCCACGGACATGCGTATGACTCATATACTTTTCGTTCGAACCTGCTCTGAGTCATGTGATCTGATTTGAGCAGCAGATACCGATTCGCCTCGAACTTTCTAGATTGCAAAACGGACGTTAGACAATGGCTAGTCGTGGTTGTAAACACTTTCCTGACAGTTTTTGTTATATTTGTGTCCAGATCTTTCTGTACCTAAACCACCAGAAGTTATTGATGATATGATCCTGGATATTTGTAGTGATGCCCAGTTTGTTGCAGATGAAGAAGCTGATGACGAGTATCAATGTATAGAATTTTTAGAACCTAAGTTGCTTATTCAAGCCGAGCTAAACGATCTGGTTAGGGATTTGTTTTTAACAAAGGAGAAAGCTGGACTGCTTGGCTCCAGGCTCAAAGAAAAGAACTTTTTGACAGCAGGAATAAACATTTATATATATAGGAGAAGAGAGGAGAAATTTTCTCAATTTTTCAAACAACATGATGATTTAGTATACTGCTCAGATATTGTTAGTTTGATGAATGAATTCGGAATTGAATATAAAAAGTAGGAATGGAGGCTGATTATATATTCGTCTAAATCTAGTTTAAAGACTGTTATATTACACAATGGTAATACTTATGCATGATTACCTTTGCTCATTCTGTGCATATGAAAGAAAGCTATGAAAACCTTAATATAGTTTGAGATAAAACAAACTATTCCGTTTATGGTTGGATGATATGTGGCGATATGGAAGTGTTATGCATGCTCCTTGGCAAGCAATGAGGCTTAACCAAATTCCCATGTTTCTTATGTGAATTAGACAGTAGGGCAAGGGATCAACATTGGTCCAGAAAAATATGGTCTGAAATAAAATCTTTATAGCCTGGAGAGAACATTCTGTGCAAGAGCCTCGTGTACCGGAAAACATTCTTCTGCCACCTCTACACATAAAATAAGGCCTAATGAAACAGTTTGTGAAAGCCTTACCCAAAGATGGAGAATGTTTGAAGTATCTCTGCGAGAAGTTTCCTCGTCTATAAGAAGCAAAATTGAAAGAAGGCGTGTTTGTTGGGTCTGACATCTGAAAAAAGATGTTCGATCCCAACTTTGAATCAAAAATGACTTTAAAAGAGAGGGAGGCCTGGTATCATTCAAGCAGATTGTGACCAAGTTCTTGGGCAAAAAATGGACCCTCATTTTATTTTTAATGTTGCCAAAATGCTGGACAAATTCAAAACGTTAGGCTGTTTGATGAGCTTTAAGATTCACTTTTTGAACAGTCACCTTGATTTTTTCCCAGATAATTTGGGTAATGTCAGTGAGGATCAAGGTGAGCGATTTTATCAAGATATTAAATTGATGGAAAGACGGTATCAGAGCCTCTGGAATACCAATATGATGGGAGACTGTTGTTGATCACTTCACCGAAAAGTTGAGCAAGCCATTCACAGGCGAAAAAACAACATCAGGTGCTTTAAGGAGAAGAGAGAAATGAAATATAAGCCAATGCACACATAAAACCTATGTAATAAAAAGGTATTTTCATGTTTATACTTGAAAAAAGCTTTGTTCATATTGTAACATTTATTTATTTTTATTTTCTACGGTATGTTCGGCTAATTTTCTAGTTTTTGACGAAGTCACAATGTGACGAAACTGCGGTGATGGAAAAAAAACTTAGGTCAAATACGGATTCAGCGCTAAAATTTACATAAAAATCGGCTATTAACGTTAAAAAAGTTTTCAAAAAGTCATTTTTCGTTGGCCTGTGTTATTTTTCCTGATATTCTAAGCAATTTTTATTTCTCGAGGAAGAGAGAGACATTATTTTGCACACAGTATTGTGACGGTGACATAAGTTATTTTTCTTTGATAAATTGATATACAGCTGGCAAATTACGATACCCAAATGTATTAGTTTAACAGATATAAATTATTATAAATTCAGCACCGAAAACTGATCGCATTCATCTAGTATGCATATAAAAGACGCACCACAGCAATGTATCAGTAACACTTCTTTTTTTACTGAACTAAAGTTGATAGTTAAAGAGAAAGCCTTTTTATTCACTACAGCTGAGGGTGACAGAACACTGTCTGAAATGAACGTTTATACAAACAGTTGCCTTTTGTTAGAGCTAGATTTCTTGGAGTTAGAACAAATGTATAGTCTTTCGGACATGTTGATTCTTTTTGTGCAACGTCATCATCTGTAGTGGGTCAAAAAAAAAAATATATATATAAATTTATATAAATATATATATATATATATATATATATATATATATATATATATATATATATATATATATATATATATATATATATATATAAATATATATATATATATATATATATATATATATATATATATATATATATATATATATATGTGTGTGTGTGTGTGTGTGTGTATGTATGTATATACATGAGGTGCCCCGAATGGTCAGCTCCTGAAATAAGCATCGTGGCCGAAAAATAATTGAGATTCGAATACAATAAATTAAGCAGTTTATTGCAGCCAATACGTGACCTTACATCACGGCGTTCCTTTGGAGATTTCCTGGGGGTTGTAGTCACTTTAAAATTTTATTGGTTGTTTATTTTAATTCTTCACATTGGATTATTTACTTTTCTCTTTAAACAAAACTCTTCGTTATTTTTTTATCATTGATTTCTTGCTTTAACTTTCTCCTAATTATGTAAATAAATATTATGAAACAGTTCTTTCAGCAATTCGTAGAAAAATTTTATCAAATGCTGTCAAAATGTAACGTTCAACATCAGTACCAAATGTCTGGTATGTGATGTTGCAAAAATTCGAACAAAAATACAAATTCCAATAATTGACACTAATATTCAATTATTGTGAAGCATAAAAAAAATCAAGACAATACAAACATAAATTTGAGGTATGTGACCTGTCGTGAGTACATCCTCGTGAGCGTTTACCAAAGGGAAGATGCTTCCAACCTGAAACTCAAGTTGAGCAAACCGCACAAAATGAAAAGGGGCAGGCAAGTTTCTCAAACATAAGAGGGAAAGTCAACTGTTCAAAGGAAGCATTTGAACAGCGTGAAGAAACAGGGAGAACAATGAGTCGAAACCCCAGCATAAAATCAGTAATATTGATTTAGTACATAGAATTTTTCATATAAAATATACTAAGCTTCAAAAGTAAAAAACAAAGGTGAGTTTCACTTACACTCACGGGGTTTCTTCAAAATTAACTAGGGGTACGATAGGATAGGAATGCTAAAATAGAAAGATTAAGGATAGCTGAATGATTTACAAATTGGTGACTTGCATCATCATTTCATTACTTAAATTTAATTTTTTTCCGATTTCTAATTTTCTCCTAAATTATTTCGTAATATCGTCGCCATTATCATTGAATTTTAACACTGCAAATTCACTAAAGGTGGTTAAAGTAGGGGTAAAGAAATTTTCTTTTAATACCGTCACTAATTCTGCAAAATTATTAACTTTATAACAGTTCTGTATATACACGTTAAGTGTTTTACCCTTTACAAAACGTGAAAAGTTTTGTAATTTCCACTGTTAATCCCTATTCCCTTCCGTACATTTTTTATCAAAGCAATTTAACCAAGAGTTTATATCCATATTGCCGTCTGAATCAAAAAACACAATATTTAGTTCTGTTTCCCTACTCGAGATTCTTAAAGAATCGTCAAGCTCGGTATTTGGTTTGGCAGTCGCCATTTTGTTTTACAAATATAAGATATCAAAACGAAAATACTTAAATTATTTCAACATACAAATATAATGATTAACCTAATTATATCACTTCATAAAACAAAAGAAATTCAATGATTGAGATATTATAAGAATTAAAATATTATACCGAAAAAACCCGATGATAAAAATTTTACACATAGAAGTAGTAGAACACATTCTTGAAACTTCGTTTGATTTTCTGCACAGCGTTCAGCGTATATGCAGAAATCATGTGTAAAATGAAAATTCTTGAAAAATGAAAAAAAAATTCACAAATCTTGAAACTTAGAACACTTCCTTGAGGTGTGACGAAAATCTTCACTGGGTAATAACAGCTTCTTTTATTGATGACGATGTTCCGAAATCGGAATCTCAGGCGTGACAAAGCGAACAGATCTGACAAGGCAGTTATGGTTAATTTCTTCTTAATCTTGATCACACTGCTATCGTGCTTCTAAAGTTCTATTCGGCTCATGAGATGACCCGAATGGTTATCTCCTGAAATAAGCATCGTGGCCGAAAAATAATTGAGATTCGAATACAATGCACAAAGCAGTTTATTGCAGCCAAAATATGACCTTACAACACGGCGTCCTTCTCTCCTCTACTGCGCGAGCATATCGAAGTAGCTGTAAACGGGTTGCCAGAAATTGGCGAGGTAGGTTAGTATTCGCAAAGGGGTAAAGGACGGAAAGTTTACCATAGAGAGAGAAAAGTCGGATTACAGGTGATTTGAGGTGGTTAAAATTTATTACTTACACACACACACACACACACACACACACATATATATATATATATATATATATATATATATATATATATATATATAAATGTATATCCCGTAAACTCTGGAAAGAACATGTAAACGTCACTACGTATAGATCAAGCGATACGGTGCGAGCACCACTGATATCACTACGATATTAGTTCAGTCAGACAGTGTCTTCACACGTGCCGTTTCAAGACCAATTATAGGTGAAGTAATTCTCAGAAATCGTCTTAAGTATCTAAAAGATATTGCACCTAAAATGTTAAGGGATGAATTGCTTTTACTATTTCACTATATGTTATCACATTTTTAGTTTTTTTCATTTTTGGAGGTGAGGCGGGAGGGAGTAATTCGGTTTTTATCTGTCTTTTATTTCCCTGCGAATGTGGCCAGAAAAACTACACAACATAATTATTACATGTAACTGACGATCATTGTGATAAGAGATATTATTTCCGCCTTGTATCATCAATGAACCTGATAGAACGTTGCGGAGAACAAACGATCGTGTGCACTAAATGTGTTTCGATTGAGCATGCATTACAGATAGCTGTCACACCGTCGTGTGTTTTTCTTTAAGTTCGTCTTGTGCACCCCACTCGGAACTATATTGCGTAAATTGAATTATCGTGGATTCCCTTGTGATGGTGAAAACGAGTAATTATCGCAGATATAATTTGAGATGAATATCTTGCAGTACGTGATGTGGGTGGACTACTGCATGTACAGGCGTCGACATTTTTGTGAAATACGAAAAAATAAAAGATGTAAGAAAGAAACTAATAATCTGTTAGCTACAAATATTAAACTTTTCAAGACTTCTCTTTACATAAGTGATACTGAGCAAATCTTCACTATTACATTTCCTGAAAGTGTACAAAAGGAATAATTAAAGATTTAATTTCCATCGCAAAATGTTTCAGCAATGCAAAAACATTTTAACATCCACTCTAGGGAAAATATCTTTTAAAAAAAGCAAAACCACTGTGATATTTTTTTAATAATTTTTTAATGACGTTATTTCTCTTAAATTTTATCACATTAATCATAGAACATAATCAAATTTTTATTAGTGTTTGAGAAATAGATTAAGATTTTTCTTGCTTGATTATAATTCTGAAAACCGTTGAGAGTACAATAAGCATATTATGAAAACAAAGCTGTTACATGGGTTATTTTTAAAACCCATGTCTTAGCGTATGCGGGGGAAAAAAGTTAAATTTAATTTTTCCACTCATGTGATTAACTTAATAATCCTGTCAACCCAAAAAGCCATAAACGAAAGAAAGAAAAAAAATTGCTATAACACACGCCTTTTCTGATTGAGAAAGTGTGCAAAAAGTGAAAGGCAAAATAAGGATTAAAATTAACAGAAAGGGGAAAAAATATTTTTTCTAGAACTATTCATTCAAAAACACAGAGAAAAAAATTAAACACTGTGAAAAAAAAGAAACATAACTAACCTGAAAAAAATGATAAAAAGAAACAAAACCTTCACATTAGGGGATTATATAAGCGTTTTCTAAAGGTAAATTTAAGTTTTATCTATACTTGAATTTCCATTTGTTTTCTTTGCAATCTTTCTTTCTAAATGTTTATCGAGTTTGTGATTTTTAGCACTTGTATGCATAAAAGAAATCAACGAAATCTCCTAAGTTATCAGACAGATTGAAATATTTTTCCCTTGAAGAATCCATTGGTATATTTTAAATCATCTGCGATGGTTCTCAAAAATGCATAGAAAAAATTAGCACTATTTTTGATTTTACATTTAAACGGCCTCAAAAAATGTGAAACTTTAGTTGCAATCCCGAAAAATCATCATAAATAGATCGAGATATACAAACAGAAATGATAGCTTAAAATATGATTTGTGACTCCAGAAAAAAAGGCAAAAGAAATGTACGTGAATCATGTGGATTTTTAAAGAAATGTATTTACATTAAAACAATAAAAGTGGTCTGGAAACATATTTTTATCACATCCGATAATTTCAGGGATCTGAAAAATACTTAATATGTTAATAATTTTAATAATAGATAAAAAATATATAATATAATATATAAATATATTAATAATTTGAATGTTTTAAAAATTCGTCAATAACACGAGCTTTGACTAAGAACGATTTTTAATATTTCCTATTTAATTTTCCCATGTTAAATTAAAAGTATTTACAACATCTCTTGGATAGACATTACATTTTACGGGAAAATTTTTCAAAAACATAGCATATAAAAATAATTTTCTCTTCTTTTATAGCAATTAATTACTTCTAAATCAATTAATTAATTTAGCAATTGATTAATTAATATAAATAATCGCACGATAATTAATATATATATATATATATATATATATATATATATATATATATATGTGTGTATATATAGCAATTAATTTTGATCAGAAAAACCAAGAGCTCAATTTATTAATTTTTGAAATTGTTCAATTCCCGTGACTGCGTGGTGACCACACTTGATTTATCTTGAAATCCTCTATAAAGTTATTCCGCCAATATATTTCTTCAAAGTAGTGGATCAATTTCTTACACCTTTATTTGGTATACTCTCTTTATTAATGGCAAAGTCTGAAATATTGTATAAGACGTATAACCACTAACATAATCCCGCTTTTACTCAGCATTCTGAAGACATTTGGTCAAGAATATCCACTCTAATTGCTATTTAAGCTGAAAAATGGAACTTTTTTTAATTAATTCTGTCAATTTCATGATAGATGTTTGGTACTCAGTTTTATACATCTCTGAAGTCTACTTTCGTAGAGAACGTAAACTCTAAGTGTGAAAAAGCCAATCATATTGTCCTTTATTTCAGTTTTTCCTATCTTCATTTATTAACTCCTTTTTCTTGTCATAGTTCCAACAGGTATTTTTTACGCAATAAAAGGGCCAAAATCTCAAAAATTAGAAAAGAGGACAGTGATCGTGTGAATAAATAGAACTCCAACATGAAAAGATAAAAAATTATTTACAGTAAAATAGATGAAGTAACGTTTCAAAAAATTTATATATATATATATATATATATATATATATATATATATATATATATATATATATATATATATATATATATATATACCACTCTGGTAATGGCGTAAACGATGATTAACTTGCCCAATAGACTTAATGGGTATTAAAGAGTGGGAGATCAATAAGCTTTCAAATGGAGGCCAGCAACGAGATTATATTTCAAGCGAAAGTTTAATTAACCTTGTTAAACGCGTATTACAAATAGTTTTTAATATCACACGAGACATATTAATGTATTTGAAATCACAGCGCACGCAGAGGTTTGTCAGTAGTGATCAATTTTCTTTAAATAGACATAAGACAGTTAAAAAATAGACATAAGACACGTTCTAAATCTTTGCTAAGAAGTCTTTAAAATATCAATCAATTTGTGCATATATATGAATACATAAATAAATACATGCGTTTTTATACACACACACACACACACACACACACACACATATATATATATATATGTATATATATACACTGCTGGCCACCCAAATTGCAACACCAAGAAAGACAAGAGATATCACAACAAAATTTATTTGTAGATAACATGTTGACCAAGTATCAAATGATTAAATTTATAGACTTCTGTGAAGTGTGGTTCCTGCCAAAATCAGTAGCCAGAGTAGCCGCCATTGTTGGAGATCACCGCTGCCACACGCCTCGGCATTGATTCAAAGAGACTTTGGATGAGTTCTTGGGGTACAGCAGACCAAGCAGCTTGCACACGTTGCCAAAGTTGATCTGCTGTGGCAGCTGGGGATGGAATCTGGGTCAATCGTAGAGCAACCATGGACCACATGTTTTCTATCGGCGAAAGATCCGGAGAGCGAGGCGGCCAGGGAAGCAATTCAATCTGGCGATTGACGGAGAACCATTGGACAATGCGTGCCACGTGTGGTCGCGCATTATCCTGTTGAAATTTGGCTGTGGGCAAGCCCTGAAGGTAAGGAAGGACAACTGGCTCCAACACCTCGGAGATGTAGCGCTGGCTGTTTAAAGTACCGGCAATGCGTACTAGAGGTGTGCGAGAGTGATATCCAATACCGCCCCATACCATAATACCCGGTGCAGGACCAGTGTGGCGGTGCATAACGCAGCTGTTCAGCATACTCTCTTCACGGTGTCTCCAGACTCGAATGCGACCATCGTGGTGTTGCAGACAGAAGCGTGACTCGTCAGTAAAGACAATTTCATTCCATTCTGCCGTCCACATCCTTCTGTCATCGCACCATTGGCGGCGGAGACGTCTGTGGTTCTGCGTCAAGGGTAGACAAAGCAATGCACGTCTTGCGGACAAACCGCTCTGCTGTAAACGGCGTCGAATGGTACGCGCAGACACTGGATGATGCGTTACAGACTGCATGTGCTGTGCTATGGTTCGGGATGTGACTGAGCGATCCGTCACTGCTATGCGCACAATTTGCCTGTCATCACGTGAAGTGGTGAGCTGAAGTGGAAGCGATCGAACACGCCGGTCCGTCGTACCCTCCTGCATCCAACGATCACATATCCGCATTACAGTTGTTTGGTTTCGTCCAACACTACTACCGATTTCCCTGAAAGATAATCCACAATCTCAGTAGGCCACTATCCTTCCTCTATCGAACTCGGATACTTGATCAAAAGATGATCGCTGTTTTCGACGAGGCATAATTGATTGTTTTTTTGAAAAAAAACACAAGAAAAACACAATTGTCGAACTTGAAATCGTCGAAATCTCCAAGCCTTAAATAGCGCTTTGAAGTGGCGCCACAGGCGTGCGTGATGTGCGTCTGCGCTGAAATTCTAATCATTTGCATATCTCACCTCCGCTAATGCATGTTGTAAATTTCATGTTATTTGCATGTTTCCTTCAGGGTGTTGCATTTACAGTGGCCAGCAGTGTATATATATATATATATATATAAATAAATATATATATATATATTATATATATTATATATATATATATTATATATATATATATATTATATATATATATATATATTATATATATATATACTGCCACACCACAGCTCCAGGGTTCTATGCTGCGACTAGGCAAGGTCAGCAGCCTTTCATTCATCCCTTGAATGAGTCGATAATATGAGGACCAAACATGCCTGGGAACTAAACTCTGCGGATCCCGAGTCCGCTTGACCACCTTGCCGAGATATATGCTGTATGGCACCCCAAGCCCACGGTGTAGAAAGCGGAGATGGACACCGCCGGCCATGGTACACATTCCGAGTGTTGTGCCGTATGTTTAGTTTTTTTTATTTGTATTTGTATACATATATATATATATATATATATTGTCACATCGTGGACATCGGCACTCCTCTTATTTCGACTCAGCCGGTGGAATTGATGAGTTTTCCACATGTGTTGCAGGCACATCAAAAGGAACGCTAATGTGCTAAAGTCGCCAAATAACCTTTCTTTTCTTCTTCCAGTCAGCCTCCTTTCAGTCCGCACGTATGTTGCCAATCAGCGGCAGCATCCATTGAGATAACAATGAAGTATGTCCCGGGCCCAAATGGATTTCAGGTTTCCTTGAAAGGGTCGGCACGAGCGGAAGTGACCCCCATCGGCCCGGAAGTCAAGGTTGTTCCAGCAATTTGTGGAGTCTTCTAGATTCTTCTAGAAAATTGGAAAAAAAAGGATAAAAGGACTCCCCTTTTTTGTCTGGGGGACTTTCTAGCTGATCGACTTGTGAGACCGACAGCGCTGGAGTGCGCCGGGTCTGTGACGGCGGAAAGCCTATTAATCTTTTGAGAGATTGCACGGGTTTGCTCTGGTTGGAACAGAGACCGTGGAGAATGATTTTTGGCTTGTGTTAGCCAGGGAAGTTATTGTAATAGATAATTATTTTGTAAATAATTAAGGTTTAATAAAACCTTTTGTACATATGTAAACAAGTTTCCTTCTCGAATTATTCCGTCTCGTGTTTTAACTTGTTTCACGAAGTTGGTTAGTGATCGCTATGGGCCACATTACCATAATATATATATCATACCATAATATATATATATTACCATAATATATATATATATCTACATACATATATGTACGTATGTATGTGATGTCTTGAAAAAGTTAGAATACTTACAGGAAGAAAATGGGGTTTTTTTATAGAAAATCTGATTAAAATTTTAAACGACGGAATATTTTACATTTAATAGAAGAGCGCGGCAATGCGACGAGGAAGTATCGAAATGAATGGCACTGCAGCTATTAATATAATTGAGTAGGTCTCAAGCGGAATTTCAGACGGGTTCTTTCTGCAAGCTAAGCGGAAGAATGTTCCAGGGAGTTCAATGCAACCTAAACACTTTATATTAGACGCGTTACGGACAAATAATATAGGCTTCGACGAGGGAGCATACCCCTTCGCGGTGTGGGCTAAGAGATTGAACGGGATAGGGAATTTAAATTAAGAGAAATTTAGGCGTTGGAAATAAAGTCGTGAAACGTTAATACCACCAATGGAGTGGAGATTTTTTGGGCTGTTAATAAACTTTAATTAAAGGACAAGAACTTGTTTTATTTCCCACTTGATCCACATCGACTAGAATATTATGACTGACTGCACCTTGAAAGATGGTTATTCCGACCCTCGACTGCAACAACAAAATGGACTAAGCCGCTGGATTGGATTTTTATGAAAGGGAGTGAAGAAACGTGTCATATATGTGTATGTGTGTGTGTGTGCGTTCGCGCGCGTGCGTTTTTATGAGATTAAAATTTAAATATCGTCAGTTTGAATAGTTTTGATACGTTTTGCTGGGTTTATTTCAAGCCGAACACAGAACTTTGAAATTAAAGTGTTTATATCTTATTTTTAATAAAAACTAGGTTTGCAAATCTCCATTTTCTACTTTCCTGAAAATATGCATTTCCTCCAAAAAGCTTTATAGCATTATTTATGTATATAAATGTTTGTTTATTAACAGCAAATGCTTAAAAACTCACTATGAAAGAAACTTTTACTCACAGAAAAGCATTAAACCAAGCAACATTTAAGTTACCTGTTGCTTATAAACACAAAGAAATGAACTGAATTGCATTAAACAGACCTAAACTTACCTAAATACCTCAAAAGACATCAGAAACCTATGAGCTGATAGTGTTATCAAAATTATAAGCATTTTGCAATTTTTCCTGTAATATATGAAGCAAAATCGCTCAGTTATTACCGCTAAAATTTCGCATTTCTATATTTGATTACTCAATCAAAATGATAAGAAATCTTTTGTAAATGAAATTTTTACAACGGTTCCATATCTTTACTTTTATTACTGAAATAGTTGATTTTTATGACTGAGGATACTGTACAGATATATATATATATATACCTTTAAACATTTTATCGAGATTATACTAGAATTAATAAATACGGTTTATTTTCTGAAATCATACACATGTAACCAATGAATGCGGTTAAAGCATATTTTTGAACTGTTTCTACCAATATCTACTACTACTTTAATTTGATATCCCTGCGCAATTACGACAATAGGGTGAGCAAAGGGCGGCTTTGGTTTTATTTGAGTAATGCAGTTAATGAACCACTCTGGTAATGGCGAAAACGATGATTAACTTCGCCCAATAGACTTAATGGCTATTAAAGAGTGGGAGATCAATAAGCTTTCAAATGGAGGCCAGCAACGAGAGTATATTTCAAGCGAAAGTTTAATTAACCTTGTTAAACGCATATTACAAACAGTTTTTAATATCACACGAGACATATTAATGTATTTGAAATGACAGTGCACGCAGAGGTTTGTCAGTAGTGATCAATTTTCTTTAAATAGACATAAGACAGTTAAAAAATAGACATAAGATAGTAAAAAATAGACATAAGACACGTTCTAAATCTTTGCTAAGAAGTCTTTAAAATATCAATCAATTTGTGCATATATATGAATACATACATAAATACATGCGTTTTTATGCACACACACACACACACACACATATATATATATATATATATATATATATATATATATATATATATATATATATATATATAAATATATATTACTCACAAATAAAACAATTATTTGATTCAAAGTTGAAGTAGATTTCATGTTCAATTTAAATAGACATATATTAAACATAGTTAGATTCACCAAACGTTGAACTGAAAAATATTTACGTAGTTCAAAAGGGAAAAAAAATCAAATCCCTGAAAAGCTTGAAGCTTTTTAGCATTATAATTTAATTTTTTAGGCAGCACTTATTTCATCAGTTATAATAATACATTTTCACCTATTTTTAATGACCATTTTGTAAGAGTGCAGAAAGGAAGTGGTTAAGAGTCCCGGTACGGAAAATTCTTCGGAAATCATATTTTATCTTCTCGCCCTGAAACATAGTGTAGAGTTTTTTTTTTTAAAAAAGAGACATAAACATGTTTCTGTGATAGCTTCAAAAACAGTTATGACATTTTTCTTATGTGATGTCCATGTGCATCCTTCAGTACAATTGTATATGAATTTTTTTTATCTCTCGGTGAATTTTATTTTACGATTTGCTCTCTTTCAAAAATGTGTCTGGAAGTCTTTGCAAAGTAAACTTTGCATACCATCCCTTTGTTTTGTTAATGTTTAACGAATATACAGGAGTTTTGTTTCAGAGTAAAATTTTGAAATTGCATTCAGTAGAGCAAAAGCGTTCTCCTAAAGATGATTTTTTCCCCACAAAAATTATTAAAAAGGTTTATAAAAAACATTTTTAGAAATCCTGGGGGCAGCTTATTTTCAAACGAAGTATCTCTCCTATGCACAAAAATGAGAAGATTATGTGAGAAGAGCTATTAATCCTGCAGGTATGTAAAACAACGCATTAGAATTTAAACATTTTCAGGGCAAAATTTTAAATTGTTCAGGTGATTTTATATGCATTACAATTTTTATATAAAGACACACTTGAAAAAAAAATTCATTATAAAATGTATGTTAACAGAAAAGTGAATTTTCTTCTCTATACGACCATAAAAAGGGAATCCAACGTATTTCCTTTGCTTAAGCTCTTCAAGGAAACTGAAACTGTAACCGGACTCGGCACGCGACTTTTGCAGTCCTGTAAAGCCAAGTATATAGATTTGATTAATACTTACATATCAATATTTCTGTATTTTGTAATCTGAAAACAGTGGTGATTCGATCTTTTGAATTGTTTGTTGTTTGACAAAATTTTTCTCTCTAAAAGAGTGCTAAGAAATGCCATAAAAAATAGGCATTTTTGAAATCCTACAAATTTTTGTTTCAAAAATCTTCTAAATTCACCAACAAGAAACAAATTAGATTTTTCTTGTTATATTACATTATATAAGTAAGAGATAGAAAAACTTGTGATTATAGCTTGAGTGTTGGTTACTTTGAAGAGATAAAGTTCATAAGGATTGGTTAATTCCTAGTCAACATGAATGAGTCTGACAAAGCTTTTTCGTTTTGTTTCACTATGTAATTTAGTTGAGATTTAGTTTTATTATAACTATGTTGAGACTGAGAGATCAAACATGCTAATTTCCCTGAAAGTATTAATCTCACCAACTGTAGAGTGTTTAATCAATTTGTAGACATTCAAATATATGTGTTCCGCTGTAAAATATAATTTTGGAAGTTGGATAAATTATTTTGGTTCTAATTTTTCAGATGACGAAAATCGTGTTTTAATTTAATAAGTTGATATTTTTATTATTTTATGGAAAAATTGTTTACAATCCTTTTTACCAGGATACTAAGATTGATTAAATCGAGAGATTCATGCTCTGAACTTAAATCTATCTTTTCATCCCTAACAAAAATTTTTCATCCTTACCATACACTCAGTGTTAGATACCATCTTGTATAGCAGATTAGGGCATAGGGTCCACAGACATGTAAAGGTTACCTTGAAGTCCACAAAGGGTAGATTTTTTATATTCTAAAAAAAAGCAACTCCCTCTGCCGCTGTCAAAAACTTGTCACGCTATCTCCTCCAAAACCGCTGAAGGTATGAGGTCGAGAGCGATACTAATGGATGGAGAAAAATGAGGGGACCAAAGTAAGACATGTCTCATCTTCGTCGAATTTTAAGTTGTTTTTTTTTATTTTATGTTTTGTGGGAAAATATTGACTTTTTCCTCTTCAGATTACGATACCTCGCCAAAAAATGATTGTAGAATTTTGATCTTTTTACAGTCTAAGACTACAAACATTTCTCTTTCAACCTAGACCTCATTTATTTAAAAATACTTTAAAACAGACTAATATTTTCATCAAAAAATGGAACAGTTTTTCAAGAAATATCGTCCAATTTGAGAATGTAATATCGATGCTCCTCGAGTTTTTATCTTACAAAGAAAATATTTACATCATCTGGAAGCTGAAAGCTTTCTTATTCATATAAACTCCTTTTCAAGTCTCTATCTTAAAATTTCGATTTTTAATTGAATTTTAAAGCTGATGATTCAACAGTTATGAAAAACCTTTCGCATAAGGGAGACATCAGTAAATGGAGGGAAGCTGTTACATTGCCCGAGAATCACCCCTATGTATCTCGTTATTAGCCCTAACAGAGGAGCGAACGTAGCGAACATAGGGGCGAAGCCCCTAGTTGGATAAAATATACAAAACATCTTATTATAATTACCTAATTTTACTTACTCTTTATAAATAGGAAAAACTTATTTTATTGTAATCATTTGATTATTTCCCCTTTAATATTGAAATTACTGAAATTTTACAATGAAAGGCATACTTCATATTTAACATTACATTTCTGTAATAACTTTCATGAAGATGTTATACTTATTCTTTAATCTTGTCTGCTATAAGCAAAAAAAAATTAGTTTTAATACGATGAATAAATTAAAATGTGTAATCAAATTGAACATTAGTTACATAATCCAAAAGTATAACAGAAGGATAAACAGCAAGACTTGTAAAAAAAGGGGGGGTGAAGCCATTAAATATACTGTAAAAGCAAGAAAACCATACTTTCAAACCCCGAGTTTTATGACACTTTTAAAGCCGCAGTAAAATGTGCCCAAAAATGTATCGATGAAAGGGAACAAAAACAAAACCGAAAAATGAATAAATTCGACAAGTTAATGCCTCTTGAAAGACAACAGATACCGACAGGAAAAATAACTCAAAACTCAAAATAAAACGCATCATACATAAAATAATGTATTTTTGCTTGGAATATACGTACTTGAAACTTCATAAATTTTTCTTCCTGGGCCTTAGCTATTTCTGCTTTGAAATATTTTGAAGAAATATGTCATCCCTATGTTTTTTGTTTATGATTTGTTTATCGTAATTTTTCATATAAGGAACAAGAAAATTCAACAATATTTTGTAGAAATGCCTGATTAAAAATAGTTTCTAAAAGCGTATAAAATTATTGCACTTTAAATATTAAGCATTTTCCTCCTCGAATATGATATATTTCTATTATAAAATTGTTTTTAGTATACACTGTGAGCGAATTATTGTAGGGAAAGTAATGCTTTTTCACTATGAAAACTTGGGAAGGAAAAAAGGATGCATAGAGGAGATAATAATTCGAGGAAAAAATTTCGTTTATTTGGAAGACATGGGATCACGAAGGGAAAATTGGTAAAAAGTGACGCCATGCAGGTCGAGATGCGACAGATAATCTGTATGGCATTGGATCAATCTGCCATAGGATTGTGTGCCAAAGCAAGCGTTTTTCTGTTACATCTGTAGTGTATTTCATTACGTTGCCTGGTGGTCGCGAATCATGCTTTAACGTGCTCCACGTATAGTGCAACGGCGAAAACTCTAGGGGCATAGGAAACCAAGATAGCGCACTCATTATCAGTACTGAATAAGATTCACAAGACACATGTGTAAAAGAAGCTGGGGCAGTATCATTCGAAAATACAGTACCTAGTAATCTTAGCTTCAGATTCAGCGTGAAAGTCGTAAAATAACATCATCGGATCACCTATATTTCTAATTATATCAGAGGGTATAGAACATTGTAAATAAGAACTCTCCTTATATTTTATTTCAAGAGTATTTTCAAAAACTGACTCTACGACGTAAAGTGTTTCTAGTAGAGCTTATTGGCACTTCATGTTATACCATTCATGGATTTCCACTGTACAAGAATGCGCTGTAACCATTTTAGCGAGGGTAACTAGGTTCATCGCTATCGCTAAACATCATGCGATGTCAATAGAATATGAACTAGAGTTGTCTTGATAGACTCAAAACTACTCAAAAGATTCCCACAATGAGATGTCAAAGTTTCACTACGGCCATCGATTTTAATTCCCAGCCTCCACTTATTAGACATGAATAGATGGTCCTAAAATGCCTATTATCGAACGCAACGAATTTTTCGGTAGTATATCACGGATCTGGTAGTGCTGTTATTGCTCTTCACGCTGAGACACTTTTCATTCAGCACTTTTTTTTATTTCTTTGTCGTTTACAGGATATTTTAGAGGTATCTTAAATCCCATTGGCTCGAATTCATTGGAGCGAAACACAAGTGATATTCATATCGCTCAGATCTAAAAAGGAAACTTTACACTCAAGATTTAATGAATTCATCCGGTTATTAAAAATTTTGTCTTAGATGTTACCGAGATGCTCTTATACATATTTAATTATCATTTGTTTTTTTCAGTGGCAATGAAGTTTCTTGAAGCTAGAGGCGATTTGGCTGAATGCTGCACACACCCAAAGTTAAATGCCAGTCGGTTTCGCTTTTCTTGTATTCAAGAAATGGATAATGGACCGTTTTTCAATGTTCACTAGCCACCCAATCATCTTAAAAATTTTAAAAGCTCATATCAATGCTTAGTAAACATATGATGGTCTGGTAATGACGTTTAAATCTTGATAAGAGTTAGTGTGCAAGTTCAAAACTGCAAGCGTCACGCTGTAAAAGATATATTTAAAACCGTCAAATGTTTTAGTAGTATACTTCCTATTGCCTCCTCCCTTTAACAGTATTTTCCTTAATTTTGGCTGCTAGCTTTTTTACGTTAAACTTTTTATTTCTTTCATTTAGTTTCCACTTATTATGTCTTTCTGTTTAGTAACAGTCTAGTCAGTTATATTAAAATATTCAGCTATGTTATAATAGTCTTGGGATATTTTCTTCTTATATTGTGCACTCAGAGAATGAAATGTAATCATTTGGAATGAGAAAACTTTGTTTTTCATTGCCCTATTTGGGGCTGATTTATTATACATTTAGCTCAGAAAATTTCTGCTTTTCTCAAACATTATATCAGTTCTTGATCTATACGTTTTGAAAAAGAATTATTATTTTTTTTATCTGAGTTGTTCATGATAACTTTTACAAATTAGTTGAAGATTTCTCTGTAACTGTAAATTGAAATTAAAGTGTCCATTTCAGTGAGTTTACTATAAGTTTTCTATATGCATTGATAAATTCGGTGATTCGACTTTGATCGCTTGCAGCCCACTGAATTTCTTTTCATAACTAACTTGCAATCTGAATGTTATTAGATAAAATTTAATTTTTAAGTCACTAATTTTTACATTTAAAAATAATTACCAAAGAGTTCTGTATTCTCAAACCATAAAAGTGTTAGCGGTTTTCTCTTCTTAATTTTATCCCCTAAAAGCTCTGTGGGATTAACATCATGGCTCAACCTAAGGAAGTCAAAACCCTATAATTCTTTACCTTCAAACTAATCTACAGAATACCTTGGTTTATCGCTTGGGGCATTATATTGCTGGTACCAACAAGGGCTTATCTCCATTGAGTTGCCGAATATTTATTAGGAAATAATAGTCGAGAATAATTGTCAAGGTCAACTTAAACCTTTGTCCCTAATAACTACACTTACCAAGTCCATGCCCCGTGACACAGACCCAGTCAAAAGCATTGCAGAACTGTTCCCTTCAGAAAATTGGGCCAGCATGATTGTCGTGGAGATGAAGCATCCTCCATACTCTCCAAACTTAGCAAGGGCAGACTTTTTCTTGTTTCCAAAACTGAAAGATTTTCTGAAGGGAACACGATTTGAGGATATCGAAGCGTTCAGGAAAACGGTGACGTCCACATTAAAGAGCATTATAAAATAGGACTTTAAAAGTTGTTTCCGAAACTTATACCGCCGAGCACAGAAGTGCATTACGGCAGGTTGGATTACTTCGAAACATATGTAAAAAATAAATGGGTATGTTTTAAATAAATGGGTATGTTTTAAATAAATGGGTATGTATTTCATGTAATATTTTCTGGAGTGATTAGATCACTTCTGGAAATTAATGGCCGGACCTTGTACATTTACACTGTACAATGCCATCAGCTGATAGTTACCATACCCAGCCCTCTGCGTTGTGTTTTAGAAGCAGGGACATGCCTTCATACCATTCGCGAGTGCGCTGTGTAAATATGGGATGTAGCAAATGAAGGCAGTATATTCCGAGAGATGTCCAAATACATTTGACAGTATAGAGAGCGTGTCCATAATTAAACATCCCTACTTTAAAGTTGTCTACAGTCGAAACTAATGTTCAGAAAGTTATGAAATTTTGTGTAGGACATATTGAAAGGATGGGAGTTTGTTTAAGAGAATAAAAAAATTAGTTCAAAATTTCACCATCAGAGGGCATTTTTTGATGAATTACACATTTAGCCAACATTTACTATAGTTAAAATTAATTACCTGAAAAATAGTTAAAAATTTCATCTGAAGCGCAGCCTTCTCTACAGCTTCTGCGGAAACAGGTTTCCTTTCCCAGAACGAATGTTAAAAGAACCAGTTTCTTCAAATTTGACCACCATTAATCGAATACCTTAAACAGTCAATGGAACTTTTCGTATCCCTTCAAAATCTGAAATTTTCGTAAAGCAACTAGTGCTGAATTATCGTTTTGTTAAAACAATTTTACTAACAAAGCTCGATCTCGTAATCTTAACGATGACATTCTGATAAGCAATAGCAAGCACGATGAAAACAAAATCTCCATGAAAGTTTCTAGGTTTTATAACAGCTTCTTCTCTACGTGGACAAAAATTAATTTGCATATTTGTTTCTTCTTCGTTCCTTCAAATCTTTTCTCCGAAAATTAGTTATCGAACAAGTTTCCTATTGACTTTGCAATCACTTTAAAGATTGTAAAATTTAATGAGCATGAGTTATTGTGTTAGGGTGACCTATGGATAAAAAGATGGTGAAATCTTAAGTAAAGAACTAGTTGTAAATGTGCAATTCATCAAAAACGCCCTCTGGTGGTGAAATTTTAAACTATTTTTTTATTGGCTAAAACAAATTCTCATCCCTTCAGTATGTCCTACACAAAATTTCATAACTTTCTGAACAATAGTTTCGACTGTAGACAGATTTAAAGTAGGGAAGTTTAATAATGGACACCCGGTATTTTTTTTACAAAAATGCGCACATGTACGCATATATTTAATTTTCAACAAAAAACATCAAATTATCCTTCATCATGCATATAATCATTGCTTTCAATACTAACAAACATTACTTTTTTCAAAATAATATGAACTGACAAACCAGAGGACATACATCCATTAACTATTATTTAGGCAATATAAAACATGCGGTATAAGAAAATCCTTTGCAAAATAAATTGATTAAAAAAAAATTGTGGCCATAAAATACTTTTCGGATGCTTGTTGTTCCTGAGCAAGTAAAATGTTATTTTATTTAATATTATTTATTCTTAATTTTGTCACTGAACTTCCCCCATTATTCAAGTTTTACACTAAAGAAGCTGAAATTGGAAATCCAAATAAGGAATTTTCTCATCGCTCTTACTTAAAGAACGTTGTTTAAAAGTTTACAAAACCCAATTTCAAAATATTAATAGTTTTTCATGGTGCAATAGAAAAAGATTTATTGCAAATTTTTTCCCTTTAGCTTTATAAAAATATCTGAAGACATCTGCCTTATTCAAACATATTTATTATTTTAAATGAATGTTTCTAAGAAAAGTAATTTTCAAATCCTCACATAAAAGAAAAATAAATGTATAATTTTTATTGCTTACATTTGCCTGAAATAAAATAGACATTTCGGGGAAAAGACATCTTAAAATATTTATGAGAAGAAAAATATTGTCAAAAACATGAATTTTGAATAAATATGTGTTATTGTACATTTACACAAGCATTTAAGTCATGAATTATACATAGAAACATGATTTGAAATACTTTCTGCTCTCGTAATACTTTTTTCAGATAAAAAGTTTTCTGTGGATCCCACAATATAAATTCGTTCTGTAAATGTATAAAAGCATACCAGTCGCGTAGTCAGTCATACATACAAAAAATTACTATTTGTTGACTTAAACACCACGAATGTATTTAAAATTTTGATTCTTTAAAAAACCTTAATTTCCTAAGAAAATCCACTGTATAGCAATTGCAACATTTCTAGATTCTTTTTATAGCAATTGCAACATTTCTAGAGTTAAAATGTGAAACTTATAATGTCTTTCAAATCAGTGAATTTCTTCGTATGAGGAGAAAGTTCGCTAGAGATAAGAAAATTATCCACCCAGGAGAATATAAAAAATATATATTTAATGCCTGCCAACTGTCATACTTGTGTGGTTGTGTACATTTTTTCTTTGTACATTTGTTTCTTTGTTGTAAGTAAAGAGAATCTTAAATTATCATATATGCACTTTTAACCCATTAACCGCTGGTGTTGCGTTGACGCAACGGTCAAAATAAATGCGTATAAAAATTTAGCTATCAAATGATTTTCATATTAACAGTAGTTTTTGAGTAGGGTTATTAATTGAATTGAAAAATATTTGCCTTCAACTGTTCTTTTAATTTAATAACGAGTTCCAAACCTAGACAGTTAGATAAGCATTTTTGAACGAGAACTTTCTCCTGGTCTTTTTCACAGAAGAAATATAGGGAGACAAACGTGAGCTTTAGGGATTATCTATTTTTAGCTAAGGTCAAAGTTTATCAGAACATTCCATCAATCGGTTGATTTTGTTTGGGTGGGGGAGGAAGAAAAAACAGCTGTTGCGTTGACGCAACGTCAGCGAGATAAGGGTAGTTTCCTTATTCACATGTGCCGTTCGACTCCGTGGAACTTTCCCCCGTTCTGTGGTTATAGAAATGCCTAAAACTAGATACTTTACGTTTAAAGAATTTCTTGAAAGAATTTTCGACGAAGATTCAGATAATGATGACGAGAATGAAACTGATATTGTTGTTATACTACCAGAGACAGCAGAGGCTGGTGATGAAGAAGGAGGAAATTATAATATTTTGAATAGTGACAATGATGATTTACCATGCTATACTGCTGTTGAAATTGAAGTGTGAGTAAAAAAGAAGTTTTTGCCTCCTAAAAGCAGTACGTCTTTCGAAAAAATTTAAAAAACCAAAACTGAAGATTTCAAATGGATGAAGAAGGGACCATTGAATATGTCTCAGCCGAAAAATGAAGAAAAAGATCAAATCGGAACTATGAAAAGTATAATACAGGATAAAACTAGTGCAGAGATTTTTGATTTTCTCTTTGGCTCAGAGGTTTTTCCCTTCTTGTCGAATAGACAAACTCATGTGCCCAAGAAACGAATCACCCCCATTTTTTAGCATCTGAAGCCTACATGAGACGGCTCATTGGAATATTGTTGCCGACGGGATATTATTCTTTACCTCAGGAAGCAATTTACTGATCTCTTGACAAGGACATTCAGCATGCAAAAGCCATTACGGGGAGAACGTGGACATTTTATTGTCAGGTCCGAAGACAGCAGAAGACTGCGTAGTAAACAATGCCATAGCCAGACAATTTATCCATGCAAAGTTTGTCACGTTACTCTACATCGTGATTGTCAAGATGCTTTTCATGATTGAAACTGTTTTCTGTAAATAATCAGTAATTTTGTAAAGGCCTTGTAATTTTGTTAATTGCCTGTAAAGTGATAATTTTCTTTCTAAAGTGTAACAAAGTCAAAAAAAATCCCAGTGCTCAAATCAAAGAAAACCCTGCAGAAGTTCAGTTGAACTCACTTAATGCCAATACTCTTATTCCGTTGACGTTGTGCGAACGCAACACTCGATTTTTCGAAAGTTAAGAGCAGTTTTGTTAATTTATCCATAAATTAATGTTGTATATGTTCAAATGAATAGCCAATATTATTTGTATAAAAAAAAATTCACCCCTGATAGTTTTGGCGGTAAATGGGTTTTAACACATTGCTGACTGGAAATTTTATTTAAATACAGTAGAGCCCCGATTATCCGCGGAATTGGGTGTCAAGGGCACCGCGGATAACAAAAATCGCGGATAACCCGAAAATGTCTAAAAATGATTTGCAAACACGAAAAAAATAATATTCCAACATAAAAACTATGTTTTATTGTACAAAAACATAATAAAACTTTTGAAATACTTACATATGTACAGTACAGCAGACACATTTGCTCTATGTCTAAATCTCTAATATAAAGAACGGTAAACAAAAAACAATACATACATACTGTATGTACAAAAAGTGTTCAGTTACACCTTTTTAAAAAAATCAGTCACTCGTTTTTGCTTCTTGCTTTGAAAACCCATTTTCTTTATTCTAAATTGTACTTTCCTTAACATGATTTTTTCTGACAGATGTGCATCGTCGTCTTGTTCCTCTAAATATTGAAGCAATCCGTCTACGTGCTGTAAATCAGTTTCGTGTGTCATCCGCGTAGGCGCATCGTCTTCACTTTTATTTTGTTCTTCATTCTCGTTCACTCCTATTGCTTTGTTCGTTATCTCTGTCAGTCAGTCGTTCAAACCCCGACTCACTTGCGTCGCATTCCAGCCACTCTTCTATGTTCTCTTCGTCGACATTCTCACCTTCGACGTTCATTTTCGACGTTCGCACTGCAGGGTCTGTTACGTAATGTTTGTTGTAACGTCTCCACCCATTTGTCTATGTACGCCCTCTAGCGGCAAGAATGCATCAGAACGAACTTTGTATCGGTCTAGCACGGAGCTCCTGCAACAAGCGGAGTTTACTATGGCAAACAATTCCTCTCCATTAAATTTATGTTATACTAGAACGACAAAAGATTATTATTCAGTCCTTTTCGGCAAGATTGACCCTCCGTTCCCAGAATGTCACCCAATTGTTCTTTGGGGGCAAAGACGTTAGGAAAGTCACAACGAAGTGGAATTCGAGACTATATCTCTGCCGACATCACACCGTATTTTTCGAGAGTATGTGCTTCGGATATATGCTATCCCACCCCGTAAGGAAAAGGTTTAATATTTTTAAGATTCAAGTAGAGGAGGTATTGATAAATGCAAAAAGGATTTTTGAAACTGGCAACGTTAAAGGGTTTATTGAAGAAAACTACATTTGGAACTACGCTTTTTATTGGACATTTAAGGTAAAAAAAGATTTACAATTTATTGGCTATCAACAGGAAATTTATTGGTATAATATTTTGTTCAACCCGGACAAAGTCGGGATGGGCCGCTAGTATATTAGTACAGATAGCACAACGCTAAGGATCGTTGAAGACTTCGCCACAAAAAGCGGTAGAGGACAGTAGCGGTAACAATGGAGATTGTTAGAATTAAGCCCCTAACTTTATTTCTACTGATTAGATATACATAATATATAGCCTATGTCCATCTGGAATAATGTATTTTTCAAACAGTGAAAGAATTTTTCAAATAGGTACAGCGGTTCTGAAGATTACCCTCCACGTACAAAATCCCCTCTCTCTTTATATATTAGTATAGATAGCACCACGCTAAGGATCGTTGAAGACTTCGCCACAAAAAGCGGTAGAGGACAGTAGCGGTAACAATGGAGATTGTTAGGATTAAGCCCCTAACTTTATTTCTACTGATTAGATATACATAATATATAGCCTATGTCCATCTGGAATAATGTACCTTTCAAACAGTGAAAGAATTTTTCAAATAGGTACAGTGATTCTGAAGATTACCCTCCACGTACAAAATCCCCTCTCTCTTTATACGAGGGTTATTCGGAAACCAAGGTCCGAATCGTCGTAGCTAATCGAAAGTCGCGCAAACATTGAAACGCGCATGCGTACCAACTCCCGGCATGCCTTGCTCGTCAAACGACGCCATTTGCATTGGTATTGTTGCAGTGTGCTAAGTACAGTGCTACTTCAAAATGTTTAAAACAATCGATCAGCCCGCCGACTGTGAAATACGGTCAGTGATTCGGTTTTTGACAGCAAACAACGTTTCAGCAGCGGAAATTCATAGACAGATAAGCAATGTGTATGGCCCAAATGCGATGAGTAGCAGCAAAGTGCGTAAGTGGGTGAGAGCTTTCAAGGACGGACGAGAAAATGTTCATGATGAACCGCGTTCAGGTCGACCATCAGTGATCACAGATGATTTGGTCAATGCCGTGGAAGAAAAGATTCGTGAAGACCGGCGATTCACAATTTCAACTTTAGCATTGGAATTTCCGAATGTGGGTAGAACAACTTTGCACAAAATCGGTTCCGAAAAGTTGAAATTTCGCAAATTGTGCGCACGTTGGGTTCCCAGGCTGCTTACTGAGGAACACAAACTGAAAAGAATGGATTGTGCTCTTGATGTTTTGGACCGATATCATAAAGAAGGTGATCAATTTTTAGAGAAGATTGTCACAGGGGACAAGACGTGGGTTTCTCACAGAACCCCAGAGTCTAAACGTCACTCAATGGAATGGCGTCACACAACATCACCAGTCAGAGTCAAGGCCAAGCAGACAATCTCAACACGCAAGGTCATGGCAACCGTGTTTTGGGATAAACATGGGGTCTTGTTAGTCGAGTTTATGCAGCAAGGGACAACAATAAATGCAGTCGCTTACTGCGCTACCCTAACTAAACTTAGACGTGTAATACAGAATAAGCGACGTGGTCTTCTGACGACTGGAGTTTTGTTGCTGCATGACAATGCCAGACCCCATTCTGCCATTCACACCCAATATCTGATCAGATCTTTTGGATGGAAACAGATTGACCACCCACGTAACAGTCCAGACTTGGCGCCGAGTGATTTTCACTTATTCCGCTACCTAAAAGAGTTTCTCGGCGGCAAGAGATTCGTCACAGATAACGAGGTGAAAGAAGCAGTTCAAGACTTGTCCTCACAGGCGGCAGACGTCTACGACTTAGGCACACAGAAGCTTGTAGAACGTAATGACAAATGTTTAAACAAATATGGAAACTATGTAGAAAAATAGAGACACATGTAAGGAATTTTAAAAATAAAGTTTTTTGAAAAAATTTGTAATGTTTTCTGTTTTATAAGTAAACGGACCTTAGTTTCCGAATAACCCTCGTATATTAGTATAGATAGCACCACTCTAAGGATCGTTGAAGACTTCGGCACAAAAAGCGGTAGAGGACAGTAGCGGTAACAATGGAGATTGTTAGGATTAAGCCCCTAACTTTATTTCTACTGATTAGATATACATAATATATAGCCTATGTCCATCTGAAATAATGTACCTTTTAAACAGTGAAAGAATTTTTCAAATAGGTACAGTGGTTCTGAAGATTACCCTCCACGTACAAAATCCCCTCTCTCTTTATATATTAGTATAGATTATTTACAGTCCCCTGTGCTTATTTTCTTAAACATCGTACACCTCTGTACAGGGTCTATTGTATTTCTCTTGTAAGTTGGCTTGGATTAAAAATTAAAATTTGTTTTTTTGAGGTTTGTAATTAAAAATTTTTTTTTCGCGGCACTCGCACTCGCGGATAATCCGCACCGCGGATAATCCGCTCGCGGATAATCGGGGCTCTACTGTATGCGCAAGTCACTGGCAAAAACGGAAATTTTGGAAAAAAGTGCGGCATTTTTATTTTCTGAAATATATTTTCTTTATATTGGGTTTGAGATTCGCAGTTTAAATGAAAAAAATGTGAGGATTTGTCTGAAACTCATTCAGGTCGCAGTAAAGGTTGTAGGTACTGTAATAATTATTTACTATAGGGATTCATATATTGATCCATGGATTTATCTTTTAAATTATCTGCAACATTTGCGTGTAAAAACACGAGTTTACTAGGCCCCGTCCAACAATGTGCTAATGAAATAAAACATAAAAATACCTCAACCCTTCATTCTTCATATTATACAAACTTAAAGCTATGCATATTATACAGGGTAGTCATAAAAAAACTTTGCCAATATATGGACCTCTAGCGGATGTTACGTTCAACCGATCGAGAGGAGATTTCAAATATAGTTATTCAGAGGTATGAGCTCGGGATTCTGTGAACGGCAACCAAGTAGCGCTCACGGTTACGGTTATAGGTACAGAAAATTCGAAATTTTCGAATGGCAGCTCCCTTTTTTCCCGTCGCAAAATGCTCAGCGCATGCGAAAATCCTAAAGAGCGTTGAAACGGTACGTGTATCACAAAAAACGGACGTTTTATGCATGCACAAAAAACAGCTCTGCGAAAGGTCAACAGAAACACGATAGGGGCGCACTGATTAAATTTGCATATGACAGAGGCAAGGCACCAATCACTGATGACAACACAGATCGGACAAAAGAAAACTATTATTTAGATTACATATTTTCCACATGGGTGCCATCACAGTCCGTTCGCAGAGCTGTATTTTGTGAGTGCACAAGGCGTCTGTTTTTTTGTGATACACATACCGTTCCAACTCTCTTTAGGCTTTTCGCATGCGCTCAGCATTTTTCGACGGGAAAAAGTGGGCGCTGCCATTCAAAAATTTCGAATTTCTGTGTACGTATAACCGTAACCGCGAGCGCCACTTGGTTGCTGTTAAAAGAATCCCGAGGTCATACCTCTGAATAACTATATCTGAAATCTCATCTCGATCGGTTGAATGGAACAGTCACTGAGGTTCATATATCCGCAAAGTTTTTTATGACCAGCCTGTACTTTTCCAATAAGACACTAGGGCAGAATTGTTTCTTAAATATTCATTATTTTTCCGATTTGATTATTGATCGGTAAATGGTAGCTACTGCACTTCACAATTATTCATACGTAAGTCCTAACTTCCCTCCATACCCATATAGGAAGTATATGTTATCTGCATAAAAACTGGGACTGCATTTTTTTAATTTCGGTTCAAGAGAAACTATTTAACAACACGAAATTGACTCCCTTTGGAGCATTGCTAGATATAACTGGGAAATTCATACAAAAATGTAGTAACTTAATCGTTTTTAGAAACGCACCCCTGTCCTGAAAGAAGGTATTGATATCTTGTCCTAAATACGTGAACTGGTTTTTGGTTTCAAAGAAAAATATGACAGCGGCGTTCAACGTTATAAAGAGCTCTTGAACAAATAAAATGATTACTATAGTAGCTCAGGTGCACATCGAACTCTCCAAGATGGTGTGGTATCGCATGGCCCACAGCAATCCAAAATCGCATCACACCTCATTTCAGAAATAGACCAGGCACTTGAATTAAATTTTAAAACAAAGTCCTTTATTGGACAACTAGATTACATGATGATATTTACAGTTATTTACATGTGTAGTAAATACACGTTGCGAGTCTGATGTGATGACGAGGCTTATCGCCCAACAAAAATAGCTTAGTCTAGCCTGAATTAAACTGCTCCTCCGAGCTAAAACCCGTTGCTGCCCTGGGTCTCCGCAACGTCCAAAATCCTGGTTATCTCTCCCTGGTCTTAGAGCGAGCACCCTCTTTTATCCCTCTGAAAACCGGCTGACGTCATCCATCCGCAGGGCCACGGATTTCCGGTTCTCCTCGGGACCACCCCGTTGACTACTTGCTCCAAACTTGAGAAACACCGTCCCCAGGGCGCTACACAAAGGCACACATACACCTTGCTTTGTCGTAGTCCCGTTGGAAAAATGGCCTTCCGCATTCCGTCACACTGTCTGAAAATAAATTGGTTTTTCTTTTCTCCTGGAAGCTACAAAAGAGAAGACACATATCTATCGTTTTAGAAAGATTCAGTTTTCCCGGAGTCATCTTTCTTCCACGCATTTTTTCAGACAGCTAGTGGAATCAATGACCACTGTTGGGATGCCAGTGTGTGTCCTTTTCTCTTTATGTAAAGCGAGTTCTTACAATAAGGACCACACACATAGTTCAACGACTTCGGGGAGATTTTCTCACGACGCCACAATGGTATAAGATGCGAAGGTGATCCTGAAGATCATCGTATTTTTAGAACTGTTTGTCCAGAAGGGAAATGGTCTCAAATTCAATATTTTTTTCCAATGCGGAAGCACTTGTCGTCAAACATTCGCCTATACTACACCGCAGTTTTACTGTCCATTTTATTACGGGGGCACCATACAGGCGGACAGCTTTACCCCCTACGAAGGGACGACACAAACGGAGGCATTTTACTTGCGCAAAACTAGGATTCGATCCGAGCACCCTCAGCACCGAAAACAAGCCCGCCGTACCACAAGGCCACCACAAGGCCCAATTCAATAATTCTGAGCAGATTGAATTTTTTTAAAATTTATGTGAAAATGTGTAAGTTGTTTCAAAACTATTATGAAGGTCTGTACTCAGAGTCTCGTTCATTAAATTCTCCGGGGAGGTAGATTCTTCTATCTTTCTCAATAATATAGTTTTTTGTTCAATTAGATAGTGTTTTCTCAATTACAGGAGTTGATAAAATAGATAACAAAGCAAGTAATAAATTCATAATATCTAGAGTAGTTATTAAAATGGTCTATTGGCGTCATTGTAAAACGCACGTCTACGGCCATGATTTCCATTCCAAAACCACTCAGTTATTTTTTCAAGAGGTTAAGAAATGTAAAATCGTTTGGGATACTCTACCTGTAGTTAAACTTTCAGCCCACACATTAACAAATCAGAGGTCTCCGGAGGAAGGTCATTAAGGTCACTGAAAGCTCCGAAGGGGGAGGTGGGTTCTTCTGTCTTTCTACAGAGGAAGATCGTTAAAGCAGTTAATAAAATGGATAATAAAGCTGTTAATAAAATTGTAATCGTCAGAGCAGTTAATAAAATATTCTGTTGGAGTCATGGTAACATACACATCTCCCCAGAGAATGGGAGGCCTTAATTTCCCTTCAAGAACGAGTCATTTGTATTTTTAAGGACCTATCAAAATGTAAATTTGCTTGGGAGATTACCTGTAGTTAAACTGTTAATTCCCACAATAGCAAATCTTTTAATTTAGTATTCTAGTCTAACTTTATTATTATCTATTATAATCAATGAAAAACTTCGCCATTTGTTTTTCTCACATTCGATTTTCAGCATTCCAGGCGAGAAATTTTTTGATCAGATATGTGTTAACCATTCTATGGAAGCGGATCGATTTTTTGGTTATAATTTCGTTCTCCTAATTACAGAAATTCAAATAAGGAAAGTATGCAAATTAAACTTCATATATGTTTAGTCAGCAAGAGACTATATTTTTATTTGAAGAGAAATGTGCGTGATAAAAATGGTATGTTTCCCATATTGCATTAATTTACATGCATAATAGGTGAATGACTAATGATTTTATTTACGTATGAAAATCACATTAAACCATGCTTGTTTAAACGAATTCTTACATATAGGAATATTAACCGTCAAAAATAACTTGTGCATGTCACTTAAAAATTCCCTGATCGATCCTCAAAAATATAAAAATAAATATATAAACTGATGTAACGCTAATTGTTATTATTAATCTCATACAGTTTCCCGGAAGCCGAAAAAGTAGTTACTTTAAAATAAGATATTTTCAATCAGTAATTTTTATTCATGAATGTATATATTAAGTTTTGATGTATCTTGCATCATTTATAAAGCAAAATAAACTCCTTTTTATTTTCCATGATTAGGTAATCTAGAAATTGACTAATTTTTTCCTCCTCTTCTTAATTCCCTTTTTACATGTGTTTTTTTATTTTTATTTTATATTTTCAAAAAGGATTCTTTTGACTTTTATTTCTCGTTTTTTAGTTTCAAGATTTGTGGAATGAAATGAATATTAAGTTAATTGCACGCATAAACGAGGTTTTTTTATGTGCTTGAAACAAGGTTGCAAAATTAGATTCCGCCAAAAAAAATTGCTCAGGTAAAACTTCTTATTTTTTTCAAATACTGCTTTTTTTATCATAAGATAAATAGTTTAATTATATGCTTATCAAAACAATAGCGATAAAGCTCTTGCATGTTTAATCATCTTTCATGTTTACCCTATTTTAATTTTATACATCGTCATCTTATGGATATTACAAATTCTGGCATATTGTTCAAATGTAATTAATCACATCTCAGTCAATTATTATTTTAATTCATCTGATTATGCATGCATATGTTAAAAAAATCTTTAATATCTGACAAGAAATATATCAGTGATTTTTTTAAGATTAGGATAGCAATAAAGATATTGTTTGTCCTGTGAACAATTAAACAGACTTCACTGACAGTTACATGCGTTTATTTTTCACTAGCAATGTAACAAATTAATGATTCAAATTTTTAATGAGCTGTTACTGATAATTTAGAGGGGAACTATTTTTCATAGTTTATGTTTTTTTTATAACTGTAATTATGGGGGTATACATAATTTACATAAACTCTTAGTAAAGAGAATGGTATAAATTTTCCTGGTTCAGTAAGTTTGTTAAATCTTTTCAAATAGAATCCAAATTTAATTGTGTTCATTGCGTTGTTATACCCTTACCACCCCTGTTTGACGGCCACCCCTCAAAACTGCTTGTCTTTTTCGGAACCATCACTGCCTGTCATAAAGAAGTTTCACTATCTACCTATCTATCTATCTATCTATCTATCTATCTTTCTATCTACACACACACACATACACATATATTTATATATATGTGTGCGTGGGTGTGTGTGGGTGTGTGTGGGTGTGTGCGTGTGCGTGTGCGTGTGCGTGTGCGTGCGTGTGCGTGTGTGCGTGTGTGTGTGTGTTTGCGTGTGTGAACTTTTGGACTGGCGTAAAATTTGACAAACAGAAAGTTTATCATGAATTGAAATAATTACAATCAATAGAGAATGCAATACAGGCTGAATAGAGATTCGGAAGATATAACAGGCTTTAAAAGAAAATCGCAAACATTGTTCCGATAAATTCGATTGATTCTGTTCTGATTGTACACGCCTCGTCGCAAAACGAGTCAAAATGAAACTCTAAGAGAGTATCTGAGAGGAAGTATTATTGGGTTGAGAAAAGGTAGCTTTTCGAACTGGGACAGGGCTGCACACAATCGGCAAAACGCCCGTATAACTATGCGTATTGGGAGACAATGGACACCAAAACCCATGGCGTTAATAGCACTATGGAGAATAGTGACACATCAGACAATGTCTTTCAATATTGTTCTCCGACGACTGCTGTATCGAGGTTTCGTAGCTGGGCGTCTGTTACTATGACTTCATTTAACATTTTGACATAGACGACAAAGGCTACAATTGTACAAAAGAGAGAAGACACTGGGATACTGAGTGGGAACAAATTATATTTGCTGATCATAGATTCAATCTTTAAAACCATTACTGTCGTATCTTTGTTCCTATATACAGTTTAGAACGGGATCACAGAAACGACCTCCATAATCTTCAGCGCTCAGTGACACGCCGCAATAAAGAAAATTTCATGCATAGGTATAAAACAGTGAAACTAGGTAAAGTAACTAGGAAGGACCTATACGTTTTAAAGGATATCAACCATTTATTATAACGATGTAGCCTAAAGAACTTATGTCTTTGTATAATGAAGGACGTTTAGTAGACAAACTGTCATAAGTACTACATGGGACACACAATATAATAATTTTAGTATGTCCATTTGACTACAGATCTGTCGTTTGAATCATCTGTATAATGTTGAAATATCTGTAAATTGAGAAATACAGTATAAATTACAAAAAGCATACTGTTCAAAGTAAATGTTACTTTATTAAATTTTATTTAAGCAAAATTTGATGCATCATATAAATTGCTTCTTGAGTCAACTATTAAAGAAACTTTCATGCATATATATAAAATAGGGAAAATAGATAAAGAAACTAGGAAGGACCTATGCTATTTAAAGGATATCAATCATTTATTATAACGACTTAGTCTAATGAAATTCTGTCTTTGCATAATGGAGGACGTGTAGCAGACATAAGTTTGAACACTGGGGTTATGTAGCACCACTGATTTAATAAATCCTTACCTTCAATAATTAGGCGTAAGTTTCAAAAGTTTAGCACTACTATTGCGACCGTTTAGTTTACTCAATACTGATATTTAGACAGTGGAATGACCATCAGAGACTACCTCAATGGGATTACCAGTGACAGAACAGTAAAAAATCTCGTATAGAGCGAAGTATTAGGTGGGAGGCTGAATAATTCTGTAAATAATTATTGTAGTTCTTCAGGTAGTTGTCTTTTCAAAATAATGACCAGTTATACGCGTCTAATTTTTTATGATGTCAAACAATGGGAAAATGGGTTTTTTACCCGTTATATCGCCTATGTTCCATTATATCTACCAGTAAGTGATATATTAGATAGCTGTGGGATCCCTGGGAACGAAGCTGCTGAATTTTTGGCAAAAAAAGGGGGCTAGGATCCTTCAGAGACCTCTGAAAATCCTTTCATTCCATTCGGCAAAACTGATTAAAAGACTCGCCGATCATGCTGCTGGGATAAATCATAGAGCGCTGTGTGACTCTGCCGACAAGTCATGGGCACCTTTGATTCGGGGTACACCGAACATCCCTGATTTTCCTAGAATTGCAGCTATGGCACATTTCCATCTTACAACAGGCCGTGATTGTTTGCCCTCATATTTGCACCGTCTCAAACTTTGGAAGCCAGGTGATGTCCGAATGGCTAGGGCGCTGGCTTCCAAAGTTTGTTAAGTTCACTCAACTGTGGGTTCGAGTCCCACTGTTGGCATGGATGCTTGTAGCCGTTCGGAATCGACATTAAACTGTAGATTCCGGTCTAATTAGCCCTCGTGTAGTAAAAAGTTGACCGTAGTGCTCCAAACCAAACCAAACCAAACTTTGCAGTCCCCTCCCCTTATGTCCTTTGTGTGGGCAAGAACTGTAGGTCCCGGTCTAATTAGCCCTCGTGTAGCAAAAAGTTGACCGTAGCGCTCCAAACCAAACCAAACCAAACTTTAGAGCCCCACCCCCTTCTGTCCTTTGTGAGGCCAAGATCAAATTTTGTATGCTACTCAACTGGACTCGTGCTCTGCACTTGTATTCTTAAACTATAAAGTTCTGAGGTATTGGAAAGCAAGAGAACTAATGGAGTCATAGCCAATCTTCTGGGCATTTGTAATAAATAAATAATAATTATTTTACACAGTAGTGTAACAAGTACTAGAATATTACTGAGTAGTAAGATAGAACACTCTTTAATAATATTGCTCATATAAATCTTCAACAGAGGGTTTATGGGTACCATCTAACGTCATGTGAAAATAAATTTTTTTATTTTTTTGCAAACATCACTCCAGCTATTCGAAAAGTATAACTAGATTAATAATTTCAAATAGTAGCAAGTATTTGGCATTTTGGTGTATGGATGTTCAAAGCTAAAATTAGATATGGTAACCTTAAAGCCAACATTATTTATCGCAATCCTTCCACATGTGTCTGTACCAATGTGCCATTGCCTGGATTCGTGTTTGTGGGCGAAAACCCCAGGATCCTATCTTTCTACAATTGTTTATACTCTTTTGAAACGTAATGACATAATTTAAATATAAACTTTTCCTATCTAATTACTACAAAAAATCATTATTACTGGGATTTGGCAGAGAAACCTTGTAGTCCTTCAACAGCCACTACTAAAATTTACAAGGGGAAAGATAAGAATTTTCCCCCAAGAACATATTATTAGACTTGCGCTAAGTGCAAGCAAAAAATGACTGAAAGCTTGGAACATAATTAGGGGCGGCTATTTCCCAAGTTGTGGCCCACGTCTTCCTATAGAACCTGTATTTCTTGTTCTTTGAGCTGAAGAAAAATATAAACGAAGTATATCTCTCTGTATCTCTCACTCTCTCTCTGTCACACACACCCAACTAACTATATATATACACTAGGGGCCCAAATTATGGAACCCTTTTAGAAGATGTGTGTTTTTAATGTTTAATTTCGTATAACTTCATTATTTTCAAAGAAAATCCAAAAATGTTATATATTACTGGAAAGATAACTTTTTAAAAAAACTAATGCAGTTTACCATGACTTAGTACCTTTAGTACAAAAAGTTATAATTAAATAAAAGCTGAAAGCCACACAAAACTGTCTTGGGTAAAGAGAGGGAATTTATTAAACCCCAAACGGACCAAAAGGAGTGATTGCTCTGAAAGCTACTCAAGCGTTTCGATGCCACAAAAGGGATCCAATAAGGTGTTAGCATGCATAAACACACATCTTTTGTTATCAGAAGTGATAGTAGAACATATTAACAAGTTATTTAATTTTTACTAAGTAGGTTTCTAATTTTTACAAGTTTTTTTTAAACTGTAATTTCTTTAATTAAACTACGTAACTTGTTTAGGATGACGAGCAAAGTGAAAAGAGTTGACTTGACACCAAATAAAAAGTGCAAAATAATGTCTACGGGAACAAGGTAACACTTATAATGGAATTAGAAGAATAGTAGGTGGAAACATAGCCAAAGGAAGAATTTCTAACCTGTGCAAGTAGTATTAACATACTTATCCGATTCAAAACCTCACAGGTACAGATAAAAGAACATCCACAATATCATGCGGTGATAGAAGAAGGCAAAAACTGTGTTTGAAGGACCGAAGAAAACCGCCTGAGACAATTATTTACGTGAAAATTATTTACGTGAATTGGTGTAAACATAAGATCCAAGTCGTTCGACGTAGAATTCAAAAATTTGGCTTAAATTCCAAAATTCCAAGGAAGGAAAAGTCACTTTTATCTCTCAATAAAAGTAAGAGCGGATTAAATTGGGCTAAATGCCTATTATTTGGTCAGAAAAACAATGGAACAGGGTCATCTGAAGTGACAAAATCAGAATCTCCCTATTTGGTAGTAATGGGATGAAGTATGTCAGAAAAAGAATTGGAGAAGCTCTGCTACTGGAGTGCATATCACCGACTATTGAAGCATCCAGTTAGTGTTATACTGTAGGGATGTACGACAGCAAAAAATCTTGAGCAGAATTTTTGTGAAAAGTTAAACTTTAAATAGCAGAAAATACATCAGTGCTGTATTAGATTAATATATATATATATATATATATATATATATATATATATATATATATATATCGTTAGCACACAACCTCTTCTATACGAGACTTTCATATTTCACCAGGACTCTACGCTTTGCCATGTTTCTATTGAGTGTAAAAAGTGTTTTAAGAAAAAAGATATCCCTTTGCTAGAATGGCCAGGCAATACCCTTGACTTTATCCGATCGCAAATCTTTGGAGTCGACTAAAGAAGATTATTAGTCAGAAGCAACCAAATATTTAAATACAACTAACAACAACAATTATACAATCATGGTACCATATTATAACGCCTTATGAACTGAAATCAAAAGTTCACTCCATGGGACGTTATTGTCAGGTTGTTATTGTAGCAAAAGGCTGACCAACAAAGTACTAACGAAAATTGTGAGAATCTGAGAAATTTACATTCTCACAGTTCAGTGGGCATAACTTCTTAAAATGTCAAATTTTTGTATAAAGTGCATTGTATTATGTTCTAAATTAAATTTCCAGTGCAATGATATGTGCTTTTTGGCATAATACTAAAATATATTAGTGCTATAAACTGTTAAACTTATCTCTCTCTCTCTTTATATATATATATATATATATATATATATATATATATATATATATATATATATATATATATATATATTGTGACGTTTGTTTCTTTTGTATTATAGACTTCAGGCGTTGAACAACATGAACATTTATTGAGAATTAGAAAACAAAATATTTATCACAAGAGACTGAGATGCCCTACTCGACGATCTCAGGAGATGCCCTACTCGGCGATCTCAGCGAATTAAAATTGTACATAACTGGTTCCTTGTCCTAAATACAATCTAAAAACGTATTCCATCATATTTTAGTAAAAATAAATAGAAGTTGCCATCTTCAGTTATTGTAAAATACAAATAATGCAAAATATAATATCACGCGAATAACACAAAATATAATATCACGCGTGCAAATAATCTCAGGTGCAGGAATAAAGCAAATATTATATTACGTCATACTGGTAGGCTGAATTTCAAACATCACACCTCCCCCGCAAGATCTGTGCTAAAATTTTCTTTAAATGTAACACAGGGCTGAATTTAATTAGTTGGAAATTCAGACGGCATAAAATTTAACATATTCAGTACAAAATACAAAATGAATAATAATAAACACATAAAAACAACAATAACAGTAAATACACAAAAGTAAATAAACACTAAACAAAATACTAAGATAATATAAAGAAATTTAAAGTTCTACGTATTTAATATCCATATAATAGTCTCTACTTATCTTCAAATAGTCTGGATAATGCGTCTGCATGGGGTATTTTAGATCCAGGACAATGTTTTATACTTACATTATATTTTTGGAGCGCAAAAGTCCATCGTTGTAATAGTGAAGAGATGTGAAGCCGGAGAGCCTACTCGCTTGCTCCGGTACAAAACACAAGAGATGCCGAGGAAGCCTACTCGCTTATACCCGTACAAACAGACAGCGTACATGATACTCGAAAAGCCTACTCGCTTGTTCAAACATCACACCTTCCCCGCAAGATCGGAACAAAAGAAATGCTGGGTAAGCCTATGCGCTTGCCCGGTACAAGAGACAGAAGCACTACCAGGGTTAAGCCTACTCGCTCCCCGATAGAATACGGACAGCCAGCCGCATGCCTTACTCGCATGGACTTCCAGAACAACACAACACCTCTCTGCCTTCTCGCAGAGGTATATCTCTCTGAACACACACAGAACACTCTTCTCTGTCACCATGATTAAAATTTTGACGTTTATAATTGCTCGTTGAATTCTCCTTCGAAAATGGATTTCTTGTATTTTTATCCATACCAATCCGAGCATTTTCGTAATTATCCAGCTTATTCGCAATATCTTCTGGAATTTTGAAATGGGACCATTCGTCAATGAAATGGTCGCGAATCTCTGCAGGCACTTTACGTTTGATCTGATCTGTTATGATCAAATTAGATAACTCTTCAAAAGTCTTGGCACCTAAGCCTCGTATCCATTCGTTAAAGTAATTTTTCAGTGCATAAGCAAAATCGCACAACGTAATTTCTGGTTTCTTGTGATGTTTTGTAAACAATTGCCGAAATCTTTCTGGAGTAAGTTTATACCGTTTTAATAACAGTTCTTTCACTTTCTCATAATCATCAGTGACTTCTTCACTCTCTCTTGCAATTGTTTGGGCCACATCGTATGGTATGAATCCTATTAAATGTGAAGACCAATTTTCTTTCTTGATCTCTCCTCTCTTCACTTGACTTATTAAAAGAACAAGATTAAGTTTTACATCATTCGTTTGTGGATCTAACTTCTGTAAAATGCTGCGTAAATCAAACCTTGGTTTAATGCTTAATTCAATTCTTTGTCCGGTTTCAGCTCCATTACTGATTAGTTCTTTTTCAAGACGCATCTTCTGCGATTCAAATTCCATTACTTCTTTTCTTTTCGTTCTTCTATTTCTTCTTTTCTTATTCGTTCTTCGATTTCTTCTTTTCTTTTTATTTCTTCTTTTCTTATTCATTCTTCGATGTCTTCTTTTCTTTTTATTTCATCTTTTCTATTTAGTTCTTCGATTTCTTCTTTTCTTATACGTTTTTCTTCTTTTCTTTTAATCTCTTCTCTTCTTTTTCGTTCTTCGATTTCTTCTTTTCTTTTACGTCCTTCTTTCAACGTTGCTAAAAGTCCCTTCACAAACTCTTCATCATAGTTTTCATTTTCAGAAATTAGTTTCTTTAATTGAACCATAATAAGGTTTCCGGTATCTTGTATTCCTATTTCAGCCGCAACAGTCCTTAAATCTTCTTTATGTGCTTTTGCTAGAAAAGCCATGTTAGATTGAGACGAAACTGTCCAACAATTAACAAAACTGGAAAGCGGAAGTTTCTATCGTTTTTTTTTCGTTGAAAGATACAATATATAGTTATCAACACCAAATATAATACAAATCCTGTTCAGATGCGCCAATGTGACGTTTGGTTCTTTTGTATTATAGACTTCAGGCGTTGAACAGCATGAACATTTATTGAGAATTAGAAAACAAAATATTTATCACGAGACACTGAGATGCCCTACTCGACGATCTCAGGAGATGCCCTACTCGGCGATCCCAGCGAAGTAAACTTGTACATAACTGGTTCCTTGTCCTAAATACAATCTAAAAACGTATTCCATCATATTTTACTAAAAATAAATAGAAGTTGTCATCTTCAGTTATTGTAAAATACGAATAATACAAAATATAATATCACGCGTGCAAACAATCTCAGGTGCAGGAATCTAGCAAATATTATATTACGACATACTGGTAGGCTGAATTTCACACATCACACACACACACACACACACATATTATATATATATATATATATATATATATATATATATATATATATATATATATATACCCAACAAACACAGAGGCATCGGGCCGTGGCCGGATGATTCCGGCCAGCCGATTTCTCCATTGCCGGGCCGGCGCATTAGGTCAGTATCGGATCCGTCACGGGCTTGTCCTCTCGCCCGCGACTTCCCCGTCGAGTGCTGGGCCGCTTCCGGTAACAATGAAGCTATCGTGCATCCGACTGCGTACCGTGATTGAACCGCAAAGTTCCCGTCGATGTGGACATACAGCCTCACCATTGCCGGAGGCTGACGGGTCGGTTACGGGAGCAATAATTCGCGTCGACAGGCCGTCAAATACCCATCTCGAAACCATCAAAGCTCCGTCGATCAGGGTTACTTTCCAGTGCTGGGCCATAATTGGAATTCCGACAGATTTTCGAAGTTTTTCTTAGACCCCTTCCTTTCACATGCTTTTTATTTTTATTAATGAGATTGTTTATGATAACAGTACTTGTGATAACAGTGTTTATGATAACATTTGATCTACATCAGATGATATATATCTGATATATATCTGTAGATATCAGATGTTATATATATAATACTTGATATATATAACATCTGATATCTACCCTTACACTTTATTTCTTTTTTTTCTGGCTCTCCATGTATAACTAGTATTAATATTTTTAACTTTTCTCTTTTTCTCGTGTATTTTCAGGTAATAGAAAATATTAATATCTGCTAAAACCTAAAATTTTTGTTCAGAATAATCCCTTAACATTATATTTTGTACATGTTATTTTAAGTAAAGTTCGTAAATGTTCTCGAGATAAGAAAATTATAATATTTTCCATAGAGGAAATTTATTTCATTCTTCTCAAAGTTAAAAGTGAGGTGTATTATATATTTGAAAACCAAGAATTACCCGATTATATAACTTTAATTGTTATAATTTATTTGAAAATGATTTAAAATTAAAATTGAAAGTAGTTCAATGTTTTATAAATTTTGTTCAGTACTTTTTTAGTAGTTGACAAGTGAAAAAATTTCATAGTTTTGCATATCAAAGAATGGTTCATTGTTAATGCTTAGCTGTTCAAGAAATATTTTGTTTTGAGACATCTTCAAATACGTCTTGATAAGTTTATTCTTTGTGATAAAAATAATAATATTCTGTCATCCTACAGTCTTATATTGCTGAATACGATAAGACTGAAAAAAGGACTGAACAAAATTTATAAAACATTGAACTACATTCAATTTTAATTTTAAATCATTTTCAAATAAATTATATAAATTAAGATTATATAATCGGGTAATTCGTGATTTTCAAATATATATTACACCTCACTTTTAACTTTGAGAAGAATGAAATAAATTTCCTCTATAGAAAATATTATAATTTTCTTTTCTCGAGAAAATTTACGAAGTTTACTTAAAATAACAAGTATAAAATATAAACATACCTCTCGGGCATTGTCCAATGACGGTATATTAAAAAAATGTTGGAAATAAAGAAAATCCCACACAGTCGAGCATCGGAGAGATAGGAAATGTTCAACCATGTAGAGAACTGCAGACATTAACTGTGTCGGAATATAATTGGCATAAATAGCGTGCGCCATAGGTTTCGCCAAAACAACATCGCCAATTTTTATACGTCCTGTATAAAAGATTGGCGACTGCCCAAAGAGCATACCAGTCTATTTTTAGAATTACCCCCCCCCACACACACACACTCATTCTCAGAAAACGGTCCTCTACTTGCACCTGCAAATGTCCACGGAGGGAGGACACAAAGGATCTCACCACCCCAAGCGAGGCACAGCACACAGCTGGAAAGTCGAGAGGGGGAGGGGGTGGGGGTGGGGGCGGATGCGCGGTTAAAAAAACTTAAAACTAATTTATTAATAAAATAATGAATATAAAAATATTATCATTATGCTAGATAACTACTTAGAGTTAAAAATGAATTTTACAAGTATAACTGGAAATAAACAAAACTACATTGGTTTTAAAAACGCTACTCCACGTAGCAACCAGTTGGGAAATACATTTTTCGTTTTTGTTTTAACACGTTTTAACCCATCAAATAGCGTCGGTTAGGGCGGTTTTTGTCAGGTTGCAGGAAAATACTAGTTTATGCCCTGAGCCTATAAATCACGGCCCGGGATAATTTGCACTATATTAATTTTGAACGTGTCCGCCTCAACAACTGAAAAACAAAGCTTTTTGTCTCTAATTTTTGTGCTGGACTTTGTGATTGCTGACCAATAAAAATATTTCACAGGTAAGGAAACTTGATGATATTTTTTCATTAAAATATCACAGCACCTCACTAGAATCAGCAGAAATCCATCAAATATGCCTTATTATTTACAGTGGCTCCCAAAAGTGTTCGTACACTTACGATTTTCAATGAAATAGGGGTCTATCCATTAATTAAAATGAATATTTCAGAATGCGTATTTAACAATAAGATGTATAATCTATTCTTAACAAAACTACATGAAATATTTTAAAAACATAGTAAAACTTTATTTTTAAGAAACCAGTAATCAAAAAGTAACAAAAACTTTATCCCACAACAGTCATCGAACACTTGTAAAAAAATCTCTACTTATAAGAAAATATTCTAATTTTTCGTTAAATTAATATTTAGTAGGATATCCTTTAGCATCAACAACAGCTTTTAAACGTGTGGGAATAGATTGCACTAGTTCTTTTGTAATTTCTGCATCAATGTTCATCCATTCTTCCATCATAATTGTTTTTAGTTCGCTTTTTCTTTTAAAAATGTCGTGTTTTCGTACTCGAACCTCCAGTTCTCTCCAAAAATGTTCTATTGAGTTTAAATCTGGCGATTGAGGTGGTGTTTTCAAAACTTGTGGACAATTATAGAGACACCAGAGGCGAACGTTGAGAGCCGTGGGCTTAGGATCGTATCTTGATTAAAAAAAATTTAAAATTTCAAATACCCAAATTTTAGGCTGATAATTTTAAATTGTCTCTTAAAATATTTATATAAACAGCACGATTCATTATGCCATCAATAAATACCAAATTACTTAGTCCTGATGTTGACATGCACTCCCACACAAGGACACCTCCACCGCCATGCTTAACTGTTTCTACTAAGTTCTTAGGATTAAGTTCCTCATTTTTTCTTCTCCATACAATTATACGCCCATCGGAACCAAAAATGATAAACTTGCTTAAATCGGCAAATAAGACATTATTACAATAGGTTTGGGGCTTATTAATCATTGATAGTGCGAAGGAAAGCCCGAGCTTTCTGTTTTTCTCACTCACAAAAAAAATTCTACGGGCAGAACGCCCATATAATCCAGCTGCTCTGAGAACTCGTCGAACAGTTTCAGGTGAAATTGAAGTAGAAAATGTTTCATTAAATTCTACAGAAAGTTTTACAGCACTCAAACGTAGATTTTTCACAAATTTTCTAATTAAAAATCTCTCATCACGTTTTGTTAACTTTGCCGGGCGACCTTTTCTTATCTTGATTTTGATCCGATTTTCTTCTTTAAAGCGTTTTATCACATACTGCACAGTATAATGGGATAAATTAAGTAATTTAGCAACATTCCGAACTGATTTACCACAACTATGATGAAAAATTATCAATTTTCGATCAATGCTGTTTGTTGTTTCTTTGCAAGCCATTTTTAAATAATAAATAGAATATTACGGAATAGGCAAGCAAAAATTAAAGCCAAATGATATTTTAAATGCCACCACAATTCAAAAATAAAAATAAAGCGCCAGGCGATAATTTTAGTTATGAATTTATCCGAAAATATTTCAGTGTACGATGACTTTTGTGAGATAGTTTTTGTTACTTTTTGATTATTGGTGTTTTAAAAATAAAGTTTTACTATGTTTTCAAAATATTTCATATAGTTTTGTTAAGAATAGATTATAAATCTTATTATTAAATGCCCATTCTGTAATATTCATTTTAATTAATGGATAGATCCCTATTTCATTGAAAATCGTAAGTGTACGAACACATTTTGGAGCCACTGTAGGTGTTCATATTCAAAATGAACTATTTCCCTTTTGGAACAAAAAATAAGACATGAAATAATATCACTCTTAAAATTTTGTAAATATTATTCTAATATTTTAGATTCCACCCCTGATCTAAGCAACCAAGACCGACTTACTGTTGTAGTAAGATTTGTTCTATTAAGTAATAAATCAAAGCAAATGGAAATTAGGGAGCATTTTGGGGGGATTTATTTCAATATCAGATTTCCTTGAAACAGATAAATCAAATAGGTCTACAAAATGTAAATATGTGGAAAGTATGTTACATGATCCATTTAAAAATGAAAAATATATTATAGCTGAAGATTTATGCGATGAAACTGACAACATTGCCCTCTATATTTCCCTTGAAATGAACGCGTTAAATGTGATTCAATACCTATTTACAAACAACCTCATCTATCTGTGTCCAAATTTAGTGATTACCATACGAATTTTATTAACATTGCCTGTGACTGTGGCTAGCGGGGAAAGAAGCTTTTCAAAACTTAAAATAATAAAAAATGATTTGAGGTCTACAATGGGACAAGAAAGGCTTTCAGACTTATCTATTATTAGCATCGAAAAGGACATTTCGGAAGATATAGATGATCAGATATTATAACAGAATTTGCATTAAAAAAAGCAAGGAAAGCAAAGATTATCTTTTTGACTGACTTATTAAGTATATGTATTAATAGATATGTGTTGTATGTATTTAATATAACGTATTCATTTAGTTGTTATATCAATACATTAATAATTATTATGTTAGGTTATAAAATTAAAAAATAAACTGAATTTATAATATTTTCTGTAATTCGTTGTTTCATTTAAGGTAAAAATATTTCAGAGAAATTTCAATTAATCCATACGGTATGAGGGGGGGGGGGAATTATTCTCGCACACGTATGGCAGCTACCCTAGAAACTGCCCTGTATTTACTAGCACATTAAAAGCTACTAAATTACTGTCAACATTTACATACATACAAACACACACTTTCTAATTTTATCTCTGATGAGATGGAGTTTGTTTTTATGAAGCATATTTGAAAAATATGAATACAGTTCATATCAATGGGTGTTAAAACTTATAAAGTATTTGTACCTACATTTACATATACGTTGGTCTGCTATATGAAATTTATTTTCAGTCATCAATTATTTTTATTTCATTTCCTAGATTCATTCTTTATTGTTCTATACATCACTAGCTATAAAGTATGCGAATAAATACTGTAAAAATTACGAATAAAATTCAATGTACCTCAATATTTTAATAACAATATTATGACTGTATAGAGGTTTAAAAATGTATGATATGTTTTTAGTGTTTAATCTGTTAAACATTTATTGAAATGCATTCGGACGCAATTTCATTTAAAAGAGAACTGTCACTCGAAGTATTTTACTTTATGCTATGAATATATCTATCTTCTGATAAATAAAAACGGTCATGTTATTCATTACAAAATCAATATACTTACATCCCCCCCCCCGCGAAAAAAAAAGTGCCGAAAATAAGCTAAAATGGTCATGTTTCTATAAAAAAAAAATGGTTCCAATTCCTGCGTCACGAAATATTTAAATCATGAAATAATTATCAACACCAACACCGAAAAATTTGAAGTCCAAATAAGTGTAACCCAGCGGTCTACCAAAAAACGAAATGTAGCGCCTAACGAAATTGATATTGGCCCAATGGAACTGGTGGTAGGGTTGCCAAGTAAATCGCAGACAACCTGAGTATGAAATGAAGCGCCAGATAGATACCCGCTTTGGCATCCAAGAGAGTCTGCCGAAAAGTCCGTCTTAATCAAAATGAAAAACAAATTTAGGCAGGTACTACTCTTTGCTCTCCTGTGCATAAACTCTTGATCGAAAAAATTATCCATTTGTAAGTGGATGTTTATTTCATTTCTATATAAAAGCCAAAAATAAATTAATATAATCTAACAATAGTTGATGTCTGTCAAAACACGACGGCTAGATAGTAAATGAATGTACTAATACACAAATTATATTCAACACATCATTGTCAAATGTTGAAAATCATAATAATGCGCAGAAACAAATTGTGATTAAGCGGCTTCGCGCTTAGTGAGTATCTAAAGACAGATTTAAAAATGTCACTGAGCATGTGCAGAAAGCAATTTTTTTAAATTGTAAATTATCGCTAATTAAACAGCATGAAATAAACAATTTCCATGAGGTTTACTGTTGTATTTCACAAATATAATTATCATAAAAATAAATAAGGCAGAGATAGATCTAGAGAGACTTCTCGGAATAAACATGTTTACCATTAAAACATGTCACTGAGCGTGCGCGGAAACAGTGAGTTTCTAAAGACAGATTTAAACATGCCACTGAGCATGCGTAAAAATCAATTGTAAATTATCGCTAATTAATGGAAATTGCTGTCACAAAAACCAAATTTAACAAATCTACAGATTACAATCTTTCGTTTAAGACCAAAATGAAGTAAATTGATGCAGTAGTTTTCTCTCACGGACTGCACAAAAAGTCGGCTTAGCAAATTAAATATATAGATGATATATATTATGCATATATCACATAGTATAACCGAAAGATTATATTATGTCAGCCGTATACTCCTGATATAATTCAATCTTTTCATACAAGGAAAATTATGTGAATTTTTCGTGCAAAAGAAGTTTCACAAAAGTGAAATAAATATTTATGAAAAGTCTGTTTAATCTAATCTTCGCCTTCCCTTTCAAATCCATAATTCTGATGCAGATTTCTGTTACTTGTGGTTACGAATCGGACTATCGATTCCGGGACGTTACAGGGAGAGTGGTTTCGGGTCGATTCCTATCCAACCATCACCGGCCCTCAAACGGGTACACACTACGGGATTCCGCGTCGGAGATTCGAAAATCACCCGGCAACGGTACGGATCATTTTACCCGAGCCTATCGTTCTACCGGCGCCTCCAGAACCGGCCCGTCAAGTTGCCGTCAGTCTTGTGTTTGTTGGGTATATATATATATATATATATATATATATATATATATATATATAGAGAGAGAGAGAGAGAGAGAGAGACATGTGTGTGTTTATTTAGTTATTTATTTACTTTTATTTGTACATATATCTACAGAAATTTATTAGTTTACTCTGCACTTAAATTTAAATGCTCCGATCAGGAATCAAATAAAATTCCCTATAAGCCGATCAAAGGATCCCCTCATCCTTTCCTTGTGCCATGGAACTTTTTAATAAGTCTCAGAATTCCTATAAAGGATGTATATCTCATTATATGAATGGTAAATACTTACTCATCATTAGGCCATATTTCCTTACTTTTAGAATTTTAAAGATGATATTCAGAGCAGTTTTGTTTAGTAAGACTTTAAAAAATTTAATTTAAAGTCCAAGCCAATACAATGTGATATATATTCTAGAAAAATATAAGCTAAATATTTCTAAAATACTCTATCGCCTTTAAAAGGAATTTTTTGGGTTCTTTTCTAAAGAATTTCATGGCTATCACGCAAAGAATTCATTTACTAATCGTCTTTATGAAGGACCTTTTCACATTTTTTTAAGACTTTGAATCATACTTTTTTATAAAATTCATGGCTAATCTATCTTATGAATGTATTTGTATAAAATGAAGAAGCATGTACTGGGCTTAAAAATTCATATTCTACTTTCCAGCAGGCGGTAAAAAAAGAAAATAATTTAATAAAATACATTAAAAGGACAAAGAAAATTTGATGTTTTACTTAATTTTTAA
>OU015491.1:136701309-136843809 GCA_907164885.2 Dolomedes plantarius | reverse complement strand
GAAGAATTTTTCAAAAATCTTTCCTAGTGTACTCCTACACTATAAGAAGAATTGCCATGCAAAATTTCAGTCCTTTAGGTCCAGTGGTTTGGTCTGTGCGTTATCTGTCAGTCTGTCACTGAACAGTTTTATATATATAGATCAAGAAAAGTGTCAACATATAATGTATTTTTCTGACCTTATGAATCTGTAAAGGATTGTTTTTAATTCGGCATATACATGTAGGGCACCTTAGTTTCGAAAATCTACCATATCATGAATTTTATCCCAAAGAAGATCTAAATATTTTTTAGTTTTATTTATGATTTAACTCTATATTTCTATGATAATCAGACAGCAACTAAGTATGGATTCTGGAAATTATCTACAAAAAGCCATTTGGCAATGAAACGTTATAGAATATGAACAAGAATGAAAGACTATGGTTTCCTCCTTAAATTTCATCTTAATTTGCTTTAGAGATGCTGCGTTTTTAAAATTATCCTAATTTCTAAAGCATTAATTCTCCAATTCTCCTCAAAAGCTAAATTACACATATCAAACAAAACCGATAAACTTTTCTATTGAAATGTAGTCTCTTTCTGCAAACTAAAAAAAAAAACATCTTTTAAAAAATTTCTTTAGAAACCTAACAGGTTTTCGTGTCATGTTTCTTCAATATTTCGACTCCATAATTGTTTTTCTTATAACCAATAATCTTTTTCATAAATGCATATTGAATTTAGTTCAATCTCTAAACTCTGACACACCACAAAAGCTCATGATTCGTGTTAGGAAATGAAAATTGTTATATTCATTAAAACAGACGATAACAAATCTTTTAGAGGAAATAAAAAAGTCGATAATCTTTGGAAGTAATATCCGGCAAAAGGAAAAAGAAAAGAAAACCATGACATTATTTTTCTTTAACAAGAATGTATTTCACGCAAATTTCAAAGAATGCAACACCTTAAGATCATTTTAAATCTAATAATAATAGTTTTTCAATAATGTAATTGAAAATAGTAAAATTATAATAGTAAATTTAATAGAAAATAGTAAATTCGCAATCGAAATTAACGATCAAATTTAGAAATCAAGTTGTTCTTTAACCATGAATAAACACTTAGATTCTATTCTCGGGGAATATAATTTGAGATAATTATATGTCAGATACAACTGAATAAAAGCCAATAAGAACATGACGTAAGATAGTCATATATACAGAGTAATTAAACAGCACCGATCTCTATCAATTGACATAATAGAAATTACTGGTTAAACAGTCAGTAAACATCTGTCGGATAAACTGAGATTTGGATTGTTATAACTCATTTGCTGAACGCAATGAAAAATTAATGCAATTTTCTTTAAATTCATATTTTTAAACAAAATATATAGCTGCTATATCCATGAAATCTGGGACAATTGTTGTAAAATGTACTTCATGAAATGCTTTTATTTTCTGAAACACTTGACACCTGTTTGCGCTAGAGTTGTGACAAGCAAGGGCAAAAGTAAGAATTCTGGACGATTTTGATCTGTTTAATTAACTGATGGGTATAGTGAAATATTATTTGTTAAACAAACCTCAAAGTTGAGTACAGTAAATATATTAATAAAATAATGAGCAAAGAAATTTCATCGACAAAGGGTAAGATTACTATCTCGACTTAATGATCATTTACAACAATAATTGTGAAGGACACAAATCATTTTGCGACCACTGCACTTATGGGTCAGAAGCTTCCTATTCAAAACTAAAAAGTAAATAAAAAATAGTGTCTCAGGGGCAATAGTTTTGTCGTTTTGCAACTGAAACTATCAGTATCGAATGAGTGAAAATCATTTCCATAGATAATAAATCTCATAGCTTATCAGTTACTTTTAGCAGCATACGAAGTCAGAAAACAAAAACATTTTTTTAATCCTACGCCCGTCTTCGGCATTTCTGCCATCAGTCGACGAGCAGCCCTATATAGAGATGAAGACGCAGAAAAGCGAGAGATAAAATTAACCTCCACAGAGTTGTCTGTAAAAAAACTTAAAAACAATGGGGCAGTTCTTGAGGTGGTCACCATCCATATCACCCTGGCGGCACAGAGGGCAGCAAGCTGAATCGCTGATGCCTATCCGATGCAGATGTTTTTGTAGATAATCCTGTCCAGTTTTCATACGAAAGCAAGCAACTCCAACAAACCGAGGCAAGGAACCAGATATATTATTACTCTTGTTAAGCAGACTTTTCCACCTCTTATCCACAGCCGTATCAACATATAAGGAAACTATTAGCTTTTATTTTATTGTAAATAGTAATTCTTTTAATATTTCGCAGAAGCAGAGGAGAATCAGGCTGGGCCATAAGAGATCCAGCCTTGGCTAGTTTATCATCCTGCTAATTTCCAAAAATATCAAGAAAACAAAAATTAAGACACAACCTGCCGTTTCATTAATTTCACATAATAATTCTTCCTCTGACTTTCAAAAAAATCATTCTTACAAATCTGCTAAGTCTTGGTTAAGTAATTCGAGTTCGAAGTTTCTCAAGAGGTTAATGTTAAGCCATAATATTTTGTAGTGATGCTTTGTCAGTCAAAATTTATCCAATGCTTTAAAATTTGATTTCCATCCCTAAAAATATTTAGTATGTTCATTCTTTAAAAATTTGATGGAAAGAAAAAATAAAACAGGAGAATGTCAAAATAGATTAAGGAATCTAGCATTACTCAGAAATAAAAATTCCATTGAATATTTAGGCAGGACTTCAATGAAATCTTAACCTAATCTATATTTATAAAAGGATTTTGCAGTCGATGTCTCATTTGAAGGTCTATTTCATTTTAAAGATGCTTCTATGATTAGAATATGACCTCTGAATCCAATCTTGGCATGTCAAATTTGTAAATCATTCTACCTGTAGCAATCCTTTTCACACGATACGTTGCACACTTCGCACACTTCGCACACTTCGCACACTTTTCTCTTTAAACTGATACATATTTTGAAGGGGGATTTTAGCATAAGGTAATTTAATTGTATGGGAAGAATTGTTCTGAAATTCTGTGAAGAAACCATATTTTTTGGCAGTGGGCACAAAAGCTAGTGAAATGTCCATCTTGAGATAACTCTCTAAATATTGCTAATGAACACACGCCTTGGTTGAAAACGCAATCACTACCATTTAACAGTGCGGTTGCATCGGGATATAGATCATTTTCATATATCTTTTAATATAAAGCTTTTTTCGAAACCAAAACTTTCTTTTAAACCTAAGTCCTAAATTATCGTTTATAACATACAATCATAGATAAAGGCTTTTTTTTAAACCTATACCTTCTTCTAAACCTAAGTGCTAAGTTATCGTATGTCACATTATTATTAGATTATGGACTTTTATAATTGCTGTTTATAAATGCGAATAACACTATTCCAATATCACCAAAGGAAAATCGCATATCAAGGATTCATTTGTGATACTTCATTAGATTAAAAAAAAGCCGGAGTAATTTCTTTTTAATTAATTTTTATTTAGTAAATACTTCCAACAATTTTCAATCAATATCATACTTAATGGAATTTCGGTGAAATGAAGAAACATTTGATTATTAATATGATTTACTGATCATAACTGAGTTAATATGCTTTTCAGCTCTATAATTGGAAAGTATTCACCCTTACCGATAAAATAATTAATTTATTAATTATTTAATAACGGATTTTATAGATTTAGAGACGTTATAACATACGTTTAATTCTAATAAGTATAATTCTTTCCCCCAAAATATATTGATATTTTTATATCTCTAGAGCTAATTTGAATTGAAAATTAAATCAACATTTGGTTGTAAAAAGCAAGAAAAAAATTAATATTAAAGAAAAGTTTCATCTTTTTTTTTTTCCAAAAGAATTTTCATTGTGCAAATATTTTCCCACATGCATTAAAAATTCATTAAAAATAGTGAATCTTATAAATTTTTAATATAAAGAGCAGCTAAACAGACATTTCTCTTGACAGACGTCTTTATTAAAAGGTCCGTTATGTATTTTGTGCTCCGCAAACATCATTAAAATTAAAGTTCTATGTACACATTTTTTTTTTGCATAAGACTTTTTTTTTAACCAACTTTGTGCTCAAAATTTTTCTCAAAGATCTCCTAAATACTCTCTTGCGGTATATGATAAAAATGCTTCAATAAATTTGTATAACTAAATATTCATCTAATTTCAATCAGTTTGGAAGAAAATTAGCAGAGAGAAAAGAGTGTAATAATATTTTCAGTGAATATTTTCTTTAATTTAGTTTTTGAAATATCTAAATTATTGTCTTAAGGAAAGCAAAAAATGTGTGGAATGTAAATTTTTAAATTTTAAGTTCACATTTACTACTTTTTTCATTGTAAAATACATAATATTAAACTTTTTTTTTTACATTAATTACGTTCCTGCAGTAAATTGATGGATGTCTGTAATAAAGTACTTACATAAAGTTCTCTTACAAAACTGCGTTTTTTTCATTAAAGTTTTATTTTTATAATTGCTATTTCCTTCATTGTTTAATAAATCAATATTTTTACAGAATTACAGAATGTTTCCTTAATCAACTTCATAACTCTTTTTAGAAATATCCTATGTTTCACACACTTTGAAGCTCTTTGGGAATGGAATTATTATGGAAATCATACCATATATGTAGCACTCATTCAGTGTCTCTATCGGTGGTTCTTGTTTAAAAATTGACATCACTCTCCAGATAATAAACACTCTCTCTAAATCTTGATTATTTAATTATATACATAATTTGTACAGATATATACATTACACTTCGAAAATCATATTAATTTGATTCCTCTCTCTCGTAATACAACCTCTCTCTACGACGTCAAACACTCATCTGCGCTCAACACTCGCAGCGCCCTCTACAGTCTATAGGGAATATTTTCCACATACTCCCCACCTGTACTCTTGTCAAAGAGTACAGGTCAAGGAGTACACACAAACCCATTTACAAACAGAAATTATACATCAATAATCCAACAAAACAGTACATTAATTACTTATAAATCACAAATTGAAACTAAATGAATATTAATTAAACAGCACACATAACATTTGTATCAATAAATAAAACTCAATACAATTTGAACGAAATAGCAGCATGATATTAATATTTCAGTATTAAAGTTCAAAAAAGTTTAGAGTCCAACTCAAATTTCAAAAGGATACAGAAATTGAATGGCTCTTCTGAATTGTCCTTTCGATGTACGAACAATGCACGCTCGAACATATCCATCTCTTCCCATTATTACCTTTTCAACAACACCCACGTCCCATAAAAGTTTAGATTTCTTTGGTCCTTCTACGAACACAATGTCTCCAGTTTTAAGATTACGCTCAGTCGAAGGATTAACAAAATTGTGAGCGTTTCTCGACTGCAATAAATATTGCGCTTTCCACTTGGTCCATATTTGCTTTAAAAGTCTTGACTGGTATAATTTACGTCTGGTCAAAGTCTCTTTATTGGACACTTGGTTGAAGACTTCTAAAAAATGCCCAGGAAAGTTGATGATATTACGACCTGGCAGTAAAAACTGTGAAGGTGTGAGCGGGCGGGGTTCACCCAACTCATTTGTTTCATACGTTAAGGGTCTATTGTTTAAGACACACTCTATTTCCGTCAATATCGTTGTAAGCTCTTCGAGAGTCACAAGCGTTTTGCCTAGTATTTTCTTTAGGGGTTCCTTGATGCTTCTCATCAAGCGCTCCCAAAAGCCTCCCCACCATGGGGAACATTCGGGAATGAACTTCCACACGATGCCCTCGGATGTTATGAATTCTCGTACGGCTGGATCAACGATTATCTTAAACCCTTTAATTATCTCACATGATCTGCGAAACCCTTTTGTGTTATCCGAATAAATCACTTTGCAGCTCCCTCTTCTGGATAAAAAACGTCGAAGTGAGAGAATAAAACTATTCACTGACATGTCTGAGATAGCGTCAATATGTACTGCGCGAGTAACGGCGCAAGTAAACAAAATTATGTACACTTTCTTATAGGTTTCCGCTTCTGTTCTAATAGTTATAGCTCCGGTTAAATCAGTACCTACCACTGTGAAAGGAGCACTTTCAACGATACAATCTCTAGGTAATTGACCCGTTATCTGTTTTGCGGGTTTCAGTGCGTACTTTTTTACATATAAGGCACGTATTAATTATTCTTTTCACTATTGCCCTTCCTTTGGTTATCCAATATTTGTTCCTGACTCTAGATAATGTTGACGAAACTCCAGCGTGGAAAGATTTTATAAGCTCTTTCATCACCACTAGATCAGAAAACTTTGATTTTGGTAGTATTATTGGATGTTTTTCATCGTGCAATAGTTCAGCTTGCTCTAAACGTCCTCTGACACGTAGAATACCTCTGTCGTCAATATATGGCGCTAAACTGCAAAGCTTTGAATGGGGAGGAACTGGTTTATTTTCATCTAATATCTGAATCTCGGAGAAGTAATTATCTATTTGTACTCTTTTTACCCAGTATTCCTCAGCTTCTTGAATCTCTGAAACAGTTAGTGGTCCTCTCTCATGGGTCTTCTTCTTCAGCTTGTGAGCAAATCTAATCACCCAAGCTGTAACTCGAAGCAATTTTCCTAGACTACTAAAATTTGAGTCATCTAACACAACTTCTGTTACAGGAATAATTGCTTGAACCACTGTTTTTAGTCTCTCTAATTTTTTATTATCGGCTGCTGTTTTGAACTTTTGCCGTGACCACTGATTTTTTGTACATCTTAACCATGATGGACCGCGCCACCAAACATTATCATTTAACAATGTGTGTACCGTTTCATCGCGAGTTAATTTATCTGCAGGGTTCTCTAACCCCGGACAATAGTTCCATTTGTCAGGTGAAGTACAGTCCTGAATTTCCAACACTCGGTTTGAAACAAATTGTTTCCAATCACGTGCTTACCCTTTAATCCAACATAAACAAATTTCTGAATCCGTCCACAGGAATACCCTATCTACCAAACCTTTGAACACCTTCGACAAATACTTACACAACCTCGCTGCAATCAAGGCTCCCATCAGTTCCAACCTCGGGGGTGACAACTTACTTAACGGTGCGATTCTACTTTTTGACATTATAAATGATGTCGTTATCTCTCCCTTCTTATTCTCATATCTAAAATATGCTACCGCTCCGTAATATATAGTAGAAGAGTTACAGAAAATATGGATCTCTACCGAATTACTCTCATCCATACTGTCCGAGAAATAGACCCTTTCTATTTTAACCTAATCTAATTTCTTAACCTCCGTGCACCATTTTTTCCATTTCTATTGTAAGTCTTCAGGCAACTCTAAGTCCCAGTCTATCCCCCTCTTCCATATATCTTTCATAAGCCTCTTAATACGCACAACATACGGTGAAATAAATCCTACTGCATCGAATACCTTAGCTGCCGTAGTCAACACAGACCTCTTAGTCTTTCGTAAACACCTCAAACTGCTCAACAATGGCGTAGCATCAACTCTCAATATATCCTCTTCCAAATTCCAAATCAACCCTAACACCTTTAACTTACTATCTCTCTCAAAGCTATTTTCTACACACAACCCTTCTGAATCCACAAATCATGCAATTTTTTAGAATTAGTTTGTAACTTCCTTAAATTAAATTTTGCATCACTCAAAACAGACACCGCTTCTGAAGTAAGACTTAATGCTGATTCTACACTACCCGCTCCATAACACAAATCGTCAGCGTATAACGAACTATTGAGCATCTCAAAACGGTCTTTATTAGTTTCTGAATATTTTTATATGTGATATTTAATCGTGGCACTCAGCAAAAGTGGTGAACAATTACACCCAAACACTGCTCTATTCATTTGCATAATTTTAAAGTCCTCACTATCATCATCGGGATACCACAAAAATTTCAAATATTTCCTATTCTCCTCTGCGATCCCAATCATTAAGAATGCTTTCTCAATATCACCGCAAAATCCTACTTTAAATTTTCGAAAGTCAAGAATTACGTCTAAAACATTAGGGTTTAAATTAGGCCCTTGTTCCAAGCGGTCATTTAACGACAAATTTCCCTTTGTGCAACTGCTACAATTAAAAAACATTTGTACTTGAGTACTTTGTTTATCATTGCGAACTACTGATATAAATGGCATAAAATAACCCGCTTTCCCTTTCATAAAACTCTTGGATAATATTATTTTCACCCTGTTATTTAACTATTTCCTGAAATTCCTCTCTCACAAAAGTATCGTTTTTCAATTCTTTTTGCACCCTATCAAATTGCCTTTTTGCTAACTCAAAATTATTTTCTAACTGGTCTGGATCTGTCCTCCACAACAAACGCGCCTCGTATCTCCCGTTAAGGAATTTCAAGTCCCTTTCAAACTGCTGAATAGTCTGTTTATCACACTCACTTTTTTCATAAACATCATTTCTTATTCCTGAGCTCTCAATCTCCCACTTGGCACGGAGCTGATCCGACAAACTTTCTTCCACTGCAGAATGAGTTTGAATAAACAATCCGGTGGAATTCTGGCCTACTTTCGACTCTGCAAACCCTAAACCTTCCCTACCACTTAAAGTCCAGCCGAATATAGTTTCGTATAGCAATAAACAATCTGTCAAGCGATGAGTCTTTCCAGTTAACACTGCATTCAGAAAGTCGTTTCCTAACAGAATATTTATTGCTTGATTGGCGCCACTTCTGGAGTCAGACAAAGTATATCCCGACTTTTTTAACACTTTATAGAATAAATAGCTCACTTCTACCCAGACTTGGGTGTATATAATTTGAAGTGGCACTCTAAATGAATTTGATACAAACACAGTTTATGCATGAAACAATGTTTATTGAATTCGTTGCACTTATAGAATTTGCTTTTACAGCAATAAGCATACGTACGACTTGTACGGAATATATATATATATATATATATGCATTCAATAAAAATACACTTTGACTTACTCACAAACCAGCAGAGAGTCAAACCAGCAGTTCTGCCACGTAAACTTTGGACCACCTAAGCACTAGCGCAGGATAGCACCTGGAGCTGCTTTCCTCGTAGCTCCCTTAACTCGCTTATCTATCAACCTTAACAAAGCCTTTTTCAACCTCTTTTTTTATCAAGCTGCTTGGTATTTATACCAAGCGCGTATGCCGAAATTAGCATATATCAAGCAACTTCTTAAATTCATTCACTCAAAAGTTCGATTCTTGTGAATCGAATTTTGTGTATACCTTAAACTGGCCTCAATCGAAAAAAAAAATTAGGTAACTGAGGTCTGAACGGCTTCAGTTAACTAATTGAAAACGCGTGCTGGTCTCACTTTTTACATAATGGGTGGCAAAGCCAAAAAAACCTTCACACGTTGAGTGAGGGGAAAAAAGCCCTTCCCATTTTACAAAACTAACCCCGAAGGATCCAGGTGATACCATCAAACAGTGGATTTGCAGAGTTGCGGATACTGGGCTGGCCAACTGCGCCCTAGAATATCTGTTTTAGTTAAAAGTGTCAACACAATTTGTAGATGCTCTCCCTTAATTCATAATGCACATGTGATATGTTTTGTGAAGTTAGTACATTAGGGGTTAATTATTATATCATGCAATATGTATTTTTTCTCTAGTCACTAAATGTCCCCTTCAAAAATTTATGTTTTTTTTTCAGTGGCTCACCCCTTCCCCTCAAAATGTTTACACAGTATATACAATGGGGAATTTCAAACCAGTTTGGTTCGATTTTATTAAAGGGTGGGAGTTAGAATAAGAGAATTGATACAAGACTTGTTCATGAAAGCGGCAACTTCCCTGCACCAGTCTGTCCATCCCGTGGAACCTCTCTTGATGGTCGCAGTCCTAGTAATGGGGTTCGTTGACCGTGTGGGCATCCTTCGTGCAGCAGGTCGTTGGTTTTGAGGCGCTGGTCCGGCTTGACGATGGACAGGAGGTCTCTTGGGAGGAGGCCAACCTTGTTGAGCGGCAGAAATCTTCCGTTTCCTGTACTTATGCAAAGGAACTTTAAAATTGTCATTCTTCCTTTTGATAACCTTGTGTACCTTATGAGCGACGCATTCATCCTTTGATGGAGTTTTTGTAGGGCACACTTTACTTTTCTTCGTACTTTTGCTTGTATCGGTATTAGATTTTAATGCAGATTCTATTTTTTCAAACTTATACGCCGCACCTATGTGTTCAGTTACTGGCTTTATCTCGCCATTTATGATACGTTTACAAGTGAGTTCGCAGCTTGTTTTATGTTTTTCAACAACCTGACTCTGTTTTTCGTATTTGTGCTTATACGACTTCTTGTTTACCGCCTTAATTACTTCAGTATTAGCAGTTTTAATGCTGGAACCTGAAGGTGCTTTTTCACGTTTTTTATCCCCTTTAACTTTAGTTTTATCCTCTTTCGACAAAAAAGTCTCTTTGAAACTTGCGATATCAGAATCGTTATCATTTAAATTCTTTAATACTGCTTCAGTTTTAGGAAGATTAAGCTTTTCGTACTCGTGCGTTTTAATGCAAACTACGTCTAAAACTTCCGTAGCATCAGCTAAACTACTTACAGTATAACTCTGTGTCAACTTTTCATCCTGATTCTCAGTCTGGTTTTCATGTACTTTATTTAAAACCATATTATCAACCTGGCCTACGGCGTCCTCATTCTGCTGGAAACTTGAAACGATAATGCTTGAAGGAATAATGCTTGAACGTTTAGCTAAAGCTTGAAGGAGGGTAACCTTGCTTGTAATATTCTGATTGTCTAAAAAGTCTTGAACACTTGGCTTCAAACGTTGGATAACTATTTTTAAGATTACCGCTTAAGTCACCCCTTCTAGATATTCCTCACACTTGGAAATCTTTTCCATAGCAAAATCTAACGCAGACTGACCTTCACGTTGCCTTAGCGAATAAATTTCCGCTTCAATTTGACTTTGGTTAAAGGTCTTTGGAAAAACGCTAAGAAACTGTTGCTTGAATGACAAATAGTCAAAAATCAGATTGCTGCTTTGCATACACGTGTACCACTTATATGCACTACCTCTTAAAGCGGATAGAGCAATTTTAAGTTTATCCCCCTATGGGTGCATTGTTGCTGAAAGTAATGCTCAATTTTCTTTAGGAATTGGCTTGAGGGGCGGCCGTTGAATGTGGCTTCGAATGGTGCAATTTGCTGAACCATAATTACCCGAGGAAAATTTCCAGCAGGTTTTGTTCTACAACACTCATTTTCAAATAGTATATAAGTACTTGCAACAATTTTATCAATATAAGTACACAGTACACAGTTTAATTTCAATTATATTGTTCGTTATAAATGTAACGCTAACAACCAGGGTATATATAAACTTTCGGGCGCCAGTATAGAGAATATACTAAGGGGCACTCTATTTTAATTTGATACAAACGCAGTTTATACATGAAACAATTTTTATTGAATTCGTTGCACTTATAGAATTTGCTTTTACAGCAATAAGCATACGTACTACTTGTACGGAATATATATATATGCATTCAATAAAAATATACTTTGACTTTCTCACAAACCACCAGAGAGTCAAACCAGCAGTTCTGCCACGTAAACTTTGGACCCCCTAAGCACTAGCGCAGGATAGCATCTGGAGCTGCTTTCCTCGTAGCTCCCTTAACTCGCTTATCTATCAACCTTAACAAAACCTTTTTCAACCACTTTTTTAATCAAGCTGCTTGGTATTTATACCAAGCGCGTATGCCGAAATTTGCATATCTCAAGCAGCTTCTTTAATTCATTCACTCAAAAGTTCGATTCTTGTGAATCGAATCTTTTGTATACCTTACAGCTTGAATCATTTCCTTAGGCGGCGTTGCAATGGAGCTAGCACAAATAGTTTCGGCTTCTAACGCTTCGATGTTTAAAAACGTTTCACTATTACAGTCCTTCAAGAGAATTTTTTTTCTTTTTAACTCAGATATTCGAGGGTAAGTAGACGCAAAAGTGAAGATTTTCAATTTTTCTGTACCGACAGTTTGTAATTCAGCTTTCTCAGCTAAAGATTGGCAAACATAACTCCTTTCAGATGCTGAATCGCAAAGAATACGTACATTAAACGTAGAATTATTACTTCGGCTCTCAACGTTTGGTAATAAATTATATCTCTCGAAACATTCTTACTTCGGATTTCAGTGAAAAGCGAACTTACATTAGTTTCTGACGACGTTTCTTGTTTGTCGTTTCTGCTTTCATCTTTCGGCTTTTCAGATAATTCACACAAATATTCTAAATATGACTGTGATTGATATAAATTACATTTGACCCATTTAGCTTTGAAGAAAACTTTTTTCTGTCCCTTTTTCAAACAACGTTTGCACTTAAACTGGTCTTACAACGCTTTGTATTTCTGTGGAATAGTTAAGCTACAATTTTTAGATGATTGTGGTTTATCACAAAAATCACACATGTATTTTTTAGCTGTTGTACTAAGCGTTGCTGCTGAAGATATTTTGAACGTATTTGGACTATAGCGTTTACTGTAGTTCCCAAAGGTTTTTTCTTCGGTTTATGACACCCTGGGTTTATTTAAATTAACGCATAATGACTTTTCTCTCGCTTCTATCTCTTTCTCTATAAATAATAACAAGTCTGTGACTGATGTCTCGCTATTTGTGTTTTGTCTATTAAAATTTAACACTAAATCATTTGGGGTACACTTGTATAGAATAGGTAGCATTAAATTTCCATATGTATTAAAATCAACTTTTAATGTTTCAAGTCTTCGAATTTGAAATGTAATTTCCTCGTGCAGTTTTCTTAAGGCAGATACATCACTAGATCTTAGAACTGGCTCTAATGAGAGGAGCTAATTCATATAATTACTAATTAATAATTATCTCTTTCCGAATCTATTATTTAAGATTTCAATCGCTTTTTTATAGTTATCCTCAGTTAGCGGTAACCCGCTTATCGCTTTAACTGCTGAATCTGTTAACAACGATCGCAAGTAATTGAATTTTTCTATTGCTTTTAATGTATTATTTTCATCGATAGCAACTGTGAATCGGGACCAAAATTCTTGGAATTAAGATATATCACCATTAAATTTTTCAGACAGAACAGAATACATGTCAAACAGAATACATGTGAATTTAGTTTGTTTACAAAAATACTGTGCGAAAAATTTAAAAAATTATAAAAATTAAAGTTTATAAAGTCTATGGATAGTGGAAACGACTAAAAAGTGATTAAAATTAAATAAAAGAAAGTGAAAAAGAATAATTTAGTGAAGGTTTGTGCAATTAAGAGAGAATTGTCAAGTTTATATGATTCAAAAGAAAATTTAAAAACGTGGTATATAAAAAATTCTTTTTAACTTGTAATTATTTCTATTTTTCTGTAAATTAAATATTTTAATTTTTAAAATTTTTTAAAAATATCCAAACTAGTTCAATTATACAATACTTGGCATCAGTTTCAACTTTAAAATTTAATAATTGAAAAAAAATACGTCGCATTCGATCTACATAATTGATGTAATAAATTGTTGTAATCTAAATTTTTCAGTTTTATCATGATGCAATAATTTCTAAGTACAATATAACAAACTTATTTGCAGTTATTTGCTCTTAGAATTTGTGAAAATAAATTCTATGCTGTTGTTTATGTCCCTGATACCTCAGAAAACAAGGTCCCCAGTCGAGAGTACATATGAAGAGAGGGAAGAAAATATACAGAAAAAATACACAAACACAGAGATAATATTTTTGTACACAGATGATGACTCACGCGTCGGACTGTAATTTCAGGCGGACTGACTTTACTCCGGATGATAAACAATCCTTACTCCGGAATCCAACCAAAGTCCTCGGCGTCGAAGAAGAAAACGTTATCCACTCTGCCAAAGAAGCATACCTGACTAAATTCAGTCAACAGTTAAATACAATGGTTACTCAAAGAGACCTCGTGCTTATTAGGATGGGTGTCCCAAATATCGCCCCTGTGCCTAATATCTCCTACTCGTGTTTCTAAAGTATGATTTGCCCTATGTATGAGAAAATACAGTAACTTCTTAGTTTTGGGTTTGTACTAACAGCGGCGATAGCGACAACGCTCTTATGACTGACAACAGAAACTATATGGCGTATGAATTTGTTTCGGCTGATGTCTTCGTAAACTTTGGCTCCAAAGAGTCAGAAGCCAGTGAATGACCAGGTAGGTGCATCCAAATTCTAATTTTACTTATACCATTTCAAAGTGCATTAAACAGAGACTTAGCAACGCCTTTTAACAGGTGCTCATAATTTCGCCTGGTAGGCGGTAAGAGGAACAGAGGTAGGCGATATTAGGAATCGCTCTGGAGTTCACTGGAAATTGCAATTTTTCTAATTTAGCTACATAACTTAAACTGGCACTGGTTTGGGAGCTGGTTGATCTCAGGATACCAAAGGAAATAGTTCTTAGGGATGTTCTTAGGGATGTTTCCAGTATAATCCGAAACTAAAAAAATGGATGAAATATCGAAAAAAAGTTAGAGTAGGTGATATTTGGGTCACTTACCCTACTCAAACTGTTCTTTATTGGAGTTTGTGTGTTTGATGAAGATTTTTATTTATCATCTGATAAATTCAAATTCACTAAAGTTTCAATAGAGTGGAAATGATTTAAAACGTATATCTGCTTCCCCTAATACAGTACTTAACATTCACCTGGAGATTGGTAAGATAAAATATAATGTACGTGTCTTAAGTAGATATTATGTATAAATCTCTAGCTTCATAACAATGAGCTTGTCGTTATGACAAACTTCAGTTAATTGGCCACGTCTTTACAGTTTTCATCTTACATCCAACATGTATTCTGGGCAAAGATTTTAAAATCTAGTATTTATTAAGATCGTGGATGTAACAAAATATATTTTTTCTGGCAATTTTAATCAAATTAAATGTTTTTAGATGTGAAAACTGATTCTGTCATCGGACATAACAGGAAAAGTTATATTCCAATAAGCATTTATAAATTGCGTTATACAAAATATTGCACTTAAAGCTTTTTTTCACCAATGTCTATTTCACACTTAAAAAAAAACGCTAATTTCTTTCCATTTAAAATCAATGTTTTACACTTTATATCAAGCAATTAAACTGTTGTCTCACAAATAAGTGATAGGCAGTACTTGGAAGAAAAAAAATATTTCAGGTAGTCTATTCTAACGAAATTACCGCGAGTTATTACCGTGGGATTACTAATCGTTGCTTACCTATTTTTTTAAATTTTTTTTACGAATTTTGGTACTTTTCTGTTTAACTGTTTACTGCTGAAGGTTTGGCGCGCTGCCAAAATTATAACCCGCGACGACGTCATACATTTTGCTTTCCGGAGGACCGTGATTTAGCAACGTAATCCTACGTTAAAACTATCTTAAATCTCTACCCCTTTATTATTTTGATTGGTTAAATATAAATTTTCTTACTCAATAAAGTTTACTATTATAACATTTTTATATATTATTATTATGAACATTTAAAACATTTTAAAGAGTTTTATTTTCAAGCAGTTTTTGGTTTGAAATATATTTCTACAGCACTAGAAGGTGTATTTTATCCTTCATACACAATGCTTCGTAATCATAGCCCTATTCAACCAATGATGACGAAAAGATAAAGTCTTTTGTTTTAATTAGAAAAGCCTGTAAATTAGGCTGCTCAAAACTGTATGATACATAACAATTTTGTAAAATATTCAAATGATATTATTTCTTGGAGAACGATAGCGAATATTTTGCCATTAGAGTATCCAAATAATAAGTTGCGTAGATTAGGTAAAATATTCTCACAGATATGATGCAGAAAATGAATAGTTTAGTTTCAGATCTGAGATATCTCTCACCTTTCACAGCTCAGAGTTATAACTGTTATAAAATAATACTTGTTCTGGGGAGTTTAGTATGCACCAAGTTTGTTTTATATTTTGAATATGTATTAAATACATTATATTACTTAGAGAATTATAAATCTTCTATCATATAAAAATTAGATAATTGCTTCAACCTTTTTATTATCAATTAAAAGTTCATTACAATTAACTTGCCAACTTCACCTTACTATTGCTATTTCTAATTAAATTGAAATTCATTTTCACGACATTTCTTTAAAGTGTACTTTTAAGTATAATGTTATTATATTTCAATCAAAAAAATTACACGTATGCATGTTATTAAGATCACTGTTGCAAAGAATTTTGGCTTAATATATTTTTTTTAAGTATGGCTTAGTAATTTTACATAGAAATCTTTTATGTAACCTCATCTTTTTATCTCCATTTTCAGCACTTTTTTTCCAACAGGCTTATTTTTTAAGCACAAACACTAAACTTTAATTTTTTTGAACTGCGATACAAGACAGATGGGCTTGGCATGTAATCTAAAAAATGTATTTACTTTATTTTTTATTATTTATCTATGTTATTATATTTTAATTTTTTTCACCGTGATATTAGCCTTAGAAAGCAAGTTTAATTTTTTTTTTTGGTTTGTGTGTTCTCCCCACATAAATTTGAGACTGAGGAGCGATTTTGTTAATTACTCACGAGGGAAGAAATTAATTTTTACTTCACTCTTATAACATGGGTTTAAAATTATAATTAAAAAGTGAAGTCAAAGAACTTACTATAGTTTTTTTTTCAGTTTTTTTTCTGCCCTTGCTAGCATTTAACGGAAGAATAATACGTTTATAAATCTCAAACTGACTTGTAAGGATTTTTTTTTCAGTTAATACTTCTCTTTCATTATTTTCCCATTATATATCACACTAAGCTAATATTCTCTCCTTTTTTATCTCTTATGAATGTCTTAAATAAGTAGACTTTATTTGTAATAAAACATTTCACAGTCTTTTCTCGAAACAATAGAATCGATATCCTCTTAGAGTCATATTAAGACAAAGAACTGAGGGAGTGCATTTTCAGATAACTTTCAAAATACCCTTTAAAAGTTATATTCTAAGCAATACTTTTCTACTTCCAAAATTGCTAATTTCCTTTTATAACTAAACCCAGGCCCTGATTTTTCATCCCCGAATGTTGGTCCCCCCCTCAACAAAAAAACCTTTTTTTTTACCTTTTTTTACAGCATTTTTTTTATATATCCTTTTAAGTTGGACTGATTGGTTTATCATATGTATTTTATAGTGTATATAAGGGATTAATAAGCTTTTTTGGTTGCATTGTGTTGGTGTTTTAATGATGAAGTTAATATGTTGTATTGTTTTTTGTTATTTGATAATGTTCTAGGCTACTACGCTTCAAATAGCCAATTCTTGGTAAAATGGTACTTTCACAATGATCCATGATTAGTTTTTGTGTGTCAATTTTGGAAATTTTACGCCCACATCGGTGTTAGGGGACCCCCCCCCCCCATCCTGAGTTGTGCCTATAGTCAAGAATTTTCTAAATCGAGCCCTGACTAAACCAACTGAAAATCATTTGATTAAGGATTTTAAAATGTTTGTAACTTTATAACTCTACATTCTCTCACACAACAGTGATTCTAAAACGGGGGTTCTTTATACATAAATTGGTGCTCCATAGCATGGGAAAGAAAAATATTAAAATAGATAAGGTGATAAAGTGATTAAAAAAACTATTGTTGTCATAGTTTACGCTGTTAAAAATCCCATATATATTACTTTACAGTCGTTAATATTCTGATAATATATATATATATATATATAAAGGTCTTCTAAATTGAAACTGAGAGTAAAGTTATTCAATCAATAACAAAATTATGAGGTATTTACATTTTTTCTCTAGTGTTCCAACATTGTTTTGTATTTTTCCTTATATCTGAGTTGGCTGTTGGTTGGAGAAGACCACAAGGGTCAAATTTTACTACACAGGGCTGATTATACCAGTGCCAAGATTTTAAATCAAATTTTGAATGGTAATAAACACCGATGCAAACATTGAGACTCGAAACAACAGGTTCTTAACCGATTGCCAAACCATATATCTCGGAATGTAATCTTGAAAGAACAACATGCTCCAGGAAAATTAGATAGAAAAAAAATCTGAAAGCAGATTTATGTAGAATTTTAAAGTTGTAATAAGGGAAATTTAACTCAGAGTTAAATAATATTATATCAAAATCAAGAATTCACTAATTAATTCATCGTGTTTTTCGAGGTAAATAATTCATACAGTTAAAGGATGATGCTAAATTTGATTTTCTGCTCGTGTATTTATTAATAATTTTTCTAACAGATGAATTCAAAATCGAGCAAAAACTTCAAAATTTTAACCTTTGGTTTAGATATATACAGAAAAAATTGTTGAAGTTTAATGGACCATTAAAGTTGTAGTAAGTGGAAATTAAAAGAACTCTAGATTAAAAAATAAGTTAATTTTTTAAAAATACTCAAAATAATCTGCTCTCAGTGTCACACTTCTACTTCGTAATTAGTGCATCAATATACAGTACTGTGTAATGGTACAAACACCTGTAAACAACTCTCCAAACTTACAATAGTAATAGCATCGCATAGACACTTAATATTAAGCATAGACTACGAGGGTACAAAAATATGATATTTCAAGTCCAGAGAATTTGTAGTAAAAACAAATTTCTAAATTTGAATAGTTACAGTGCATTTTTCATTTATTTCCTTATCCTCCCCAAAAACACATTTTGCATAATTACTCCATTTTGTAGCCCTTTCTAACCTGGAACCTGTTGTGACGTTGGACTTTTATTTAAAATGAAATTCTCTTTATCATTCAGAAATTCCAATGAATTTTTACAGCCCCTTTTCAAACTTTTATAAAAAGATTTTTTGAGAATTTTTCTCTTTCGATTTCTGCAAAAACGTTACGTAGACATGGTGTTAAATCTCAGTTCAAGTGTTAAAAATCGGTGAAGTAAAAATTGTTGATACTATGTGAAGAATTCGGAGCTTTGAATGAATTCAGGTGAAAAGAAATTTGAGATTTTTTTTAGAATCAATATATTTTATTCTTCCTTCGAAAGAACAAGATTTTGCCTAAAACTTAAAACATGAGAAAAATGATATTTTCGCGTGCAAAGTGTTAAATTCTTTCACAGTTTAGAATTCAGTGACGCAATTAATCATTGTGAATGTTATGAACATATTAAATAAACACGGTTTTTAAGCAAGGAGAAATCGATATTATTTATGCGTGTAAAATGTTAAATTTTCTCGCTGATAAAAATCCAACTGTGGCAATGATTCTATATACATAAAATAGTTCCGTAACTGACTGACTCACAGATAACGTACAGACCAAACCACTGGACCTAAAGGGCTGAAATTTTGCATGGCGATTCTTCTTATAGTGTAGGGGTGCACTAGGAAAGATTTTTGAAAAACTCTTAGATTTTTTTAATTAAATTTTTTAGCTGTTTTTGTAACATTCTTTAACGTTTGCCTTTAAAATAATAATATAAAGGTTATAAAATTTGTATCACGCGCAAGACCATAAAAATGTCTTTAAAGTAAAATCTTTTTGGAATCTATACCTCCATTTTCTGATTTTTGGGGAAGTTTTAAAGATTATTTTTAAGAATTTAATTTATTAAATGCTGATCACGTGATTTCTTTTCTTTTTGTGATACTTTAAATTAATTTTGCGTCACGTGCATAACAACTAAATAAATTGACAAAAAAAAACTATTAAAATGCGGTAAAAGATAAAATTTAACCACTAGACTAATTGAGAGGGAAATTTTTTAAGAATTTAATTCAAATTAGTATGTTTCATGGATATTAAACATAAAAATTAATTGCATACATTGACCGTTGCATTTAATTTGGATATTTTCTTCTACATTATTTTGTGTATAAAAATATCCGTTACGATTATTTTATAAATAAGATTTTTTGGCATTAATTGCATGCACTGACCGTTGTATGTATTATAAATATATTTTTTATGGCATTAATTGCATACATTGACCGTTGTATTTAATTTGAATGTATCTACTCCGTAGCGAAGCACGGGTATTCAGCTAGTTTTAATATATATGCAATGGACACTTTTTTTTTGAAAATATGAAATACAATTCCATTTTGATTGATATCTTTTTAATAGGATAACATGTAATTTCGATACAATCTGTATCGTTTGTACATTTATTGAAAAACTAGTGCTCTTTATGTCTATTTTTAGAAATTTTAATTTAAGAAAATTAGTGAATATTATAGGATTCTTTTATCGTGCAAAGCAGAATTTAAAATACATTAGATGTTTTTCAGGGTCTTTAAAATCATGAGCTGAAAATGTGCTCTCTAAATCTTTAATTTATGGGTTACCTGAAATAATACTTTGGTTTGTAGTTTCCCATTGTTATCATATGCTTATACAAATCAAGTGGGGTAAAAAATATATTTGCCCATCCGATTGGAAATTTTCCCCCCACGGGGCTCACACTTCATTATTTGAGTACCCAACGGGTGAACCAACAATACTACCTATGAGCGAACATTCCATTACACATCCATACCTAAGCGGAGATTTTACCAAGGACTTACTGGGTGGTAGCTTCACGTCAAAAATTTGAAAACAGAAGACCTTTATGTCCATTCAAAGCTCACAAGTTTTCAAATAATCGAGTTGTAATAGGAACTTCAGCAGATACGATCCTGTTCCACAAGACTTAATAATTTTTTATCGTCCATAGGAAAAGAATTAGCAGGAAGCAATAGTAGGACGAATGAGCAAATCATTACCTTTTTTAATGCGCATACTTTTTTGCAATCCTCTTTGCCGCGAACGCGTGCAATGGTTTAGTATTCTCACTGTGACCCAACTACTTTTAATGAATCTGTCCACTCACCTAAATAGAGCTTTCATTTCTTTTTGCAGCCTTATCTAAATATACAAATGAAGAAACTCGGATATAGGAGTGTGACGAAAATCGCAGAAACTTTTTTTTCAAGAGAAATATAATTATAATTTCAGGGAGACTAAAACATTTAAAATTCGTGAAATTATTTCTTGTATTTATTACTGTAGAAAGATTAAAGGTTTTAAATTTAAAACTGGAATAGCGGCAATAAGAAAAGAGAAAAAATTAATTTAAAATAAACAAATACATTTTTATTTTTAATACGTGTTTTTCATATGGAAAAAGTGTTTGCAGAAACCGTCTTAGACCCTCAGTGTTCTATCGCTCTATTTATTTAAACTAAATTCTTCAATAATTATTAATTTTTTCAACTTTATTTTCCGTAATCAGCAAAGTTCTTGGAAAATTAAGTTTGCACCCCTACTGTGCCTCATGGAAATTTTGCCTAACTTTTTCTATATAAAGAGGTCCCCATGAAAGTAAAATAAATTATTAAATAATTCTTTTATACAAAGCGCATAAAATCTCAATGGCATTCAATGTTTTCTTTTGTCTCAAAGTCTGAATTAGAAAATTTCATTGCATCCAGTCTTGGTATTTCTCTTAAAACCGACACACTTCATTTAATGGGCAAGAAAATCGCAGGTCTTGAATTATCATTAATGGTCATGATAAATAATTGTTAGCTTACGTACATTTATTTCCTAATTTGCTTTCGACCAACACTCATGTTATTTGTTCTGTCTTTATTATCTCATCTTACATATGGTTGATATTGGATCTTTACGGTTATCTTTTAAAACACGAAGTCTATTTCAGACACAGAAATTGCTAGATGGTTTTTAAATTTTAAATTATGTTAATAAAACGTCTGTTTATAAAGTGTTCAAAAATAATAAAGTCCAGATATGCACTTTATTGTTACTTGCATATTTTCAAAGTACGGTACTTTTTAAAACAATTTTTTACTATGTAAAAATATAATCCTGCTGTAAATTTCACTGAAGGATGATGCTTTCTATCATTCATCTTATAATTTCCAATTTAGGCAGAACAATTCATTATGCTTCTTTTGAAGACCAGGGTATCTGACGAGATGTTTGAGATCAAACCAAATTTCCCTCAAAAATCCTCATCACTGCCTTCAGTATCGTTATAATGGATATTATCATGTTCAATTTCAAATGTATAAAAGACATCCTTACAATGTAACATTTCCTGATGCATACTGAGCCTTCATGTGTCGGAAAATGTCCAGAACTAAAAATATATGGATACAAGTGGCTCATAAAATCGTAACTTCAACAATAGTGATAGTATGTACTTGTTTTAAAATAAATTTTATGAAGAGCATTAAAATTTTTCAATGCTTTAGAGATGTAAAATACGGTTTTCTTTGATACGTGTACACTTGGATACACTTATAATTTAAAAGCAATTTTTCAATGAAACTATTTCTTATTGATTTGTTAAGTTAACTAATGGTTCTAGAACTTCCGTTAGATAAACTAAAGTTCCAAGGGAAGATGGAGTTGTTTCTGTACGGGTGACTTCGACAATCAAAGGATTAAAAAACAAAATAATTAAAGACTTTTTACCTGGGAAGTAAAAGCAGAGAAAAAAACTCAATATTTTTTATAAACTAAATATTGATAAGATCAGACATGCAGAGCATAGTTTCCTCTTTGGAAGATTAGGTGACTGATGACAGTATTCCACTCTCGTGAATCAATACCTCTGAACTAGTATAAGTATTTTACGAAAATTTAGATTTCTTCGTTCAATAAACTACATTAAATTTTATGAGACGAGGTACAAAAACTCTGATGTATAGGAATTTTTTTTTCTGGAGATAAAAAATTTATTAATTCCTAATTTTTTTTTAAAAATGGATTTTTTGTTACTCATCAAAAGTTATTATATTCTGTGAAAAGCAGAGATTTACGGTTTATTCAAAATTTTGTAAAACAAAAAATATATTTATTAGTGTTAAATTTCTGAATATATAAGTTAAAATGCTATTAAAACGAATCTAAATTATTTTAACAGTCATACACAATACATAATAGCTCGTTAGGAATTAGGATTCAAATAGCTTGTTAGGGAAAATTTTAATTGATAAATATGTGTTGTTACCTAACCTAAATGACTAGTTTGGTACTAGTAGTTTTGTTAGGTAACCAAAACTAACCTAACTTACTAGTACTAAACCAACTTACAATAGCTTTATAAAAGTTGCTTATACAGTTTTCCTTCCACCATCTGCAATATTCCCATGGTTTTTCTGTTCTTAAAAAGTGATTACAGGGAAAATGCAATTATTGTTGCAATGGTAGAATTTTCTATAATATGCACTGAGTGGCCAAATTATTATGACCACCCCCTCAATACAATGTTGGACCACCTTTTAACCTTAAAAGGGAACGGTGGACATTAAAATTTACTTTTTTTACTTTTCATCATAGAAATACGAAATTTTGTACATGTGCACATTTCACTATAAATAAATAGAATACCTTAAAAGAAATTTCTAATCTCATTATAATTTTATGATTTTTTTAAAAAATTGAAATTTATAAACAAAATTTTAAAATGCTCCTTGCTACTTAATTTTTGAGATATTTCCTCGATTTTGCATTTTAATCTCTTTAAACTGTATAACAAACAAATCTGGGAATCAATTATTTAATTCCTTGAATAATTAATTTTTGAGATTTTTTTTCTGAATTCCATCCCGATTTTCATCAAAATTTTGCCTTTTGAAAAGTTATAAATCAAATTTATTTACCTTAATGAAGTCTAATTGTAAAATGCATACCCAGTTTTTTGTAAACAGCATCAGAATTCTTCCTTATCAATTTCATGAATTTTGAAGAAAAATTAAGTAGCATGGAGCATTTAAAAAATCTAAAAACCTTGAAAAATCTGGTTTGAGAAATACAGATTTTAAATTTATTACTACACTTACCCATTATAAATTACTTTGTAGAAGCTTCATAAATGATTTTTTACTTGAAAAAAATTATTTTGGTACTAATAATCTACAGAAATATATATATTATTTACAATAACACAATCAGTATTACAATGACGAGATTTGCTGAAATAAAGGTCCACCGTTCCCTTAATACTACATGAATTCTTCTTGGCATAGGTTAAATGAGATGTTGGTAGATGGTATGAGGAATTTGAGACCATATTCAATGAACTGTACTGTCCAATTCCTTAAGATTTGATGGTACTGGATCCACCTGACTGATGCCCCGCTCGATCGCATCCCGCAAATCCTCAATTGGATTCAGATCTACCTTTTTTGAAGGTCAACGAAGCAAGGTAAATTCTCCGTCATGTTCTTCGAACCATCTTAGTACAATGCCAGCTTTATGACAATTAGCATGGTCCTGCTGGACGTATCCATACCCAGAGAGTACACCATTAACAAAACAGGATGTACTTGATCCGTGATAACACTTAAATACCCTTCGGCATTCAGACGTTGTTTCACTGTAATCAAAGGACCCATACAATGCCAAGAAAACATCCCCCATACCATAATATTGCCTCCACCAGTTTGAAGTGTTGTGGCGATGCAGATGGAATCCATGCTTTCGTGCTGTTTTATCCATATTCACACAACTGACATCTGCATGGTGTAGATGAAAACGGGATTCATCGGACCACGTGACCCTTTTCCAGCCATCTACTGCATAATCCTTGTGCTCCATTGTGAACTGGAGACGTCTGCTCTTGTTAAGGCAGACAGTAGAGGCTTTCGAACAAGTCGTCGGCTTCCAGAGCCTATACGGTGTAATGTGAGATGAACAGTTCTATCGAATACGTTCACAGTTGCTCCTTGATTAAGATTCCCCGCTATTTGACGTACTGTTGCTCTTCTGTTGGACTGGAAAACTCTGGCAAGTCTCCTTTCAGATTAAGCATTCAGTAGCCTGTGACGACCAGAAGCCTGACGTTGAGACCCGGTTTTCTGCTTGGTAGTCCACTCTCTGTAAACATTAAAAACTGCTGCTCTCGAACACTTCACAAGTGCAGCCGTTTTGCTGATACTGATTTCGAGGCTTCCAGCGCCTACAATCATCCCGCGTTCAAACTCAGTTAAATCAAGGTTTTTTTACCCATATCATCACAAGAAACACAGTGCAATTGATGGTTTACTTGTCTTGCACTCTCTATTTATAGATATCTCGCCCCCTAGCGGCAACAATGTGACTCAATAGCTCATTTCCATAAAACTGCAAGGTGGTCATAAAAAAGTGGCCGCTCAGTATATATAGCCTGTCTCATTTTAAACACCATGTCTCTTAAAGTTTTCTGCACTTTTATGAAAAAGTACCAAATATAAGGAATACGAAAATTATTCAGGGATTAAATTTCCTTTGACTCTAAAAGATGATGAAATGTAAATTATCTGTTTCTGAAAATCATGAATCCCTGAGTAGGGATATTAAAGTCAAAAGACGGAAACTGATTTATTTGTTCCTTTCATAAAGGTCATTTAATTAAATATTACAAATGGGAAAATTAATCATAATTCTATTAAAAATAAGACATACTATAAAATAACTTAAAATAAAATAAACCCTATAAATTTTCACTTTAAAATATAATATGACGACTAAAAATCAAGTCAAAACAACTCTTTAGTCAAATAATTCATGGTTGAATGCATTTATAGGGACTTATGCATTTAATTAATTATGCATGCAAACAGATTATTTTATGCCATCATAAACACAACACCACCTTAAAAAATTGTAAATACAAGATTTTTACCCAGAAGACAGCAAATTACCCATATTCAATTCGTTTGTTATCTAACTTCTTTACAATGTGCGCCCATAAAGTAACCGGACATTTTTTTTATAAATTAGAAAAATATTACTCACCTTCAAACAAATTTATCTCCTTCAAAATAAATCCTCTCCAAAGGAGTTTATTCAATTTTTCCAACGTTTCTTCTAGTCACCGAAATACTGTTCATAGGCGTTGGAACTAACCGTTCGAAAATACGCAAAACCTTTGATTTAATATCCGAGACGTTTTCAAATCTCTGTCCTTTCATGGAGATCTTAAGCTTCGGAAAAAGGAAAAAATCATCTGGCGATAAGTTAAGAGAACATGGTGGGTGATTTATCACTGCAATTGAATGCTTAGCAAGATATTGTTGTACAGAAATTGCTGTATTGGACCTAGCATTATCGTGCACAATAAACCATTGCCCAGAATCAAACATTTCCTTCCTAACTCGCATTATCCTGTTTCTTAATCGACAAAGCACCTCCTTCTAAAAATACTGATTGTTTGATTTTCAGGAACAAATTCGTGGGGAATAAGTCTTTGCAATTATAAAATGCAGTCAGCATCATCTTTGATTTTTACATCCGTGCTTTTTTCGTATGGTAGAAGAAGGTCCTTTACACTGTGCACTTTGTCTTCTTGTTTCTGGGTCGTATTGTAGACAACAGGTCTCATCTCCTGCTGTAATACACTTTAAGAAATTGTTGTCCTGTTGCTCAGTAGTCAGCAAATCTTCACAGCAAGCTTTTCTGTCTTCTTTTTGCTGTTCTGTCAAAATCCGAGGCACAAATCGAGCACAAACTTTTTTCATTTTCAGATTTTCAATTAAAATTTATCCACAGCTTACTTTGCTTATCCCAAGCATGTCTGAAAGTTGCTGAGTTGTTATTCGCTTTTACCAAAGAGCGAAATTTCTCCACGATTTCCTCATTCTTTGAAGTTGAAGGGTGCCCTGTCTTTGGTTCATCTTCAATGCTTTCTCGCTCACATTTAAAGCGGTTGTACCTCTCACACACTTGTGTTCTTGATAACGATACATCACTATATACTGTTCAAATCATCTCTAAAGTTTCGGTAGCAAATTTACCTAAGTTGTAACAAAATTTAATGTTACAACGTTCTTCCATTCCGAAGCAAATTTTTTTGTACAATGCCTTCTCAGTAAATGAAAATTACTACGGCGTTTTGATATGCAAACGACTGAATAACCAGTTTAAACTGGCTTTAACAAGAGTTGAGATGTCACTCTTCTAGCCAGGTGATTATTCTTTCACTTTTTTATTTTATCGTTTCATCTTTTAATTTGTCTGGTTACTTTATGGGCGCACCTTATATTAAGAGTACTACATTATGCTTTTAACTGAAAGCCATTTTGAAGTGCTACATGATTTGATTTTGAAATTTTGCTACATGAAAATCACTGAAGAAATGCTTTTTATTTAGTTTTTGCGAAATTGTGAGGTTAGAAAAAAATTACTAACTTAAGTGGAAATGTAAAAGAAGACTAAATATAAAATAAATTATATGCACAGAAGAACAACACTGATTCTTAAAATTCATAATAAAAAATAAAAATTAGAAACTAGTTTCAAACTACTTAGATCTTCATCAGGCCGAGGAGCATTAGGTGTGGCTGTCTCTATAGGTAATTCACAAATGTGAACTGCTATATTGTGGGGGGGGGGAACTGATAAGTTTGTTTTCTTTTTTTTATGAATTTATTGTGCATTATAGAATTTAATGATGTCTACAGTAATCAATAAACTTTTTTCGCGTATGTATGGAAGAAATCTGAAAAAAAATGAAATGAATAATGTTTACAGTGAGGAATGGAATGTAGATCTACCCTCTCCTGGGGGAAATCAAGCAAAGTCTTTAACGGAAAAATTATCTACAACAATGGCAAGAGACCTCGAAGTTCCCCAAGCAGCTCCTTTTGGTGTGGTTAGATAGAATTACTTATTTTATAGTGGAATGCGGATGGCATATCCCAAGTTAAGAAAACAGAATTAATCTCTACAGATAATGTTGATTTATTTGCTATAACGGAAACCTTACAGAATGTCAGCTGAAATTTTATTCCTTTCGATGACATCATCTGTGATTTTTCAAAATACAGGCAGATTGTCAGTGGTATACTAGTTTGTGTAGACCGTTCCCACTCTTTATGTTTTTAAACTGTAAAAGAGAAGATACAGAGGTTAAAAGTGCAATTGTATATGTTTCTGTATAGAAGAGGGGGAAACCTATTTAAATTTTATCCACTTTTTAAACAAAGTATTAAAACTGACTTATATATTTTATCTATTGAACAGAACACTATTTTCTTTTATGATGTGAATGCTCACTCTAGTAAATGTGGATTTAGTGACTCAAATGCAGCTGAAATGGATCGCCTGAATTCAAGTGCTCCTCCACTTATTTATAATCTAGGTGATTCATTTACTTACCTTTACTACAATGTATCCAAGAACTCTCCAGATCTGCTGCGTGTTTTATCTGAAACTGGCCCATTTACAACTTGGAAGGTTATTGAAGACGGGCCACAAGCAAGTCGTGGTTTCCATCAAAATTCATAACTCCGATTCATCTGGTCTCCAAAAACATCATACAACTGGAGGGAATTGGAATGGGAAAACTTCAGTAGTTTTACAAAGAAACCAGAACAATATCTGCACACGAATCATTTCTATTTTACCAGAGAGACTGAAATAATAATAACACACACTATTGTTAATATCCATATGATATAAATTTGGAGTCAGTTGATTCCACAAAGCATCTTTCGAAATGAGTTAAAACCAATAGTATTTGAGATACATCTTGTTTTTTGTTCGTTTCTTGTCACCTGCTCATACTTATACGTGTTAGAGATATCAGGAGAATAATTTAACGAAGCATAATATACCTTCGTTTGCATTAGGCGGTTAAAAGATAATTTTTAAATCCTTTAACAATCGGTAAGACGATTGTTAAAATCAGAAGAGAGTCACTTTTTTTCTTTGGGAATGGAAGCAAGCCCATGGGAGGCACTTGTTAATTAAGTAGTTTTGCTGATATTGCATACATCACATGTATGTGTTTCCCCTTATTGTTTCCCAATGAACAGGTTTTAGTCAAATTGCGCATGGTGCATTTAGGGACGAGTATCAGGATTTTTATTGCTATACTTTCCGGCTCTTTTTTGTCATTCTAATCAATACTGAAACTTGCTGATTTTAGTTTGATCGTTATGTATAACGTGAGTATTGATATGTTATAGCCCCATCCAACATCAAGCAAGGTCACTTCATTAAATTACGAGTTTTACTTATGATACTTAATTCGCAGGTCCATGCTGCGTAATTTGATTATTTTAATTCGATTTCTAGAAATTTCAAAGCAAACCCTTGGGTGGTTCTTATTTTTTTATCACTGTATTAGGATCGGACATCGTATGGACGCGTTTTTAGTTTGTCTCTAAAATACACGTAGTGGATTTAGAGATGATTTGTTTAATAATACCATCAGGCTCTCTTATCTGACTCTAACCAATTCTGCTTATTTTGCAATTTTTACCTAGGGTATCATGCCTGATTTGGTAAGTAAAAGTGAATCCAATATAGCTGTGGGAAAATTTCCTTAATTAAATTACTTCTTTTACTGCTTAAATATTTCCTTTAACTGTCCATGCTGCTTGATTTGACCTTTTTTAGACTGTGCGTAAAAATTTCAAAGTATTAAAATCTTATATTCCATAATAAATGAATATTAATATCCAAAATAAAAATTTAATTTAGAAGTAAAAAACAAAGCTCAGTTTTTTTATACCATTTTATTGTGATTCGCCTGCATTGAGTAATTATATTGTGTAAGAAAAAAGGATATTTATGCTGAAACTGCTCTAAGTTTTGAATTAAGGTCTAAACTTTTAGATCGTCATTTTAAAAAAAAGTACTTGATTTCTTCAAAGCGACTTTTTTTTTCTTTTACAACATAAAATCTTATTAACATTCTATAAGTGACTTACTAAAAAATGTATAATACTTTCACTTTAAAGAAGATGGAAGACTGATATACGCTTTTGATAGACAAACAAAAGAATGAAAGTCATTAAGGTGAGATTTTGAGTCATATAACAAAGCAATTACGATACCAAAACATTAACTTTATTACCTTTTCTTATCTAAAATCACTGCTTTTCATAAATATCAGGGTGACTTTAATGACGTGTTTCTTTCTAATGTGTATCAAGAATGTAAAAAAAGCAATGTAGGTCTCGTTTTCGATATTTACACTCGAATTATTCTCTTTCTGAAATGCTTTAAATTTCGGTCTAATCTTGAATGTCCTTTCTTAAACAAACAGGCTTTCTCTATTTTTATAAACAGCATTTGCTAGTTAATATCAATTTACCTTAAAGTATTGATTTAGAAAAACTTAGCTTTAAATGAAATTAAAACGAACTTAAAATGATATGAACTCTCCAAAGTAAAAATAATAATCAATTTTTGTTCAAATAGTACTGTTGTAACCTAGCACTTGATGTTGCTGCCACCAACTTTTACCTTTTTGGAGCACTACTATAGGACTATAAAAATTCGCTTATGGATATGCTAATATACTAATTATACTAAGTTATACTATTATACTAATATACTAATTGTAATGCTATATATACTAAGTTATGATTCTTCCTAGAACAGATTCATATAATAAAGGAGTCATCTTTTATGACATACATATATATATATATAATTAAATAACAAGGGACACTGTACATTGTTTGACAATTAAATATTAAAATTGCACAAACCAAATTGTTCGCTGGGAAAATATTAAGAAAACTTTAAAGACTGGAACAATTTTGATATGGGCTAAACTCTAGAGGAAAATATTAAAACAAAGTGAAGGGACCTGTGACAGCGAAACAGGAAATTTCTTGCAATTCATAGAAACAATTAATTCTCTTATTTCCTTTAATGACAGAGTCGACTAGGTGTTTTAGATATTACCCACTGGTTCATTTTAATTGCTTCATGGTCACACTCTAAGGTTTAATGAAATCACCTGCTTGTTAGAGGAAGATCTATCTAAGTGCCAGATTGGAAGATGTGTCCAAGGGCTTTTTCGAAGGAGGATCAGCGAACAAACCAGATAAGAAAGACTAGACTTCGAAGACTGTCTTGGAAAACCAGTTTGATACAAGTTGTTGCATCATCTCGAAATCTAGAATTCGCTGGGGATGTGGCAGTGAGGAGGACAGAAAAAAATTCGTGAGGGGAAAGGGGCATCACTCAGGTCTATTTTGGTTAATACATGATAATATATCAAAACCCGGATTTTCCCGGATCTTAGTACCTGAGACCATCATCCCACATACATCCCTGGCCTCTTCTTACTACATCTGTGATAATGTCTACACAATATTTACGAAATATTTCTATCGCACCTTTCCGCTATGACCTAGTCCTCAAAACTAGCTTTGTGGCTTAATGTGGGACTTGGCATTTTTATTTGCAAGTAAGATGTTTTACAAAAGACATCTTTATCAAAGTTAAAATTTGCTACCAGAGGAAAAGCTTTCATCGTTGAAGCTAGAAAGATATTTACGTACCGTTTTGAAGATCTGATATTTAGTGGGAAAATTACAACGTAGAACCCATGTATCGCTACTTAAACGTTATTGTACACAAATAGTGTCTGGAATCGGCAAACAAAACTACATTTCCCAACAATAGTCAACTGTGAAAGTTGAAGGGCAAATTTTTGGATGGAATTCTTCCAATCATTGTGAATGTGATCTAGCGATATTTTAGACTTAAGCAGGCTGTCAGAACATTCCTCTACCTGACATTTATCGCATCCATAGCAATACAAACATTTAAGGATGTACAGTAAGCAAATAAATTTGTATAAAAAAAATTTATGTGGAGGTGTCACTTGAACTCGCAGCATATTAAAAACTATCAGTACAAGAAATTTTTACACACAATATATAAATCGAAACATGGATGGATGATAGTTCTTTCAAGATTATTTGTTTTCTAAACTGTCAATGGTATGGTGAAAATGTCTGAATAAAATTATTACACAATATTTTACTTCACTTCATAAAAACTTTTGATGAAATAAATACCAAAATTTGAAACTACGTACTGTTTGAAAATAAATATTCTAATAATTAGAACTATTTATGAAACTAAAATTTAATTATCGTATATATAATACATTCTGATTTTTTTACTATCTCTGGGAATATTCACCACTATGAGGAGGTTTTTCACTCACAAAAACGTCACATTAATGTTAAAAAGCTACTAATATATGTTCCCTCATATTGACAGTTAATAATATATAAATAATAAAATTGATAATAAAAAAACGGAATAGTTTTTTTTTCCCATAAAATGTTTAAAAGCTTTATTTAATGATTTAGCAGTATTATTTCCAGCAATTTCTTTGAAAAGAATCTTTTTATTAGTATATCTGTTAAAAAAGGAACTAAATATGTGCAGTTTATAAATATTTTAATAATTTCTTTAGTATCATCTTGAAGAAATCCTTTTGAAAATGAAGAGACATCGGGAATCGTATAATGGTAAATTTTCAAAATTTTGTCTTTTTTTAAAAGAACGAATATTTGCATAGTACAGACACATATTATTTATTTGCATATAGTAGAGAAGATATGAACAAAATACAGGTAGAAATGTCTGCTGGGCGAAGGGCTAGGCTTCTGGTATTCTGTACTAAAGTATGTAGTTTCGAGTTCCACTATTGTCATGGATGTTTGTAGCCGTTCGGAATCGGCTTTAAGCAGTAAGTCATGGTCTAGTACTCATGTAGCAAACAAAGTTCTCCCAACCAACATATAGGAATGTGTGGTAATTTGACTATGAATTTATCAAGAATGCTAATCCTCTTCTTTATTTTACCCTCTTCTTTATTTATCTTCTTTACTTTAAGAGTTTTGACAGATGTTTAAGAAAACCGAAGAATCACTAGTATTGTAAGTTTCTGCACGTCTAAACTGAAATTCATCGATTTTATTTTAAAATAAAATAAGGGAGCAATATTTAAATAAAATTCTATGTGACGAATAAATGCTAAGCTACGATAGAACGGCAATAGAAGCATAAAATAGCGAGAATAATTTAAAATTACGCATTAAACAACACTGTTTCCGAAAGCTCGTGGAAGTTGAACGTAGTTAACGCCTCTAATGGGCGCATAAGACACGTGCAATTTGTTTCCTCCGTCCATTCGCTTTTCGGACTACGGAAAATAAGAGAAGTGAGAAATAAAGAGGAAACACTACAATGTTATGTAGATGGATTTTGTAATATGTATATTATTAATAACTATATACATACATGTAAAATTTAGGTTGAATTATTAAAGGTATTTTAGAATTATTCTATAAAACAGATTTAAGCATTTCGTAGCGTTACATACTTTTTTTTTATTTTCATAAGTTTCAGTAATGTATAAACAACCTAAATTTTGGGGAGAGGGGACTGGAGGAATCCTCTCCCCCCCCCCTTCACACACCGGCATACTAATGTACGTTCCTGGAAAGTGGCCGTGACACAGTTCTCGAGATCTCATCAAACGTATCGGTCACCGATCAGACCACCCTTCAGAGACAAGAAAGATCAAACAGTTATTCGATCCACAAATTCTAGAAATCGAAGAACGTATTATTTGGCTTATACCGTTAGGCCGGGAGTTTTCAGTATTCTACTTCTGGAGGACTTTCTTTCTGTAAACCAATGTACATTTGTTCTCTATTCCAAGATCAAAACGAGCTTTATCGCCAAATACTTTACGACGCCAATTATAAATTTATATATATATATATATATATATATATATATATATATATATATATATATATATATATATATGTTTCAATATATCTCAGAACCCATATAAAAATTCTGTAAATGAATTATTTCTCTTCAACATCATACTGTGCATGGCATTATATTTTAAAAACCTCAGCATTTATGCAATCTAATTTCATTAAGCTGTCTTCCTGTCTTTTCAAACAAATATGGATTCAAAGTTTCGAATAGTTTTCAGTAAGTAAATGCTCAGTAAAAAATCAGTCAGTAAATTGTAATCTTTCGATATCACCACTGTTCTATTTTCAAACTTTACGCGAACGCTGTTTAAATTCGTGTTCTAAGTTCTTTGAAGTTTAATCACTGAAGTAAGCAATTTATTGCACAGCTCCGATATCTAAAATACCTTTTAAGCGAATATTTTACATAATGCCTTCTTTCATTATGTATTAAATATAATTCCCATTTAAATTTCCGCCCTGTTTATATGCAAAAAAAAAATCAAAAACTAATATTGTTAATGGAAATATTAATTTACGTCCACTCTTTAGGGTAATTATTACCTTAATATAAAACAGTCTATATATTAACTGAGAAACTAATATCAGTCTTAAAAAGGAGAAATTACGCTTTGAACCTAAAATTTTGTAAAATATTATGATATGAATCTTTTCTGTCCTTTGAATTTTTGAGAAAAATGGTTTCAAGGCATGGAAAATATTAGAGAATATACAATAGCTGAAAGGTGACGAAAACTTAATCTGCCGAATAAATCATTTTGAAGAGTCATCGCTTTTCTGGAGATTAGCCCTTAAAACATGATTAATAGTACAAAAACACCATAAAATGCATTATGCATACGCGGATATTTTGTTTAGGATATTTACTTTAAGAGTCTTAGGAACTTTTATAGCTCTCTCTAATAGAGATGCCGAGTTCCATCTATTCAAAATTAAAACCGTATATATGTTGCTTTGTTGTAGTACTTTATTCTGAGATAGGGAAATGTGACCGCATATTTAATCAGGGTCACAGATAATTTCATTGTTGTACAGAAAAAAATAAAATGTATTGCATTAATTATTACATTATCGTTTACCAGAAAAATTATGCATGAAACTCTAAAATATTCTGTTGAAGGCTTATTATCGACATTATGAGTGCAGATGACTCTACATAATTGTTCAACAAGAGCATTTTTTCTTCATTTTAAGGAGAAATTTTCCTGCAGGATGGACAATTTTTGAGCTCATGAATATTATTTCGATTTACAAGTAATCGAAATACATTGAATACATCGATACAATCGATCGATATATCGATACAAATCATCGATACATCTATCCAAATGCATTAGTACAATCGATTTACAAGCAATCGAAGTAATCAGTGTCATTTAAAATTCTTTTTTCAACTGTTAGCAAAACTTTCTTTATCGCGTAGATTAGCTTTTTTTAAATGTCTATATCCTTCTGCTACGTGTTCTGACTTGCACAAAGTCCGTAAGATTTCAATTAACGTGCTCCTATTTCACGGATAGAAACACATATACTTAAAATAACATTATTCGATTTCCAAATAAGAATTTGTGTTGTTGTTGTTGTTGTTGTTGTTTCTCATCCCCATGACCAGCAGAGCTAGATCAGGTCCATAAGCTCGTTCACTCTGAGAAAGTCCAGCACCAAGAGAGGATCTTGAGCCAGGTCCTGCCTCGTGAGCCCCAGACAGGATAAAATGTGGTTAGGGGAGGCTTGAGCAGTAGAACACTTAGTGCATATTTCGAAATAAGAATTTGTAATGCCGTCTAAATATCTCCTCTCGGATTCAAACAGATTATGATACATTAACTCTATCAGAGAAACCTTTATGCACAAACTAGATGAAATTTCGAGTTCGTGGAGCCATGCACCAAAACCTCATTAGCACCAAAATTATTTATCCAATTCACAATCCATTTATACTTTATTAATTACTGTTTGGCAAAATTAAATAATCTCTCTCCTCTCTCTTTCTCTCTCACACACATACATACATACACATACACACACACACACACACACACACACACACATATATATATATATATATATATATGTATATTTGAAGAAATATAAATGTATACAATATCAAATTTTGCTTAAGATATATGGATAAACTTTCTCTTAACTTCTCAGTGCATATACCTGAGCTAAAAGCTATGTAAAAACTTTAAATGCAAAGTACTGTACTGTAATGAAATGATAAAACAGATACAAAAAATAAATAGATAAAAAATTCCCCCAAAATGTAGCTAATTGAACAAAATACACCACAACAGTAGACAAATGGATTTGAAAAAGGGAACAAGTATTGTTTCAATCTAAATTTTCACTTTTGTTGTTCGTATGTCATTTACCCTACCCACAATATACTCGGGAACCCTTAAGATGAATATCTTCAACAGATTGTCTCTATTTCGGTAATTTTTCATTAGAACCATATTAGACAGGACCAATAGTGACTATAATTTCCCCAAGAAAGACTGATCGAATGTTAAGTAGCGTTCTATTTATTAACTAGAATGGATGGCAACTCTCTCTGTCATTGACAATCAAGAAATACGGAGTCACTGCTGTTTTGCAGCTCGCGATAATTAAAAATGTTGTTTGTCACAACGATTTATACACGATTACTATTACTTTTGTATAATTTAATGTTGTTTTTCCCAACGGCTGATGATTCCAATTCAAAGTGTGAAAAACTTCGCGAAACATCTGATATTTGGATCTGTCTAAATCCTTTCAATTCGTTAAGAGTTACACGGAGATGGTTGATAATTTGGTTCTATATGATATTTTATCGAAATGTACAATGATATCATACGTATTGATAGTTCAACAGAAAATAAGCATTACCCTAAGAGTTCCTTTTTATTAAGGAAATTTGATGTCTAGAAAGGTTTCATGGTATTATTTTTGCAGGCACAGAACTGTCACTCTCTCAGTTTCTTCATTACATTATTGTAAAATGTTAGATACTTTTTTGTAACCTATTTTCAACGATTCAATAAATGCTTTCCGTCAGTCTTTATCTTTCAGACTGGAAATCCATCAAGCTTCTCATCAACTGTAGTGATATTTTGCTAGGCTTTTATGCACTTATTTCTCCCCTTATGATCAATCCTTCATTCAGAATCCTCAGATGTAGAGGTTGTCGGATTAATTCTACAATGGTGACTGCACTGAAAGTCATTATAACGCAATGCGCGTTTACAATGTTGAAATCTAATTTTAATCTAACTTAAGGGGGCTCAGGACCTTGAATCCTTAAAAAAATCGATTTTTTGTTTTTAACTTTTTATGAATCTCTGAATATTTCTAAACAGATTGCAAAAAACCGCGTTAAAAAATTCCTATTAGTTCTTGAGTTATGAGTATTTTTGTATGACGCTATGCGATTGCCACACCCATTTAAACAGCTGTCATCGTTTGTTTACGTTTTGTGGTGGTCATCCTTTCAGTGTTTCGTCATTGCTTTTACCCATGTCAATGATTCTTTTTTGTTATTCTTTCCTCTGTGGTTTTTATTTTTCATACTTTTCAGAAGAAGGAGTAAAATTTCTCAACTTTACTCGCTATAACTGTTTACATGTAGATTTCCCTCGTGTGTTTCACTCTCACATTGTACGTTAGAGCTGTTCTGTGCTACAGATTTTGACATCGTTTTAATCGTTTTACTTTACTGTTTTCTTTTGATTTCTTCATTAAAAATGAGCGATAATTCTAAAGTGAAAAGATCATCTGGTCAAAGGCCAAAGAAAAGGAGACGTCATCAATATTTTGGGAACCAGTATACTGAACAATCTAAAGTTACTGGTGAGAACTTTTCTGCATCAGCCAAAAAATTGTCTACTGGTGGAGCGCTGCAAAATGATGAAAAATCTAATTTTCAAGGCTACCTTTTAATGGATAAAGGATTATTATTTTCTGCATTTGAGGAATGTCTGTGTTGCTTTATTTGCCATAATAGAGTAACAATATCTACGGAAAATGATTATGGGCTTGTGGTGAATTTGAGTGTTTTGTGCTCTGTTTGTGGAGTGATTTCTTCATTCAAAAACTCTATGATGATAGGGAAAAACCAAAAGGCCTCTGATTTAAACAGAAGGTTTACATTTGCCATGAGGTGTATTGGCAAAGGACTTGAAGCATCAAAAACTTTTTGTGGTGTTATGGACTTACCTATCCCTGTCTCGCAAAAGTCATATGATAAAATCATTAGTCATATTTATGCTGCAACACATGCTGTTACAAAAGCAAGTATGAAGCAAGCCGTTGAAGAAGAAGTGAATCTAACTGGCTCTTCGGATCTAACAGTGAGTGGCGACGGAACCTGGAAGACCAGAGGCCATTCTTCTCGAGTTGGAGTGACTACTGTTATTGGCAGTGAGACAGGAAAAGTGATTGATCGGTATGTTTCAAGCTCATATTGTAAAGGTTGCGAAGCTGCCAAAAATATCCCCAGAGAAAATTTATTACAGTGGAAATCTGAACACCAAAAAGTTTGCAGTAAGAACCATTCAGGTTCAGCTGCTCTAATGGAAGTGAATGGCATGATTGAGATGTTTTCTCGTTCTGAGGAGCAATATGGAGTAAGATATGTAAATTATATAGGTGATGGAGACTGCAAAACATTTACAGGCATCACAAATAATAATTCTTACAATGTCCCAGTGTCTAAAATTGAGTGTGTGGGCCATGTGCAGAAAAGGATGGGTGCACGCCTGCGAAAACTGAAAACTGAATATAAGGGTAAAAAACTATCCGACAATAAACCACTTAGTGGTAAAGGTCGGTTAACAGATGGTCTTATAGACAAATTAACTACCTATTATGGTAATGCAATAAGGAAGCATTCTGATAATGTCAGAGACATGCAGAAAGCAATATGGGCCATATGGTATCATAAGGCTTCAAATGATGATACCATAATGCACGATTTCTGCCCTGATGGGGTCAACTCCTGGTGTCCATATCAAAAGTCGGTTGCTAATGCAACACTAAAGGATTTTAAACATAAAAATCCAGTTCCTTTAACTGTTATGGAATGCATTAAACCTGTTTTTAAAGATTTATCACATCCAAATTTGTTAAAAAAATGTCTTGGGGGTAAAACCCAAAACGTGAATGAATCTTTAAATGCATTAATTTGGTCATATTGTCCCAAAACATCAAACTCTTCTAGAAAAATTGTACAAATTGCAGTAAATGTTGCTGTTTCCCAATTTAATTATGGAAAGCAGGCCACATTACACATTATGAAGGAGCTCAGCATTATACCAGGTGTAAATGCTATAGCAGCTGCTGAAGAAGCTGATAAACAACGTGTTAAATTGGCAAACAAACGAGCTCTAAATTCAACTTTAGACGCTCGAATAGCTAATAGAAGAAAGAAAAAGAAAGAAGAGGAAAAACATCTATTAGCAGAAGGGGATGTTTATACCGCAGGAGCATTTTAAGAAAGTTTGGAGCCAGTTAGTAGGTTATAAACAGAACTTTAAACTTTAAAGTACTTTTTCTCAAAATGATGATTTTGAACATTGTGCACACTCTTACCCTTAAGCTATGCAAGCAATATTGATGAAATTTTAACCACATGTTCATTATAAGTCATTCTCTAAATTAAAACCAAAAAAATAGAAACTCCTTGGAAAATTTTTAGATTTCACTTACAAATATGCATTAAAATTCATCAAATTTTATTCATTTCATAATTTATGCATATAAAAAATGTTTAGTAGTATTTTATTGCCATATTTTGGTTTTAAACTGAAGGTAAGTGTGTTTTAATTATTTTGTAACAAACATTTTTTTTCTACATGCATATTTTGTTAAATAATGCTGCGCTCAGTGACTTTTTACTTTTTGGCCCTTTAACAAATTCACATTTTTTAAATTGAAAAATTTATCTTAATTATCTAGTTTTAAATTTAATTTCTGATGCGCATAATAACTGATAATGTCTTACTTTAATATAAAATCAAAACAATCTTTCTTTTTTTAATTTTACTGAAGTTTGGAGTGTTCGAACTGCACATGTTTCTTAGCTTTTTCAACCAAATCGAAGGTCCTGAGCCCCCTTAAGCAATGTACAGCTTATTGACAAAGGTAAACATAAAATAGATAGCTGCTTTTGAATTCAAATAAAAGGTATCATACAGGATTGACTCTTTTCTATATTTAATCTATATATATTATTTCTAAAAGGGTTTTTGTCATTTTATACTTTTTTCTCCCTTTATACTTAACCAAAATCAATAGATGAGGTACCATTTTAATGATTAAGATCTCCGATTCATTCGAATTGTAAATTTAATATTACACATCTTACAAATTGTTTGTTTAAAAATAGAAGTATGAACGTTATAAACAATTTTTCTCCCCCTAGATGGCGTAGCCTAGCTGTTTTTATTTTACCATTATCAATCGCACTGAACTTTTAAATTTTAAAATCGTTTGTTTTATTGTCATTTTGTCATTTCATGAATGAGATTCTTTATTGGCAACATCCACGTAGGTGTACATTAATCTTTTTGCATGGAAAAACCATATATATCATTTATAAAAGGGGATTTTTTGTGACGATCCCATTTTCTCCCTTCATACATAAGCAAAATCGATAAATGAGATATCATTTTAAAGATTAAATTCTCCACTTCTGACGAATTGTTAATTCATAATAACACATTGTATTGTTTGTTTAAAAATCGAAGTGAAAATTTTACTTTTGGCCCTAAAGTTATTTCCCTAGATACGTCGAAACGGCACTGTCAAATAGTGTGCACAAAGAGGTTTTTAAATGTAAATATCCCATTTTCCACGAGTTTGAGTCATATTTAACTTTTAATATTGTCTACAGAGATGTTTTAACGTGCACATATCTCATGGTCCCCTGTTTTGTCTTATGCTTCACTTCCAATATTGTGGCCAAACGACTTTGGCCACAATAATTGGTTTTGTATATTGGTTTTGTATCCTCACACTCCATCGTTATTTCACAAACAAACAATTTCTACAAATGAGCCAATTCTTCTTGCATAGTACTACAAACCATCAACCTCATTATATAATTTATTGTATTTTAATCGCATGCGAAAGGGTCGCATGACCACCTAGTAATACATATGTCAATTCCCGTCTTTTAACTTACGTTCAATACATTTATTTATAAAATGCACCTACAAAGATTAACTTCATTTTCACCACTAGGTGCCTGTAAACGACGTTACATTTTTTGTATATACAACGTATAAAATATATCCCAGATTTTTCCAATAAGATTTAACACGTGGCGTGCGTAAAATGATGCAAAATAAGTTACCCTTAGGGAGAAAATTTTATTTCATATTTCAAGCACCAGAATTGAGTTGAAAAGTAGTAACTTGAGTATTTACTTTAAGCTTCCTTTTCAAAAATTTTTATCGCATTAAAAGTGGCTACTTCGATATCAGAAAAGAAGGAGAAATCTTCAAGGAATATTTTAAGGTTATATTTAGAAAGTGGCGAAACAGATCATTAGTATTATAAATTTAATACTACTAAGAAGGATTCAAATAAATTAGTTGTAACACAGATCAAAACATATTATTTCGTAACTTCAGTAATTTTATTTTGTACCTGAAATATATATTTATAAAAAGATCGTTGGCAGGGCTATATCCTAATTATTTAATTATCTTTACATATATATATATATACATATATATATATACATATATATATATATATATATATATATATATATATATATATATATATATATATATATATATATATATATATATATATATATATATATATATATATATATATATATATATACACTGCTCGCCACTGTAAATGAAACACCCTGAAGGAAACATGCAAATGACATGAAATTTACAACATGCATTAGCGGAGGTGAGATATGCAAATGATTAGAATTTCAGCGCAGACGCACATCACGCGCGCCTGTGACGCCACTTCAAAGCGCTATTTAAGGCTTGGAGATTTCGACGATTTCAAGTTCGGCAATTGTGTTTTTCTTGTGGTTTTTTCAAAAAAACGATCAATTATGCCTCGTCGAAAACAGCGATCATCTCTTGATCAAGTATCCGAGTACGACAGAGGAAGGATAGTGGCTTACCGAGATTGTGGATTATCTTTCAGGGAAATCGGTAGTCGTGTTGGACGAAACCAAACAACTGTAATGCGGATATGTGATCATTGGATGCAGGAGGGTACGACGGACCGGCGTGTTCGATCGCATCCACCTCAGCGCACCACTTCACGTGATGACAGGCAAATTGTGCGCATGGCAGTGACGGATCGCTCAGTCACATCACGAACCATAGCACAGCACATGCAGTCTGTAACGCATCATCCAGTGTCTGCGCGTACCATTCGACGCCGTTTACAGCAGAGTGGTCTGTCCGCAAGACGTCCATTGCTTTGTCTACCCTTGACGCAGAACCACAGACGTCTCCGCCGCCAATGGTGCGATGACAGACGGATGTGGACGGCAGAATGGAATGAAATTGTCTTTACTGACGAGTCACGCTTCTGTCTGCAACACCACGATGGTCGCATTCGAGTCTGGAGACACCGTGAAGAGAGGATGCTGAACAGCTGCGTTATGCACCGCCACACTGGTCCTGCACCGGGTATTATGGTATGGGGCGGTATTGGATATCACTCTCGCACACCTCTGGTACGCATTGCCGGTACTTTAAACAGCCAGCGCTACATCTCCGAGGTGTTAGAGCCAGTTGTCCTTCCTTACCTTCAGGGCTTGCCCACAGCCATATTTCAACAGGATAATGCGCGACCACACGTGGCACGCATTGTCCATCGGTTCTTCGTCAATCGCCAGATTCAATTGCTTCCCTGGCCGCCTCGCTCTCCGGATCTTTCGCCGATAGAAAACATGTGGTCCGTGGTTGCTCTACGATTGACCCAGATTCCATCCCCAGCTGCCACAGCAGATCAACTTTGGCAACTTGTGGAAGCTACTTGGTCTGCTGTACCCCAAGAACTCATCCAAAGTCTCTCTTTGAATCAATGCCGAGGCGTGTGGCAGCGGTGATCTCCAACAATGGCGGTTACTCTGGCTACTGATTTTGGCAGGAACCACACTTCACAGAAGTCTATAAATTTAATCATTTGATACTTGGTCAACATGTTATCTACAAAATAAATTTTGTTGTGATATCTCTTGTCTTTCTTGGTGTTGCAATTTGGGTGGCCAGCAGTGTATATATATATATATATATATATATATATATATATATATATATATATATATATATATATATATATACTCTAACGTTATACGTATATGCATAGCTTTTTGTATGCATCTGTAGATAGAGAGATGAGGGCCACGTTATCCCTTTTTATACAGTGATTCCGGGGTCAGAAAAAATCCAAATTGATAACTAAATTTTTACTTTTTACCTATTTGGTTTCAAATGTTTAGAAAAATTATTCGTAATAATAATTTCATATCAGAGAAAACTCAGCAGATATATCTTATATTTTTAATGGTCATTCTTCAATATTGATAGGTTTGCTGATTTTCATACATTTATTTATATGAAGCATCTTTTTCATTCATATAAAATCGTATTTTCTGGATGTTTTCATTGTTGACTTTTTACGTAATTATTCATGTGTCTTGTGTTTATATCATGTATTATCCATTTTGTTGTATTCTCTCAACATAGAAACTATTATCCTTGTTTAAGTACAGCTTTGAAATAATAACCCATGTAACATTACAAATTTACTATCAAAGTTGAATTTTAAAAAGGATTATGCGATGGCCTTTTTGTTAAAATTTTTAATACTGATGAAATCCATTTTCCCTTCTACCTGTATTCTCATTCAAAAATTGAAAGAGATACCAAAAATATTAGAATTAGGGCTAAAAGTGGATGACATTTGCAAGTAATTTATATATACTAGCCCCTGCGCGACCAGCATGGTCGCTTTTAGTTTTATATTTTCTTTTGCAAAACAACGCAACTGAAAGTAACATATGTAAGGAATGTTACCATTACCTGTCATAAATATACGTTGTTAAAGGGTATTCTCTATAAGGCTGATTCTAGAACATCGTGATCAAAAAATGTGAATTTCCATTACCTCAGAACAGAGTTAAAGATATGACTGAGAAACACAACATCAATGATTTTAAAAATTACATAAGTCTTTTTATGTACTATTTTTCAAAATTAAGATATCTATACTTTATCATTACAAGAAATAAGAAATTGTTGGGGAAAAATTTAAAATACAGTGTTGATTACATCACTCTCTGTATGTATAACTGTTGTACCGTACTATATCTCACCCCCAAAAAGTCTGCGTGGGAGTTAAGTCCCCTGAGCTGTTTCTAAGCGCATGCGTCAAGAAGAAAAGAATTGGTGGGGAGAAGGTCATTACCCTCTTGTGAGAGGGGACGCTTGAGATATAAGCTTGAGTGTGGTGATGTGTTTTACTTCTTGTATATAATTCTGTTGTATATAGTGTGTGTGTGTTCTGTGCCGTAAATAAAGTGAAGAAAACGCTACCTGATGTCTTTCCTAATGTGAAAGTGTGATTTATTGGCCAAGTTACGGTACACTGTTCACAGTTCATATATCTACACTAAATCATATCAAATAATAAATTGTTGAGAAAATTTCTTCACTTATCAAATGGAGTAAAAATTCAGCTAGTACTGAAAAAAGTGTAGAAAATTAACTATTACTGGTTGTTGGTTGCTATGCTGGCGACGGTTAAGCCTAACCTCGCGATCATTTATGGTCTCTCTTTCACACCTCTAACTTAATGAATTATTTCTTCGCTTTCTTTCTTGAGACTGGTCCCAATTTTCACTTGATAGTACAGCGCACTTTCGAACATTCCTGATTTCAGTGCTTAAATCCATGTTGACACGCGGTTACAAATTGCGGACGGCCGCTAATGTTTACATCTGGCAGTGGCAGCCATTGCCATTCGGAGTGTAGAAATATCGTCGATTTTTGTGCCGCATACCTACGCGTTTTTTATATATATAGATTTTAATTTTGTGCATTCAATATTAATAAAACATTTTGGAAAAAAATGTGGGTTTACTTAGTTACTTTATAATTTTGTTTTACTTGAATCCATTAACTGCTGGTGTTGTGTTGACGCAACGGTCAAAATAAATGCGTATAAAAATTAAACTATCAAATGATTTTTATATTAACAGTAGTTTTTGAGTAGGGTTAATAATCGAATAGAAAAATATTTGCCTTCAACTGTTCTGTTAATTTAATAACGAGTTCCAAACTTAGATAGTTAGTTAAGCATTTTTTAAGGAGAAGTTTCTCCTGGTCTTTTTCACAGAAGAAATGTAGGGAGACAAACGTGAGGTTTAGGGGTTATCTACTTTTAGCCAAGGTCAAAGTTTATCAGAACATTCCATCAATCGGTTGATTTTGCTTGGGTGGGGGAGGAAGAGAAACCAGGTGTTGCGTTGGCGCAACGTCAGCGGGAATAGGGTAGTTCCCTTATTCACATGAGACGTTCGACTCCGTGGAACTTTTCCTGATTCTGTACTTATAGAAATGCCTAAAACTAGTTTCTTTAGGTTTAAAGAAGCTCTTCAAAGAATCTTCGATGAAGATTCAGATAATGAGGACGAGAATCAAACTGATATTGCTGTTATTCTACCAGAAAAAGCAGAAGCTAGTGATGAAGAAGAAAGAAATGATAATATTTTGAATAATGACAATGATGATTTACCATGTGATACTGCTGTTGAAATTGAAGTGTGAGTAAAAAAGAAGTTTTTGCCTCCTAAAAGCAATACAAGTCGTTCGAAAAAATTTTAAAAACAAAAACTGAAGATTTGAAATGGATAAAGTAGGGACCATTGAATATGTCTCAGCCGAAAAAGGAAGAAAAAGATCAAATCGGAACTATGAAAAATATAATACAGGATAAAACTAGTGCAGAGATTTTTGATCTTCTCTTTGGCTCAGAGGTTTTTTTTTCCCTTCTCGTCGAATAGACAAACTCATGCGCCCAACAAAAGAATCGCCCCCATTTTTTAGCATCTGAAGCCTACATGAGACGGTTCATTGGCATATTGTTGCCGACGGGATATTATTCTTTACCTCAGGAATTTACTGGTCTCTTGATAAGGACATTTCTGTTCCCATTTTGCGAGAATCGATGTCATGTTTTCAGTACAGGAACATGAAACAGAATTTGCATTTGGTTGATGACAGTCGAATCGATAGCAAAGATAAATTATATAAGGTGAAACCGTACCTAAACTTGCTAAATAGGAAGTTTCAACAATTTGGTTTGGGTAGGATTCGGGAAACCGCATCCAAATGTACCCATTTCAATCGGTGAAATGTGTTCGAAAGAAAGAGAGGGGTTATTACAATTTTCAGTTCGAAGGAGAAAAGAAGATAATTTTTGTCTGATGAAACCACAACTGTGTTGTGACTCTTGGTTCAGCGTTTGGAAAAATTCCTCCTGTAAAAAATGTTTCCTGTTATTCAAGATCGCAAAAGAAAAAAGTGTTTGTCCCTCAACCACATCTTACTAAACGGTACAATGACAAAATGAGAGGAGTCGATTTATGAGACAATTTAGTAGGGAATTACAGAATAAAAATTCGTAGGAAAAATAGTGGTGGCCAATATTTTCCAACTACATTGATGTAACCTTGACAAATGCGTGTAAAATATCAAGATTGTCTCCTGAAAATAGTCTATCTAAGACGCGAAGTTGTATTGTCACTTTTCCAAACACTTTTTTAAGTGAAGAATTAGCAGTAAATAGATTAGCAACAGGAAGGACTAGTAAGCTCAGCATGCAAAAACCATTACGTGGAGAACGTGGATATTTTATTGTCAAGTCCGAAGACAGCCGAAGACTGCGTATTAAACAGTGCCATAGCCAGACAATTTATCCATGCAAAGTTTGTGAAGTTGCTCTACATCGTGATTGTAGTGAAGCTTTTCGTGGTTGAAACTGTTTTCTGGATATAATCAGTAATTTTGTAAAGGAAAAATAAGTTAAATCTTTATGATAAATTAATTACCTGTAAAGTGATCATTTTCTTTCTAAAGCGTAACAAATTTAAAAAAAATGTCCAGTGCTCAAATGGAAGAAAACCCTGCAGAAGTTCAGTTGAACTCACTTAATGTCAATACTAACATTCCGCTGACGTTGCGCGAACGCAACACTCGATTTTTTAAAAGTTAAGACCAAATTTGTTATTTTCACCATAAATTAATGTTGTATATGTTCAAATGAATAACCAATATTATTTGTATAAAAAAAAATTCCCCCGTTATAGTTTTGGCGGTTAATTGGTTAATGTTTTTTTTAGCTATATAGGTATCTCAGGTTAGCATCTCTTAATAGCATCTGTGGATGTTTTCACTATTGACTTTTTACGTAATAATTCAGGTGTCTTGTGTTTTCATCATGTATTATCCATTTTGCTGTATTCTCGCAACATATTATCCTTGTCACATATTATCATAACTATTATCCTTGTTTATGTACAGCTTTGAAATAAAAACTCATGCAACATTACAAATTTCATATCGAAATTAAATTTTAAATTGATTATGCGATGGCCTTTTTGTTAAAATTTATAATAACTCTGAAATCCATTTTACCTTCCACCTGTATTTTCATTCGAAAATTAAAACAAGAAACCAAAAATATTAGAATTGGGACAAAATTGGATGACATTTGCAAGTAATTCATAAATATTTTTAATTTTGTTCGTTCAGTATTAATAAAACGTTAAAAAACTGTGGTTTCACTTAGTTATTTTATAATTTTGCTTTACTTTAATGCTTTTTTGCTTTATAGGTATCTCAGGTTAGCATCTCTTAATAGCATGTGTTAACAAATCAATGAATGATGTTTTCAATTTTTATTTTCAATTTTTTACTTTTTATTATTATTTTTATTATTATTAAAGATATCCTTATCAACCTCCATGCGTCTTTAGGTTTGCTTAGTCCCAATGTAGCCAAAATGACTGCTGATAGAAAATAACTTACACCAGTTAACCATTCTTTAGTATGCATTGCACCTATAGTTAAAAAAATACTTGATAGGGAATTAAATAATTCAACTTAATTGCACTTAAGATAATACCATTATATTTCTTATCACAATAAACTTTTTTTATAAATAATTATCAATAGAATTCCAGATGCTTTAAAAAATCTGAAACCTTTGAATTCATATAAGCTTCGCTTATTATGTGATAATAAAAGTTTTCTTAGCTTCCGCAAAATTCATGTTCTCCTACCTAAATCATAACGATTAATACGCAGTTTTCTCCTTCATCTTTCAACGTCAATGTTTTGCGTCTTTTGCTTCATACTAGCCATAAGTGATCATTAGCAGATATTTTGGAAAAGTTTTATGTAGAGTTAATGTGCCTATACGAGTAATAAACAGTATTTTTTTACCCAAGAAGTATTTGGTGAAATACATGAGTAATTAATTGTTTCTTTCATTAGTCCGTAATGATATGGAAGAATAAATTTTGAATATGAATATTAGGGGGAATTTCCGCAATTATTCAAGTTACCTATAAAGAATATGTAATTTTTTTTTTTTATTCAAGATGAATTAAAACATGATGTTGACACATCTCTAGTAATATTCTAATTAAAATTTTACCTATAGTATAGAGACGTAAAAAAAGAGAAGTAGTTCTATTATTTATAAAATTCCATATTTTTTTATAATTATTTTACTCAATACGAAATTAAAGTACAATTTCTCTATTGTTTCTATTTTTTATAAAACAAGTTTCATGCAGTACACACTAAAAAAAGTTTTCACAAAATACCGGATGGACTTGAAAAATCTTAGTAATAGTCTATTTAATTAAAATTGATGTGGTTTTTTTTCTAAATTTCATGTAGAAAAACAGAATTGAGGGTTTTAAATACCATATTTTGGGCAGAAAATGCGTTATTTATGATTTAGTTCTTATTTCAATGTATATGTAAAGGCGTATAAAATATAGGTACGAATTATTGTACATGGACTAGTTATTCTGAAGTTGAATGTGGCAGTTTCCTTCGACGATTATGAAGCTAAAATATCGATGTTTAAAAAAATTATATAGCCTTGACTTACCTGCTGCCTTCAATAATTGTTTAATATAGGGAATTATTCTTTGTGAGAGATAGCAACAGATTTACCTGTGCAATTTGTAGCTAGACATTTTTTTTGCCTAAATACTGCATTCTGAAGCATTTACATTAAAACCTTAATTGCGTTTGCATGCATTTTTTAACAGAAACAACTTTAAAATCCTTCTAAATCATCCTTAAACAAAACTTCATACACTGTCCGTTTAATTGTCAAGGCATAAAAATAATTTAAGAAACACTGTTACGAGGACATTCCTTCTCTCCAGCGTTTTATCTTACGTTGTGTTTGGCAGGAAGAGAAACCCGCGCTGCAGTACAAACAGGAATCCGGGAGCACAAATGATACCACGTGGAATTCGTTTTAAAGTCTTTATTAGCACATACACGTATAGCGAAATGACTTCTCACGCCAGTAAAAATCTGGACATATCCAACTAACAACTGACAACTCACCACTGAACACCACCTCTCTCGGCTGTCTTCAACCCATCTCAAGTATGGGTTTCAAGAAAATGTGTGCCTCCAGAAAATCGCCAACAAAACAAAGCTTGCCAAGAAAAAGTGGCCAACACCCATACTCCTAGTGACTGGGACATAATGATCAGAAGTGCTGACCGAGCCAAGATACTAGTAGCCAGTCCCCCAAAACCTCCACCCACTAGTGGAGGACGTCATGAAAATTAATATTGCCGTCTTGGGGGGACCCACCCCCAAGACGGCAGCAGATGTTTCAGACCAGTGGCGATCAGTCACCACACATTGCGACAAAGCAAATCTCTAAAGCGGAAGAGAGGGAGAAAGAGGAACTGGAAAGGCATATACATCTCTTTTCTACCGCAAACAAAAGTCATCACAACAAGACGGGAATTAATGTTCAGCTACAACAGCAAACATTCTTATCCTGAATACTATCGAATTACATGCGATTAATTAAAACTTAACATAGTTTTGCTAGCAGTGTAGGTTTAAGCTCAACAGTTGTGACCCCTTCAGGGAATAATTGAAAGAATTAAAGTTAATTCATAAAGAAAATTAAATTGAACTTAAACTATATAACATCTCAATGAATAATTAGAGTGTCCCCGCTGTCGTATCTAAAACACCAAGCACTATTTTTTGAAGTACTGCAAACTTTAATTAGAAGGTATTCAATCAGATGTAGTTGAATTTTAAGCTAGCTTTATCTTCGACGCCGGCTTTTTCATTACACGATATTCCAACATGGGCTATTAATAATGAGTTGTGTATTTTGCCCCTTGAGTTTCTAATTTTTAATTTCAGATCCTTAACCGGACTTTGTTTCAAAATAGCGAATTTAGGGCTAATATCGAGCCTAGACTGTCCTCCAGAATTTTAGATTTTTTGTTCTGTCTGTTCACCTATCAGACTGAAATTAGTACGGCAGAAATCTTTGCCTTTCAAATGCTATTTTGGTACCTGGGAGTTTAATTCCCTGACTGCCAAGCTCATCAGTAGCAAAAACTGACAGTATGTGTTTTGGATCCCTATACATTTCCAGCTGTTGTGTGATCTGATACTTTTATTTCGATTTTTGTATTAGGATATTTGGAATCAATATTTCCTTTAATTTTTATTTTATTATAACCCTAGGAGAGTATTTCTGTTCAAAGTAAATTGAATCATAAAGTTACTGCGATTTTCCAAGCCTGTTTAACAATCCTGCTGTTGTCTCAAATGTTTTTTTTCTGTGTAGTTGGGCTGATACCTTTAACTACATAGAGGGCCCATTATTCCTAGTACCTGACAGATCTAGAGAACTTTTGTTCATACAAATATAAAATCAAAATTATGACAGACAGGAAGCTTCTTTTGCATCCATTGTTGAAAGGTCAGCACAATTTGTGAAGCCATTGTTGAAAGTGAGTTGATCTATCGACAACGGCTTCAATAATGATTTCGTCAAGAAGAGAGAATGCATATATTTTCAAGGTATTTACGCTCTCTTAATTGTTGATATTTTAGTTGGTATATTGATTAACTTGCTGAAAATAAAATAAATTAAACAAATATTTAGTACACAAAAAAAGTCGCTTCAAGGGTACCTAGAAGCTATGTACTCTACAGATACTTTTGCCTAAATAACGCCTCATACTATAGAGTGCTTCATCCGGTCATTATATAGTCAATACTTATTGTAGTAACTATATTAACTTATTTTTAAAGATAAGCAAAACTATTTTTTGAAATTCTAAGCATTTATTATTTATTCCAAATGCTGTAAATCTGTATGAGTTACAAACTAAAATCCCATGTATTATGTTTTCTTAAACTAAATATCACATTACATCTTTAACAAAACATACTTTTCCATCCGTTCTGATGCCCATTTCTAAATTTATGTTAATGTCTCGAATAAGCTTTTAAAAAAAGCCTGAATATTTAATTCGTAGCACTCGGAGATGAACGCTTTACTTCATCCTCCACATTGCCATGAAACCTTCCCGTCACTCGTAAAGCGGTAGTCAAATCTCTTCCAGTAACTGTCATTTATTCTGATAATTAGTTCTAAGCTGCTCTGCCAGAACTAATTAACAGGACAGTTAATTCTAGTCTGCTAATTAGTCTTAAGCTCCTTGCGCATGTACGCAAAACTTAGAACAAATTAATATCTTAATTCGAGATAGTCTTTTATTATAATGGAATTCGCAGTTTATAAAGATAAAACTGGAAATTAAATTACCGTAAAAAGATGTTATTAAATGCTGAGTGTTTTTAATGTAAGTGCGCATTAATGTTGATACGTGCTAACTGTGGATCTCGTATGTACAATAACTTTCATTTACAATTAATTGTGCATTGACTTAATGCATTTCATTATTAGTTTTTTTTTCATTTTGTCACATTTTGTTAATATTTCATTTTAATCCCTATTTATAGATAAAATAAGTGAAAATATTATGGTTCCATTTCTACTTCATATCAAATTATTGATTATGTATGTAGTTTCTGCATAGTCTAACACAGCCGAAGTAAATGTCAATAAACCCATCTATACTCTAATAATGATAACTGACGAAAACCCTTCCAGAGTGCACTAATTAATAAATCTAAAAATTCTTGCTTTTAGCTAAATTTTTAAAGGATATTTGATGAAATTAAAGATATTTAGAAATGTTTCTGCAAAATAATGTGTCGGCTTGTATTGTATAATACAGATTGAAAATGATTTAACTAAAATATTCTTCTAACGAATATAATTAATACATTAACGGCATTTCAAATATTATAAAATTAGAATACCACTAAAACACTTGTGAACTTCACCTTTTCCTTTACCCTTGAGGTAAAGTATATACTAAACGTTGAACTCACAATTAACAAGATCCAAGGAGGTTTTTTACACTAAACTATTTATTACATCACAATTAGACTTCATAAATACAGTACTCAATTGCTAGCAGGCAACGGGGAATTAATTATCGCGTGTGTTAATCTTGGTAGTTATATTACGGAATTCAGCCACGCCACTGCTTGTAAATACGCCACACTAACCTTTCTGTCTTCACTTTATCACCAGGTCACTGGAACGATAGCTAACTTCAAAACGCCTTCGGTAAACTTGATAATGTCCGGCTGCTGTACGGCAAAGAGATCTTCACTGCAATTGTTTTTCGTTCGCCGATCCCCACCGTCCAACCTCGCCTCGTAGAGTTTTCTCTCTCACTGTCGCGCGTGTACGCTACCCACGGGGATTCCAGTCTAGTAGAAAATCGCCCCTCATTTGCATAAGGAGCTTCTTCTCCTTCAAACAGCAATTTATTTAAACCAGGTGGGGTTAATTTTGATTCAATACCTCACACATTATTAGGATAGTTTTTGCTCCAATAAGAAATATTGCTTATGATAATTATTATTTAGTCTAATCAAACTCGTCGTTTGCCTTAAAATTACTTTAAAGCCTTAAATAGACTATCTAATGAAAAAATATGTTTTTCGAATGTTGGATTTTCAAAAACGTTTGGATGTCTTCTGAGAAACACTTTGATGTCATTTTGCTATGCGTTCTGAAACACGGCAAATCCTTATTCTTAGTAACACACAAATGTAAAACTTGTCCTTGTTAGTTACAATGTACAGTTGAATGTAAATAAATATGGAAAACAGCTACGATAATTTAAAAATTCGAATATTGTTATTTTAAAATGTCGTATTTGCAGTCAATATGAAAAATATTTTCAATAAAATATTAAATAGTAATAAAATATTTTTTTATTTTCGTGAACAAAGCACGAGACTTACTAATGTGACTTCAGAAAATGCAATTCTATCTCATTGTGAAAATGTATTTTACAAAGTGTTCGAAACTCTAGCATAAGAAGGAAATTGGAAAGGATTTTATGCATTGGGATGACTATTGTGTCTCAAAAATAGCTATGAAATTTAGAAAAATATTCGTTATATTCGTTATATTCTTAGGTTCATTATATTCTTAAACGTGCAGTCATCTTCCTTACAAGATGCCTAAGCTAAGGGTAAACATTACAATGGACCTTACTGTAAGTTCCGCTACGGCACAAACAGTAAAATGCCGATTCTAAATGAGTTATAATGAATCCTATCATTAAGAATAATATAATATCTCAATAGAGCTAAAAACAATATTTTGGAGTACAACCCTCTCTCTGCATATAATATATATATATATATATATATATATATATATATATATATATATATATATATATATATATATATATATATATATATAGGGTAAGTATGCCTAATATGAGACCCAAGCTTATAGGACGTATAAAGTGCTACCGCCTGCCGACTGGAGCGTAAAACAGTAGTGTGCTGGAGAATAGGAACAGCACTATAGTTTATAGTGGAAAAAATGAAGCGGTACCATAGTTTGTAGAGATAAAATAGGAACGACTGCAATCTGTGCAAGTGAAAATGTCCTTTATCAGTATAGGAGATAGTAAGTGTTCTTTCACAATAAAAGGAATGGTTACGTGTCATTGTCTGTGCACGAAAAATATTACTGCATCGTATCGAGGGAGTAAAACGGCATCGTAGTTTTTACTGGCGAAGGAATGGCACACTAGTTCGTAATGGAAATTCGACGACACAATGTTCTTGCAAGGTAAAGGCGGCCGAAAGTCTGTGATGAATATGTCTACAATGTACTCAGTCAATAAGCGTGAAGCGTTCCCAACAAAAAATCATAAACGCGTCGATGAAGGTCTACCGCTTCTAGGACATCTACCAGCCGGAACACAAGGGAACTGATGAAATACTTCAGGCACTATCAGGAATGCCATAAACTATATATGCGAACAAGTCAGTAACGTAATGAAGATAAATACCTTCAAAGTCTGGTCTCTTCAGTTCGTGTTTGCCGATAATTGATCGTGAAGTGGTGGCAGCGAAGTAAAGCAGATAACCGCAGGGAAATCCATCGTCGACTACTATCCCGGCAAGATATTAAGTCACACCAATGAACTACACTTAACTCACTTTTTCTAGGTCGACACAAATTTATTCAATTAATTACTGGGCCTTAGTAGTACAAGATTACTGCAGTACATAACGTTACTTCTTCAGAGAAGTTCTCACATAACAGTAAATTCAGTTATAAGACAAAATGACCGTCATGGTCTATAAAAATACATACATCGAAAATGGTATAGCCTCCTCACAGAATTAGGCAAAGGCCGCATTCTGGAGGGGCTTCTAAAAGGCACGACCTTTATATCTAGCAAAAAAAAATCGTTATCTCTCAAAAAGTGTGTAAGTAAAACTCTCAAAAAGCCAGTTACTATCTCTCAGTTACTATCTCTCAAAAAGTCAGTAAGTAACTGTATCCAAGTTCTTCTCAGACAAGAGTATATGGAGCGGGGGTTACACGAAAGTTGTGTGCCAAGATGCCAAGCGCCGTAGCGTACTTAGCGTGAAGGCAGGACGCGCATTAAGTTAAAGGGGCGATAACAGGCGAAAAGTTGACACCAACTGCCTATGACGTAAAGGCGCGGCAGATTTAAAACGCGGTGATTGGCTGAGCAGGTGAGACCTGGCGGCTTTTGAGATTCATCAAAATTTGGCGATTTCTCGCTAAAGCAGTTTTCTCAGAAGCTGCACAGAATGAATTGACGGTACTGCCTTTGGGGGCAAGTGAAACGGCGTGAATTATGGATATGTCGCCTTGAGCGCCGTGTAAATGACTAACTGCTTTCGAAAGGGATTTTGATAGATGGTACGCTGTTTGTTAGCCCGCAAACAGGAAACCGTAGTTTAAAGAAATTCTTGCAACAAGAGAACCGTAACTTGGGAAAAATAGAACCGTAGCCTGGGAAAAAAGAACCGTAATGGTTTCTTCAACAATATCGAGCTGATTCTATTTACGCACAGATGTGCATGAATGAGCAACGATGTCGTTAAGAAAGATCACCCTGAATTCAAAGCCAGGGCCTAGAAACACACCTGTTAACGTAAAATATTGCCTGACAAAGTGACTGAATTAAAGTATTTCCTGATATTAAATAAATTCTAGATTAAATTGGGGCAAAATTAGCACACTTTAACTGCAACGTTTAATTCCACGCTACAAGTAGTCTATTGCATCATTAGTAATCGGTGAATCAGTCGACTGTGTGCAAGCTCACGCAAAGGTTCAGTATTTTTTTCGAGAATGCGTGCTCGCCAACTTTTTTGCCTCAGCATTTTATTTGGCTCTTTTCACCTTCAAGGGAAGACTCTTATTAAAACTGTTAGTATTGGATAGGTAACTATAAATGTGGAGTGTAAACAGGTCTGTTTGTTTATAAGTTAACTTCAGTTCTAACCTAAAAAATTAATTGGCGCGTTCAACAACATGGTCGTGCCTAATATGAGATAGGGTCTCATATTAGGCATTTTAGGTTTTACTCTCACAGCCTTGTTTCCTCTGAAACTGCAGATGCAATGACGCCCCAGCGAAATCCACAACCATGTAGCAGTAGTGACATTGTGGAAGGTATTGATCAAACATTAAATTCAAACCAATTCTTATTAACTCCTGAAGAAATAAATCCCTTGCCTACATTACCTGAGGAAAACACCTCGAAAACAAGTAGGGCCCGTAAAGCCGATATATCACATCATCGCCCTATAAAAATAAATTGATTGATAGGATTAATAAAAGAACTGCAGCATATTCGAAAAAAAATTTGTTTCCTACAAGAAAAAAAAGTAATATATCTAAAAGATAAGAAATCAAAGGATAAACAAGGAAAAGGAAATTAAGATAAAAAAGAAAAGGATAAGGAAACAGTAAAGGGAAAATGGAAAGGAAAAGGGAGGGAAAAATTAATGATGGATGAAAATGCAACACTAGTTAAAAAACAGAGAACGAAGAAAAATAATTATAGCTATGATGACCTCGGCTCATTTGAAGATGATGTAAAACTTTCTCTCTGTGACAGCAGTCATGATAGCATTGATGAAAACGGCGCTGAATGCCTTTTTTGTGGTTGTTTATTTTCAGAAGACAAACAGGGAGAGCAGTGGCGTCAATGTAGAGGATGTTTCAGGTGGGCCCATGAAGATTGTGGAGATGACGAACTTTTTATTTGTAAACAATGTGAAAAGTTTGAATATAAAAACAAAAAGTAAACAAAACCTGTAATGTAAACCAACTAATTTGTTTAAAATGTAACTTTTCTTTTTCACCTATTAGTTTATTTAGGTAACTGTTATCTAAATACTGTGTACATTTATGTTTTTACGAACTTTTCAGTAATTCAAATTCATATTTAGAGTTGTAGAATGGGGGACTCATATTAGAACTACTTTTTTAAGACTCCAAAAAGGGAAAACTTGTGTTTATAATATCGTACAAGAAAATTCTAAGGTTATTTTCAAATTTCTGTCATTGTTATAAGTAGTAAAATATATGTAGGAAAAGGATATTAAGTTTTCACTATAATCCCTTACTTACTTTCCTAGTTATGTATGAAAGGAGTCTCATATTCGGCATACTTACCCTATATATATATATATATATATATATATATATATATATATATATATATATATATATATATATATATATATATATACATATTTATTTATTTATATACCGAGTGACCATGATTAAAAAGCCCCTACTCTGACCTCTCTATATATTGAACTACTCAGTGTATAAGCTTCAGATTTTGTACTCATACTATGCAAGACATGGGGAAACGGATTACGCGGGGAAAAAGTAGTTCGAGAAACTCCGATTGTTGGCGTTGTACAACATAAAATATGAAAAAGACAAAAATAATAGTAATAATTTAAAAAATCTGTTAGGAAATGAAATTTTTGGCAGATTCTGGGGAGCGACGAGGTCCATCCCACCTCAGCGTAACAGTAAACACCCATAACTGTCGCATTTGGTACACCGAAAGTTACAGTCGGGTGTGGATTCACAGCCACTTTCATTCTTGGTCTTTCTTTTTCGATGAGGCTACTCGCAATGTCCCTGAGACATGCACCGTGACGGCCAACAGGTACAAATGGATTGTGGTAACTTAAAATGTAAATCCAGGAAAAACGAGGTCGATGAATATTAACAGTTCTTTATAACTCAAAAATGATTAAGTAAAAAGTGCTTCGCCGAGCGTATATATAAAAATAGCCTACACGTACAAAACTTAGTACAATACAAAACTCGCGTACAATACATATGCCTTATCGCGTACAATATGGATGCATGCAATGCTGGGAACAGCTGCTGCTTAAATAGGCGAAAGACGAGAGAATGTTGGTTGCCAGCACGCTGCACTTAAATACCAATCTTCATTTCACTCTCCGAGTTACCCCGCGAAAGCGTGTACTGCTTCAAGCGGGGAGGGGAGAAGACGATGGCGTATGGGCCTGTTCACATAGGAGTCCGTTGCATTGCGTTAAGGAAAAGATGACGTTGAGACGAAAATAAACCAATCATATGCCTCCAAACGATTAGCAATGAAATTTTTAACGCCTATGATTGGTTTATTTTCGTCTCAACGTCATTTTTTCCTTGACGCAACGCAACGGACTCCTATGTGAACAGGCCCTAACTATACAGCGCAATAGGATGCTCGAAACTTTTGCTGTTACCCTATTTGCAACAGCGGCAATGTCTTAAATCAATTTTTCACAAAATAGAGAGCCTCCAAACATTATGTACAGGAGTTTCTTTGGCAACATTTCACTGTTGACATAATAATCATTCGTGTGTTTCCGAAAAAAGGGCCATATTGTTCGCCAGATCTTAATCCGTGTGATTTTTGGCTATGGGGACACTTAAAAAATCTTGTTTATCGAGGACACCTGGTAACCGTGGCAGACTTGAATGAAGGTATCACTGCGTGTGGGAAGCCTTTCAGTCGACCATTTACGATCCGCACTTGAACAAGTTGTCCACAGACTGCAATTTTTACATCTTCAAGAAGGTAATATTAAGCAGCAGACGTTTTTAGGTTCTATATTAAGGGGACAGTGGACTTTCGAAATTGTGAAATTTGTCCAAAAATTCGATTTTTTTATTTTATTGAATTGTGAAACTACGGACGAGTAGGAATGTGTTGCAAAAAGAAATTTTAACTTCTGAGATTACTTTCCTAGTTATAGGCATTTGTATTTAATTTAGATATTATGTGGTTACTAATAGCAATAACTTTAAATGCGTTTTTCTCAAAATACAAATTGTCGTGTCATAAAAATTGTCGAATATTCAAACTGCTCCGGGCGCATTCTTTGAAATTTAGGTTTTGTATACTTAACTCTATATCAAATAAATCTTATTGAAAAAAATTATGCTTCGTAGCTCAGAATTTCTAAATTTTGTACTTGAAAAGATGATTTAGAGGTATTTTGCGTCATAAAAAGGGTGTTTTCACTGTTATTATTTTTTTCTCTTTATATTTTTAAGGAATACTTAATAAGCAATAAGTTTCATTGTTAGTTTTATAAGGTATCCTGTAAATAAAAATTAACCTATTGCAAAAGAAATGCGCATGGAACATATTTAACGAGGCCAATTTTTGATATAATTAATAATTCACAATTCATAAATTATTAATATATCATCATTAAATTTTAACCACTTTTATATATCTATGGTACTAATCACATATTTAAATTTCAAGTAAATTCATTCTAAACAAAAAAAAGTTAGGTTTGAAGGTCCATTGTCCCCTTAAGCAGCATTTCCTCCATCAATTAGGTCCGTGTAACATGAATGTTTGATACCTTCAAATGAAATGTGTTTAACCGTCACAATGACGACGAAAACTACTCTCAGAGTTAGCATATCATATGCCAAAATCCGATTATTGTTCCCGGTGTGCCAACTAAAATTACGGGCACCTTTTTTATTGATCCTGTATATATATGTAAATTTATATAAAGCAAAATAATAAATCAATTAGTATAAATATGAAGTTTCTGTTATTGTTAAGGCAAAACGTCTTCATATATAATTATCTTTTTATTCACGTAGCAATAATGTCCAGGAATTAAGTAAATGACTTTCATTTATTACTCTAAATATATCATGTTCTGAAACGAACAGCTCCCTATTAAAACTTAGCTCCACAATTTTGCTGCTTAACTTGTTAATTAATCCAAAATCAACTTATCAATTTCATTAATTTATGGACACAGAATAAATGAAGCTAGCTTTAAAACAAATATTTCACATCCTCATTTCCTAATCCTGGCAATATTCATTTCTTCTTAAGCTCAGGAAATATTTTAATCCTTAATTTTTAAACGTCGTTTCGACTTAGCTTTCAGATAATCTGTATTGTTCATAAAACAGAATAAATTACTTCGCGTCATTCTTCTTATCTTCCAAATCACGCTTCCTGTAATTTTTACTTTCATCGAAAAATCTATGAAAAGACTTTGAATGATCTGAAGCATTTATTTATAGCTTGTAAACGTACCCTCGGTGTAGATTTAAAAGCGTATCGTTTGCTGCAGACAATTTTTCATCTAATACTTATCTAAAAGTGATTTCCTAAATGCTATGTGCATTTAGTTACGTGAATATATCATATATCGTAACATGAATATATCATATGTAATAACATGAATATATCATAAAAAGTACATCTCGATCTCAAATAGTTGTGTATTTTTACTATAATAATTCTGCAATTAGAACTTCGTTAATCAAAACTTCGTATAATTAAATTTCCTATTCATCCAAATGGCAAGGATAGGTAATGGATACATACTCAGAAAGAAAGCGATCTCTCCTAGAGATGCTGCAGAGAAGTGTAATTTCCTAATATTTATATTATACATAAAAGGTTTAAATTCACGTTCTAATTGCAAACTCTTCGATTTTACGAACGGAATCACTTTTTTTATAAAAAAACATGAAAATCGGAGAAAAACAATATATCACCAAAACTGTACGAACATGCAACCTTCAAGCATGTTCAAACTGCAAAGTAATTGGACGTAATATGGTTGATCTCATGTGCAACAGCAGAATAAATGTGCATCTTTTTAAAACAGAATATAAAACTCATATTATGAAATTTTAAAAAATTGCATTTAAAGTAATCACAAAATGGCTTTATTCTGAGAACATAATCTAATGGTAAATTCTGAAGTATTTAATCATTATAGAATTGTTTGTTGATGTCCGAAAAGGCTTAATAAAACCTGAATTCAAATACTTTAACAAAAGATGGAGTAAGTTATGTATGAAATGTTATATCGCTAAAAAAATAACTGATTGCATGTATATAAAGACAAACTAAAATATGCAACGTTTTTAACCCTTTTGGGTTTTTCAGTGCAGTTGCACCATCTCTGTTTACTATATACAAATAATGGTATTTAATAAATTTTAAAAATGTGCAAATTTTTTTATCCGTTCTCCGGGTGGCGAGACTTTGATGTTGGAGGTCGCAAGGGGCAGATCTCCCTCATATAATATAATATGTGTGTGTAAAGGAGATGTGGGTGTGTTAAGTTAGTGGAATAAATCAAAACCTAACAAAGCACAAACATTTAATTGAAGACAATTACAAGTAAAAGATAACACAGCGTTACTGCCGCGTTATAACGTCCATCCAGGATCTATAAGTCGATACGACTTAACAGCTTGTTCACACACACACACACACACACACACACACATATATATATATATATATATATATATATAAAAAGCAAATTGTCTCTATGTATGCATGTATGTATCGTATACATATCTACATTTCTTGACGAATCTGGTTGAAACTTCGAATACTTATGTTTTGAAGCCTTGGGACAATTCTAAGATAAGTTTGGAAGCTTTAAAATAATTATAAATAAATACAGTTTTTTAATAATATTTCGTCTCCAGGCGTTGGAATCAATCATTCATCAGAACTGGGCATGCGGACTAGGTGACGTGTTATTTACTTTTGCCGGTGTTCACTTTTTCTGTATTTTGTCATTTTTTGATTAATTTAGTTACTTTTTTTCATATTCTTTGATTTTATGCTTCTGTCTGAAACACTTTGGAATATTTTTCATTATCATCCTAATACTTGGACACTTAACAATGTTTACCAGGTGAGTTTTAAACCAACTGTTAACTATGTTTGTGTTTAGCTTTGAAAAAAAATAATTTTGTAAAGGGTTTCTTTTGTTTAATTTAGTTGCTTTTTTGCATATTCTTTCTTTTTATGCTTCTGTCTGAAACTCTTTGGAATATTTTTATTATCATTCTAATACTTGGACACTTAACAATGTTTACCAGGGGTGGTTTAAAACAACTGTTAATTATGTTTGTGTTGAGCTTTGATTATGTCTGTGTTTAGCTTTGAGAAAAAATAATGTTGTAAAGGTTTTTTATGCTAAAATAAAACTTAAAAACTAAAAAAGGAACAAAAACTTACCCGTAAATAGCATACTTTTTTATAAATTGGTCAATTTGAAGTAATTTTTATGAAATTTAGCTAAAACGCCTATCACGCTGCACGAAATCCTAATGCTACTATTCTAATTTCTTTTTCACACATGATACATATGACAGTTATCTTCAAAATAACCTACAATCTAAGAGAAAATTTTAAAATGCAAAAATAATGCACGAAATTTTATGTACCAATATGAAAATTTTCCCCGAATCGTCATTCCTTTCCTTATAAAAACACCCCTAGTAAAAAACTATTTATTATACACCAATTATTGTTCACTTTTTGTTTATTTTGTATTTGCTAAGGAAATTGTGTTATTATTGGATATTTTTTTAGGCCAGTGAAATATAATTATGTTTTATTTAATTTTCTATGTTACATTTAGTTAATTTTCTAATTGTTCATAAATTAATTGTTAAAACAGAATTTATTAGTTTAAATATTATTTCAAATGGGGGGGGGGGGGGTAAAGTTTATTCTTTCATCATTTTTTGTTATCATTCTAAAGTAAGGTGATTGTCTACGTTCGGAGTCAATGTTTTTAAAAAAAAAATTTAAGGTTTTTTTTTGAGCTTTTATAAATTTCACGAGCGTCTTGTCATGTGATTAAAATGTCTGTAGCCATTTGCTGAACCCATGACTCTGATGTCTGAGGTCACGTGATACCTTACGTTAGAATGCGCGAAAAATTGGAATTTTCGATGGGTGCTACGCAGCTGTGTTTGTTCTTTAAATCGGAAACGAAATTAATCTACTCCGAAGGAAATTTAGAAGAATTAGAATCTTGAAAGGGATTTAGGGGATTTTTATGTTATAGAGTATCCTCCCTCCCCATCCGAGAAGAGGCTGACGAACAATGCCTGCATTGGAGGGCAGACTCACTCAGCTGGGAGAGGAAAATGGCCGTAACACGAATTTGGAAAAACCTATGTTAAACAAAAATTTATTAGTAATAATTAAAAAAATTTAAAGATCACGCGACGAGACCTCGGTCCATCAAATAACAGATTTCACTGAAAACATAAAAAAGATCCCTTTCTTGAAAAGGAAACTAAATTTAAATTTAAAAATCCACATAATCATCAACTGAAGAGAATGCTGAACAGGGCGTCGCCTCCCCACACAACAAAATCTCAGAAGAAAATCACTTAAATTTACCTAAAAAATCATAAAATTGCAATTCAAATGTAAATGAAAAACAAAAAATATATATCATATTTGTCCAAAATAGCAGCATAATTATTCAATTGTTTTACGAGATCCAGAGAAAAGAAAAAAATACACAGAAAAGTAGCTTAAAAAAGAGAGTTTAAACAAGATAGGTTTATTATTATTATTATTATTATTATTATTATTAGGACAACACGCATTGTTTAATCACTTAAATGTGAAGTAATGTGATGTTAGGCATCAGAAGAGAGAAAACTTAAAAAAAAGAAAATGGATCTCTGATTTGCTGTAGGAATTCACATCAATATTACACTATCAAATTATAAACACATCATAACTCTATATTTCTTAATTAATAGCATAAAAAATACACAATATATGAAATTATTAAACACATAACAATAAAATAACCTTCGTTTCTAAAAGTATGGATTCAAAATTAGCATCACAAATCTGTTATAATTAAATGTCAAAATTATCCATTAATTTTAGCAACATAATTTTAATGTTCAAATTTTAATTTTCAAAACAAGATGCTATCCACAAAAATACCATTTTATAACTGTAAATTATTTTTTCTTTTCTTATAGAACATTTTGGTATGAATCCTCGCTGTATAGTTTCTACATTTTCATTATTTATCTCCAATATTTCAAAAACAGATACCTCGTTATAATATTCTCTTGTATTTTTATTTATTCTTCATTATTTCTATTTCGAGAATTCTCTGGGACGGATAAACCCTTTATATCATACAGTGGTTTATGAGCCAACTGTGTTCTTTAAGCATCCTAATTCTTTTTCTAAGAACGTTCCGTTTATATGAAAACTGCAATTACGCCTTGAATTTTGACCTTAACCTCCGGAAATCTCGTTTACATAAATTCTCAACTAAGTTTCATAAAAATATAATCACAAGGGTTCAAAATCAAATGTAATATGTCAATAATAAACAAAATACCTAAATTATAAAAATTCTCATGACGTCTGAAATATTTACAAACTTATTCATGCGGATAGTTTCGAAATTAAAATCACAAGACTCACATCATACGCAAAAGTTTGGGAAACGTAACATGAAAACCACAAGAACCCTAGGTTAAATGAATCAAAACAACTTTAGCTTTCGTGATCCATATTTACCAAACCATTGCTGATCAAGTAATTTATGGCTCGGAGTTTGGAGCTCGGAATTCAAAATGTCTACAGTTGTTTACAATAGCGAACACGAAAGTCGAATTGACTCACTTTATTTCTCCCGACGATTCAGAATTGGATTCGAAAAACTGATACAGATAGAATTATTACACTCATTAAACATTTCAATTTAACGTAACCAAGGATCATTAATTATTTTAAAACACTAAAATATTCATTATTAGAAAAAGAACATCGAAATATTATAAAAATACACTAAATAAAGTTCCGTTATTTAATACACAAGAGTATCACAGTCCTTTTGTCTGTGCTTTTTTGGTTGTCAAATGTGAACAGCCACATGTGATTATGTCCCAATGAAATTATAAATCGCAAGCGCAAAATACAAAAAAAAAATCACTTTTCTAAAATAGAAATCTCAAGATCAATAGAAATAAATTAAAAGAAAAATACCAAATTGGATCTTAGTATCCATAATATAAAATTTTTAATAATTACACTAAGAAACACTCATAATGAACTTATAAACTTTTAAATTTCAAGGAATCTTTTTAAACCATAAACTTTAAATCAAGCACATATTTCATAACTCAAAATAACGTATAATATAAAGAAATATTCAAACATTGCACTTTTAAAACAGATTTAATTTCTTCATCCTAAAATTGTCTTACTTAATCTAAAATTGCGTGAAAAAAGTTTCCAATCTCTTTATTGCAACCAAATCAAACACAAAACATTCATATTACCGAATTCAGTTCAATAGTCAAACGAATCTACTGAGAACATGAATTATTTAATTTCCCTGTTCACAAACTAAAATGAAAATGTGCCAGTTTGTTATTAAATGTCCAATCCCAAGTTGGTACTAAAGTTTTTATATTCTTCATAAAAATGGGTGGGCAAAACTCTTTGAATTTTTATGGGTTTAGTTAAACAGTATTCATTATTTCAACAACTAATTAATTAATTCACTAATTAATTATATTTCTGAACTAATATATTTACTAACTAATTAATTACATTTCTAAAACTCATAATTTTCTATTTCATTAAATCTGTCACATCCATTTAGGATATAACCATCTCTGAGCATTTCGCTAACACAATCTTGACACTCATCTCAAGAAATCATTTCAGACTTTGTACTCTTAAAATATGAAAAAATAGACACTTAAATTTCTAATTTTACCAAAAACAAAATACCTTTATCAAAATAAAATACCTTATAAAGTGAAAGATTACAATACATAATATAAGTTAACAATTTTCTTCACTTTCATTTTAGTTTTTTTATCATATTTACTTAATCAAATCAATAACTAGAAAATATTTCACTAAAACACACATTTATAATAAGTCGTATCAATAGTAATATTAAAAAGCATTATACTTTCAAAGATTACGCAAAGTTCTTGTCTTATCACAATTTCCAGTATTATTGTTTTCAAAAACACAGTTATACACGATGGTTCCATTGGATGACGAAAATAAATGTCTGTCGGCCAGTTTGCAGTCAGCAAATTATTTCTTTTCTCCACATAAAGCGCATTTTGTCTTGCTGAATTCTCCGGGAAATCACTATATCCAGGTATGAGATTTGGCATCACACGGCACATCCAAGAAAACTGAAAATATGAAGGGACATTCAACACAGAAATTTACCTTGATGAAAATCATCACAACGGTATCGTGGGAGTCTTTATCGAGGTCACTCGGAATGAAGCCAGCGATTTTCTAATTATCAGGATCTGCAAAGTCAAAAGAATAATCCTCTTTCCAGGATGTATGTGCTGCTGTTGTCGGCACGGCACACCCGTGGGGGAAAAACATCAAAAGCGTCATATCCTCACGAATAAGGAAAACCACACTCTGACCTAGGCCGATATATTCCAATCACACTGGCGTGAAAACGACAGATAACGAAAACGCGAAAATTACGCATTAACTTCTCTTAAAATCCATGGATTTTCCCACGAATAGTTCATAGAATCCTACCGACTCATTGTAACATACCGACCTCGTGGGAATGGTGAACGGATCAGCCATGTCACACCGGGGATAAACGTAGTAGCAGCTAAAAACACAATTATCTTTCACGTCTGCAAATACTTTTTATTTTTTCATTTTTTAACATCGATGGCGGCGGTTTACTAGTCAACAGAGCCACGACAAAATCCTACTTTTGGACGCATGCTTGAGCTTTTATAAACTTCACGAGCGTCTTGCCATGTGATCAAAATGTCTGTAGCCATTGGCTGAACCCATGACTCTGATATCAGAGGTCACGTGATACCTTACATAAGGATGCGCTAAAAAATGGAATTTTCGAGGGGACGCTACAAAGCTGTCTTTCTTCTTTAAATCGGAAACGAAATTAATCTACACACAAGGAAATTTAGAAGAATTTAGAATTTTGAAAGGGATTTAGGGTTTTTTTATGTTATAGAATGAATATATATATATATATATATATATATATATTATATATATATTATATATATATTATATATATATATATATATATATATATATATATTATATATATATATATATATATATATTATATATATATATTATATATATATATATATATATATATATATATATATATATATATATATATATATATATATGTATATGTATATTATATATATATATTATATATATATATGTATATGTATATTATATATATATATATTATATATATATATATATATATATATATATATGTATATGTATATTATATATATATATATTATATATATATATATTATATATATATATATATATATATATATATATATATATATATATATATAAACAAACAAACACACAATTGGAAGCATGAGTCACATACTCATTGGGGGACACAACTCATCATCTCTGGATGATTAAAATAAAGAAACAAAATAAGAACATGGCGGGAGGGGTTATTTTAAAAATTGACTTAGTAATATTTATTTGTGACTGACATACCGCCGTGAATCTACTCTAAAGTTTAAAGAATCAAGAGTAATTTATGTACTTTGACGGAAAATTTTGATAGCATTTTAATGGTAAGATCGTTTAGTATCCACCATATATAAGAGTGATTTCTTAGACAATACTTATCCTGATGGTACTAGTTAAGCTCTCGTTTTTTGCAATCAGGATGATTGCAAGTTGATTGCTATGCTTAAAACGATATTTTTTCTTCTTACAGATAGATATGAAGAGACAGCTGAAAATATTACAAATAATACTTTTAAATACGAAAGATCCATAAATATAAAAACCATCAAAGATACTTATTAATAAAAAACATCAAATGGGATCTCCTCGCCCTAAAACACTTTATTCTCAAGCGAACAACTAAACATTAACGCCTAAGCCTTTTTTATTGCTCGCATCATAAAGCACTCAAATTCCCTACGTTTCATCAATAACTTTTCCTTCCACAGTTTTAACGCTTTAAACAAAATTAAACGCCATGTCTCGAATAAAAGTTTTGCCACAGTGAGGCATAAACGCTTTTATTAAAATCTCCTTATACATTTAAAGGTTTCAAAAAATACAAAAACTTCGGAATTTTTGAGCGAAAACCAATATTCCCTAAGGTATTGCATATGAGGCGAGAAACTTTGGAAGCAAAAGAAAAGAAAATGCAATTCTTAACGTTCAGGACTCAAATATTAGCAAATGGGCTATTGGGTTCAGTTTAAATAAATGGTACTCATGCATTAAATGGCAACGCTAAAGGAGTGTACCAGGATTTCATTTCATAGAACATAAATCAAGATTAATAAAGTTGTTAAGAACTAAACTATATGCTGTTTAGACAAACAATTTGACGTGTATATTCTGGAAGTTGGAGCGTAAAATTCGGCTTATTAATCTCGAGATCCATGAAAGGTCCAGACTTTATTTATTTATTTTTTGTTTGTTTTTTTTTTAAATTATTTAGTTTCAGAAACTCTTTGATAAACACTATTTTCATTTATTTTTTTGCATTGATTTTTATAAGCATTAATTTTTATAAGCATTGTGTAATAATAACACTTGAGAAAGTTTTTCATTCTTTTTTCTTATATTTATAATTTGATTAGATCTTCTTGAATCTAAATTTGATTTGATTACTTTTGGAAAACAATTCGAAATTTGGAAACAAGTCGAAATTATTGTTCTGCGATTGATATAAAAGCCAATAACTTGGTATATTTAAATCATTGTTTTTGACTTAAGCCCTTTATACCGGGCACCATAGATAAATAACACAAGTATGCCAAGCAACGTTTACCAAAATATAAAATTCCGTTCTTTTATATAAGATTATTTCTGATCAAATTAATACAATGTTTGTGCCGTCTGATGACTAAGTTTCTAATTGATAGCGTTGTAAATCACCTAAGAAAATAGCTGATGAATTGAGTCTCCATGAGATGAATAAATATTCTTCTATTTCCATACGGTTTGTAAAAAAATTGCATCTTTCCTTCAGTTTCAAATTTGTTTTTAATTCATATACATGGTGACGTTTTAAAATTTATTTGGATAAATGTCAGTCAGTTGTGGTTAAAGCTCAGTCATCTCTATACCCTGGAATAAAAATTAAGCTGACTCTGCTATAGTAAATTTTAAATCGATCCTAAAATGCATAAATATAAAAAACTAATCCAAATGGATTTCATTTTTTCCCTTAGGTATATGACTTTTTTACACCATGTAAACTATCTATAAGCTTCATTTCATAAAATTTAAGTTGAATGATTCGTTCTTGGGGGAACACCTAAAAATATGCATATGCTTGAAGGCGATGAAAACATAACACGATGAATAATTCATTCTGATACTCATCGTCTTTTAAAGGCAATCTCTTTTAAAATGATTAATAACTCGAGAATATATTGTTGAATAGATTACTCAAGTGTGAATATTTTATCTGCAAAAATTGTTCGCTGTGATGACAAAAAAAAAAAAAATACTCGCATAAAAGCTACTTAGAAGAGCAAGGGAATAAAACTTTTGTTCGGCTTCCATAAGACTTATATTTTCATCGCCACATTATAAAGTGACAAATGCAATGAAAGGTTCGATGTCAAAATACCGAGAGAGTAAAATTATACACCCTATTTATTTTTTTTATTTTTTATTTTGGTAAAAAAAAGTATATAAATTAGAGACAGTGATACATAATACGTGGCATAAAAAAAACTCATTTTTGTAAAAAAAAAAAGAAAAATTCTCTCCGAATATTTTTTTAAATATGCTAAATCTTATTTGAAAAAGAAATTACATATCAAGTGCTCCCCATGCTAAGAATTAAAATATTCAGAACACTTTTAATGAAAATATTGCAAAAATTTCTTTTTTCAACTATCATACTTGGAGTTAAATTTTTTTTTTTAAAAACACGTTTCGGTCACCCTTTTTCTTTCTTCTACGTATGCGAATGAATTTTACACATAATTTAAAAAAATGTAAAAGTAAGATACGATTTTCAAGAAACAAAATAAATATTTTAAACTTTATTTTTACATTTAATCTTAAGACATGTTATAATATATTTTTACCATTTACACAACCTCCACCCATTTGAAAATATTTTTGTGTAGGAATTATACTTGTATTCTGGCAATCTTATTTCTTAATGAACAACAAGTAAAAAAATAATTCCTTACAGTTGTTTACAATATACTTATGAACAATACATAAGCATATCTATAAGTATGTATAGAAAGAGAAAGAGAGAGGTGACAGAGATAAGTTTATAATTTTTCTCACCCACATATATATATATATATATATATATATATATATATATATATATATATATATATATATATATATATATATATATATAAATCTGTGTGTGTGTGTGTGTGTCGGATTTGTCTTCACGCCCATTTTATTAACATATGCTCTGAACATAATCGTTTTTCATTTGGCAGTCGGTGGTCCGGTGGCTAGGAATTATGTATAATCTTGCCAGTAATTACAGACATCTCACCCCAATCTACAATGACGACAAATCCAGTATCATCCAATAATATTTATTATATTCTTTCAAAACTCTCAGCTCCATTAATACGATGAAATACGTCCTAATCCAATCACGTGCGCCCAAGGGCGACACGTCTGCTCTCTTCTTAAGTCACCATAGCTCTAAAAATTTTCTTTGTTGTTAAATCTTAATTAACGCGCTACCGACGCTCATTAATTATGCGTGATGTCATATCGAATGTTCTTTCTGCTGACCGTTGCAATTTCTTAGCGCCAACTCTTCAAGGCTAAATCCGTCTTCTAAAAATTCTCCCATGTGGTTATGTGGTTCTTCGGAGATTGAACCTTAAGCGCTATTTTCACTGCAATACATTACACTGTTGATCTGAACTCCCAGACTTTTTAATTGTTAATCCTCTTTTTAATAACTAATATCCCGTTTTAAGGTCGTGTGATCGCCCCCCCCATATTTTTAGCCTCACACACACACATACACACACATATATACATACACACATATATATATATATATATATATAATTTACTTAAAGCAAAACTTTTACTTTTATAAAAATTTTGTGCAATAATTGATGACGCTGCTTGTGGTTCAAAGTAAAGGGATATAGTAAAGGGGTCAGAGAAAGGAAAATATTCAAATGTTTAGGAAGTTGGCAAGTCAACAAAAATTGTCAGCAAAAGTATTATTTTATCACCCCAGAGAAGTTACTTCTGAAAATAATCAGAAAGAAACAGCCGTGATGCTTATATAAAATGTATTAATATAATTTATAAAAGTATCTCAAAATAAACATTCAATTAGAAGAAATATTGAAATAAACTTGTATTCTTAAAGTCATCTAGGTGTGGTTAACTTAAGGCATAGGTGGTCCAGTAAAATATGATCTTCAGTTAAAATGACTTTAACGTAACGTTCTATATCACGTTCGTTTTCCATAGATAATTGATATTTATGAATGCATTAAATCAAATTTATCTGTTCGCAAGCATATTATCAACTCTGTGTAACTGAAATCGAAATTCCCTAAAATTCATCATTAAAACTACGCTGTGCATATTTTGTTCTAATCTCAAGAATTCTAGATTATTTATATTTGTGCTAATAATATCGTAAAACACTTTCTGGGTTTTAAACAAATAACTTTGAAACGAACAGGATCACACATATTATTCACACATATTTTAAGTTGTTCTTTGGAAGTTATTGAGGTGGGGGGGAGAGATAATTTTGTCCTTATTTCAGATTCGGGAAATTTTTATTCCCGTATGTGCTGTTACTGCAGTGACAACTTACACATATACAATACTTTATTTACAGCATATATAAAGGACTGTAGGTGAGAGAAAGTTATAAGCCCATTTCATATATGTATTTAATATGTGTGTATCCTGTGTTTATTTCATGTAGCATTTGATCTATTAATGTTACAGCTAGTTTGTTTAGAATTTTTTTTCACAAAATTTGATTTTGTAAAATGTGATAAGTGTAAGGGTGTATTTTAATAGCAAATACAAATTACATGTAAAACTAGACGGATTTATTTTATTAAATTACACCATATAAATTCAAAAATTATGAATCTGTTATTACTCGTATTTAGTAACGTGACCACTTAGGAATTCAAGGAGATCACTTTGTAATAAATTGGGAAACATAAATTTTAAATGTTATACATTTTATGGATCAATTATGGAATTTTTTTTCTCAACAAAATTTCTAGTAAACGCTTTTTTTAGACAATTATTTTCTCTCATATTTATGATTATAAGCTATAAGAGAATAAAAATAATTAAATTTCAAAAATTTATATTTTTAGATACAGTTGAGTAATATAAACGCTGTTTTTAGACAATTATTTTCCCTCATATTTATGATTATAAACTATAAGAGAATGAAAACAATTCAATTTCAAAAATTTATATTTTTAGATACAGTTGAGTTATATAAAGCAATACAGTTTTAGATACAGTTGAGTAATATAAACGCTGTTTTTAGACAATTATTTTCTCTCATATTTATGATTATAAGATATAAGAGACTAGAAAGAATTAAATTTCAAAAATTAATATTTTTAGATACAGTTGAGTAATTAAAAAAAGCAATACAAAATTAAAATCAATAAATAAGTGTGAAAATTTAAAAAAATTGAGAACAAAGCGTACGTTACAAAATACCCTCAGAATTATTCACTAAAAGGGCTCGCCTGCCTCAGCATGTAGAGAGATTTAATTAAGTTATACAGTTAAATACGTTTTAGCATCCTTCTCCTCAAATTATGATTTAAATTTTTATTTTATGGCTTTGTTCACCAACAGTAATGAGAGATATTACTACATTCAATATTCTAAATTAATGATGTTAATTTCTAACACTGCAATCTTCCATTCATTTAACAATTTATAACTTGAGAAATAAGAAAAGATTTAGTCAATCTGCACCATTTACTATCAATTTAGCAATGTCAGATATTCACATAGAATAGTATTTTACGGAATTTTTTCTTTATATTGAAGAAGGTATTTTCCTTTATTTACTAATTTTTTCATTAATTTCCGGATTTTTAAGATAATACACAAACAGCTCGACAAAAATTTCAAAATCAAAATGTATTACATTCTGTCTTATTTATATCTTTTTTAAAGGAGTAAAAAATGTACTGAAATATGTTTGAAACAATTAAAATATTTTGAGTTGCAATAGTGAAGATAAACGAACATTTTTTTAAGGAAAAATGATTACTAGAACATAAAAAGAAATTTTTTAAAATTTTAAAAATGCTTTAATTTTGTATGTGTTTTGAAATTTTAAAACACTGTGACTGCAGGGTAGTAAAGATTTCAAATTACGCCATATAAATTTAATAATTTTGATGTATTTTTTTCATTAAGAACATATATAAGTATATCGTGATAGGAGTTAAAGACTTTCCGCCAGATCCAAGTTAAAAAACATTGTTTATTTATAGGTTCTTCCCTTGGGTATATTAAAATCTTATAAATGGCAACAAGTTTGGTGGTTTCATGAAGTCACATATTTTCAGTGTTATTTCATTTAATTTTCAGTGTCAGTTATTTTCCTTTATACTTCCTTTTTCTCTTAAATATAAGTAACGACTTTCTTTTCTGTGCTAAATTATATGCTCTGTCAAAACTGTTTGAAGAAGAATAACAACATTTGTAATAGTTTCATTATTTAACTATTTAACTATTATTTAGCTCATTTTAAGTGACTTCTGTTTTTATTAACATTTCTAAGTTTTTGTACTGTGAATTTTTAGGGGACGAAATAAGAGGAAACCAGTTGAATAAGACCACGTAAGAAAAGAAATGTAAAAATGAATACATATCTATACCAAATGTTAAAAGGTATGAAACAGGATGTGGAAATGAACATGTCCAATCTTGTCGCGTCCCACGTTATGATTTATATGACAAAAATGCTTTGTCACATTAAATATGAATGTGACCAATCCCGGCAGTACACAAATGTAAAAATAAATAGTTGTACGCATAAATTCAGAGGAAAATAAGAAAAAAGAATGTGGCAATCAGCCTGTTTCAGTTTGTCCAGTCCTGTCACGTTCCACGTGATCTGTGACTTACATGACATAATTGCGATACCACATTATTAGTGAATATTACCAACAAGTGCGATTATTTCATCTTGCCCTACTTTACCCTAAAGTTACAAACCAATGCACATTAAACCAATTTTAAAAAACTTTAAATGCGCAGTGTAAAATATTTCTTCTGTAATCGCTTCTATACAATGTGCATTAATAAGCATAAATAAATCTCAGTTCATTAACGAATATAACCAAAATAAAATGGCTGAAACAACTTATATAGACTGAACATATTAATTATCAATTAAAATAAAATAGGACATTATTGTGAAGCATGAATATCCTCAGACATCATACATATCTGAAAAAAAATTAATTAAATTCATTTAAATAAAAACATATACCTCCTGCAATTTCAACAATCCCAAACAATAATTGGGAAACATTTAAATTATCTTTTTTAATTGTCCAATAAACGAAAAATAGATTAATCCGTTATAATATGTCGAAAATTGGAACATTTTATTACTTTATTAAATAAAATGTTAACAGAACTTTTTTTCTCTTCTACTCTCAACCTTTTTATTTTTTAAAAATTTTTATTACTTATTACCTATTTTTTTCCAAAATTAGTTCCTAATGTATGATTTACGTCTACCAATTAATTAAAAAAATAATCAATAAGGATAAAGAATGTTGACGATAATAAAAAAATCTAATTAAGTTTCATGTATTTTTTTTTTGCCTTGATTAATACTTTTAACGACGTGAGGAAGTTACATTGCTAACAATGAAAAAAATTACCGGGCATTTAAAAATTATACTTTTTTTAACAGTCCATCTCTGTCATTTTTAGGGTTTCGATGTCTCAGAACAACATTTCTTTATTCATGGTTCTTTTACTCATAAAGGAAAATGAAAGAAATTATAGATAAATAAAGCACAGGGCTAAATAAATTCACTGACAGATTAGATCAATATCTTATAAAAAATTCTTTTTTTTCCAAGGAAAGAAAATGCATAAGACACCTGCAATAACGGTTCCGAATAAAGCAATAAATATATTCAATGGGACAGTGCAATTAATTAAATTTGTTTCTATTTGGGTTTTTTTCTGTTTTAAAGGCAATTATAAAAAGTTCCTTTCTTTATCCCTGAATTATTAGGTATTTTCATTGTTACTTAGAGAGGAAAGGGTCAAGTTAGTGATACAATATTGAATATGGTTCTATTCAAATTGAGTAAATTGAGTCGTATTACTGAATAAAAAGATCGAAAAAAATTTTTTTTTCTTATTGATGTTTGATTAATTATCAACTACCAACTTGATTAATATTATAATTGGTTATTCAATGATTTTCACCTAGAATTTATAGGCTAGAAAATTTTGATTGCAAGTCAATAAAATTGAAGATGAATGCTTATACTTATTCAACGCCAATGAAATTTATATTTCTAAATTTTATCAAACACTATTATTTCAAAAATATTGATATATCATTTGCTACTTTACCCTAATTAAGGCAGAAATATTTCAAGTAATTTTAAGCATACAACATACAAATCCATTACGATAAAGTACATCAAATAGACTTACCAACTTGACACCCACTTGATTATTCAACGATTTTTGCCTATTATTTACAGACAAAATGTTGATTGCAAGTCAATAAAATTGAAGACAAATGTTCATACCTATTCAACGCCAATGAAATTTATTTTTTAAATTTTATTAAACTCTATTATTTAAAAAAATATTGATATATCATTTGCAACTTTACCCTAATGAAGGCAGAAATATTTCATATAATTTTAAGAATACAGCATACAAATGCACTAGGAGAGAGTACATCAAACAGACTTACCAACTTGACACCAACTTGATTAATATCATAATTGGTTATTCAACGATTTTCAAGTAGTATTTACAGGCTAGAAAATGTTGATTGCAGGTCAACAAAATTGAAGATGAATGATCATACCTATTCAACGCCAATGAAATTTAAGTTTTGAAATTTTATCAAACTGTATTATTTTTAAAAAATATTGATATATCATTTGCTACTTTACCCTAATTAAGGCAGAAATATTTCAAGTAATTTTAAGCATACAAATGAACTACGAGAGAGTACATCAAACAGACTTTGTTTTGAAACAAAAATATCATTGGAAATTACTAAAAGTAAATAATTTTACAGACTTACACCTTAGAGTCATAAACTTAACGACAACAACCTTACTTAAGTGAAATGTCAGTTGACTCTTGAAGATAACGAGCGTTTTCGGTTATAGAGCAAACAACATTTAACCTCGATCAAAGCGAAGTTATATGTCATTAAAGCGAAGAAAAGCAATAAAGCCTTTGCTGAAACTACAAAACTATCGATAATGATTTTTTTTTCCTCTTCCAGCAGGAGAACAGTAGCTATGTCAATAAATCATCGGTGGATTATAGTCTTGCTGTTCGTAAACTTAATTTTGAGAACAATTAAATGATTCAGTTTGAATACGGGGACAAAAGAAATATTATCGCTTTTTTTAAGATAAACTATATTATACTTGAAGATCATTAATATTAAAAACAATTTGAAAAATATGATAGTGACAGAATATTTTTTTCTAATTTTAAATATAATGATGCACTTGAATTCGTTCTTAATAACAGGATTTTTTTCCAATCTTCTTTTTTTAATTTATTCCCCCGTATCATTTCGATATGTCGCTCTTCATTATAGCCATTTATTACAAAAGCTGATCGTTCATCGCCTATAAATTGCATTAAAATGAGATTGCAAGGAGGGATAAAAAATTTTAAATTATAAAATGGAAAAGAAAAATAGGTAAAATTTAATGTACAGGGCGTATAATAAGAGAAATTGTCAGTTTTTAATGCGCTTTAGGATAATTTATTAGAAGGCATTGTATATAAGCAGTGTGTTACTACTTTGATGAATTTTACTCAAAAGTTATAAACTTAATTTTTGCAATCCTGCTTCAAGACTATAGGCCGCAAAGAAAAATAGTTAGAAGACTGAAAAGCATAGGTTTGTACCCACGCGTTTTATCATCGATTCTACTATCATTAACTAATAACGTTAAAAGTACTTTTAGATGGTGATACTTAAGTGTATTTATAATTTTCTAATGTATGTAGCATTAAATCTTCTTAAAATATTTAAGTACACACTCATAAAAAATATTATTTTTCCAAATTTAAATTGATTATTTAGCTGAAGTATTGCTCACTGGCTACAGTATATGGAGTTTCAAATAAACTTAAAACATTCTCCAGTTTCCTGATATAGTTAAAAGTTCTCTTGTTATTATTATAATTTTTATAAGCCATGTACTTTATATGATTTTTTTCTTATTTAGCTTACTATAGAAGGAAGTAATTTAAAATGCAGTGAGAAAGATATACAAAAGCAAGGAAAATTTGTGCCTTGTACTGTAAACTTCCTACAATTGACAACATTTGAAGTTTCTTTTTTTGTGGGTTATCACTAGAAATTTCAATGCCATCAGCATTTTAGCTTGACTCTTGCACCAAGCTTAATGAATTGCTTACATCAACATCTTATAACTTGTTTAGAATTTCTTCCGTGGAGCCCTTAGCCAATAAAAGTTACCAAAATTTCTTCCATCCGATCATCACCCGTGTCGAATATAAAGAAATTTAGTTGAAGGCGTTGGTTTTAAATATTGTCTGATACGCAGGTATCATTTCTCAGAAAGTAATTTGTGATGCATTGAATCAAAATTAACCCTCCTTTGGTTTAAATAAATCGCCGTTTGAAGAATAAACAAACGAATGCAAATGAGCGGCGCTTTTCTGCTAAATGGGAATCCTCGTGGATAGCGTACTGACGCGAGAGTGAGAGAGATAACGCCACGAGGCGAGGTCGGACGGAGATGAGCAGCGAAGAAAAAACAATTGAAAAAGTAAAGATCGCTTTGCCGTACAGAAGCCGGACGTTATCAAGCTTACCGAAGGTGTTTAGAAGTTAGCTATCGTTCCAGCGACCTGGTGATAAAGTGAAGACAGAAAGGTGAGCGTGGCGTATGTAGAAGCAATGGCGTGGCTTCTGGCAGGGTTTCCTTAATATAGCTACCGGAATTAACACGCGCGATAAATAATTCCAGTTGCCTGATAGCAAATGAGTACGATACAAGGGTAAAGGAAACGGTAAACTTCACAAGTGTTTTAGTGGTATTCTACTTTTATAATATTTGTTCTTTATTTTAATATATCCGCTACCGCAAACTAAGGTAATGAAAACAGTTGAACTTCACAAATTCTTTCTTTTAAAACAAATCTTTCCATTTGCAGTCTTTTTTTTTTAAATGTGAGCCTTGCTTCTTAGCACAGACCAAGTCAATAAAAAAAAATAATCTCTAATATGCCTATCTCATTAGTTATTCAATATTTTTTATTTGAGTATTCTGACGTCAAGTTCTTTAATAATTGTACTTTATCAATTGCTTTTTACGTACATGCAGTTTTACCATCGGGATCAAATAAAAGCTTTAGACAATTTAACCATCTGAAATCTTACCCATTTCATCCTACAATCCGCATCAGAATGATTTATCCCCTAGCAACAGTGTTCCACACTATAAAATAGAGGAAAACAAAAATTCTCAGTACAAAATATATATGTTCTTCCATCGGCACTTGAAGTTATTTAAAATTCACAGTCATGTTAAATTCACGATTTAAATAAATTGCTGCTTTGTTTTCAAATACTCTCTTTAGAACTGTCCCCTTTCTGAAGCACAGATTGCCTTTGTGTTTACACCTTGCGTGGATTCATTAATATTTATGTCTATTTAATGCAATTAGTCGTTAGGAAAATGTGTATATTAAATTGCATATACATTAAATTTCTGAAGAAAATATTATCCTTGTTTGTATTCCTCATAAGAATTCCTTAGTACTTACGTCTTATGATTGTAATCATATCAGAGGAAAACTTATATTAAACTTAATGTATGCGTCATTTCCAATAATAATTATACCTTATTAATTGATGTTTCATTCATTCTATTTCTTCTCAGCTGTGGAAATTCTTATAGATTCATTCTTTTGTAGGAATACGTATAAAATACACTTCTGTAACCGGTCAATACAATACATTTGAATTAAAAGACTTACTTAAAACCATACAGATAAAGGATCTTATTAAAAGATCCAACAATACACGTGTAGTAAGATAGCATATCTTTTAGCAAAATAGCTCTAACTGAGTCTAGAGCAGGGTTTCCCAAACTTTTCCTGTGATAGAACACTACGTAAATCCTGAAATTATAACGGAACACCTTGTTTATTTTGTAAGGTATGTAATAACACATAATCAATAATTTTTTTAAAAATTAGAAAAATTAATTATTTATTTAGTATTCGAAATTTTAGAAATTTTAAAGCATTAATCCTTCAAACATGTTTGAATTTCTTGTAGCCGTTGCATGATATAAATCAATTCCAGGTTTTGGTGGAACACCTATTAACTTTCCTAGAACACCAGTGTTCCGTGGAACATAGTTTGGGGAACCCTGGTCTAGAAAATCAAAACGAACATTGAGTTTTGTATTCACTGAATTAAATAAATGATCTGAAAGTGTTCTGCTATACCCATTTTAATTTATGTCCAAGATTTAAATGTTAGCTAGGAATCGACAGCATACTGCGTCTTAACTATGCCGCATAATTCGTAGTATTGCTTTTCCATCTGCTTCTGAGAAAGAAATTTTGCTTTATATTACATCTCAAACTCACTTAAATCATTGGGTGTAAAAAAATAATGATTAGTTTTGAATTCTAGTGACAGCATTTTCTACAGATTTTCTAATATTTAAACATTTGCTATGAATGCAAGCTATTACTTAGCCCTTTTGGTTATTGTTCACGCCTGGTTAAAAGTTAATGTGAACTGTAACCGTCGTTCCTTGGCGCCTTGATTTGGCGGCAACAAGCTTGTAAAGAGCTGTTGAATTTCGTCTCTCGCTCTGGTAGGAAGCTTCATTCGGAAGCATCCCTAAAAGAATGGGCCATATCGTTGGCTAATGTTAATAAATCTTTAATAATTGAAACTGGTAAAATTTATTTGACATTTAGTAATACAGTCCACATCGACCAGTTATCTTTCCAAAATATTAATAAGTTGTTACACCAATACTTTGCCTGTATTAGGTTACGAAAAGTTGTAAAATGTCGGCAGCACCTGAGACCGTTGTTCGCTTAGTTTTTCATTTTCTGATCTATCATGTCCTTCCCTAAATCAGCGTGGCCCACACTGAGTAGTTTACTGTATCTATGCGTATAAAACACAGATTTTGAACTCCGTGTTTTTATTTTTAAAATCCGGGTTTATCAGTTTTCCAACAGAATATTCCGTGAATAATATTGTTGCACAGATGTTGAAATTACTATTTGCAATGGATGAAAAATCTTCTCCTGATATCCTACCCCCTCTATTTAAACCAGGGGTCGTCAACCCCTACATACCGCCCACTTTTGTATCTTTGCTAATGCAAAGTTTCTTTACCACCCACCATTGCATATCCGCAGTGACTCAGTTTAGAGAAAATGCGAAGTAAATTTTAGAGGGGAGGGTTTACAAAAATTATGCACTTAAATTTATATGTTTATTTATACTTTATGTATATATATATATATATATATATACATAAATAGCTACGAAGGGCTACGGAGCTAATTCGTTGCTCCCTCGTCCACGAGTATACTTCGAGAAGTGTCCGATGAATTATTAACTGTAATCCAAGTTTAGAGATGGAATTCAAAAGTAAATTGCAAAAGCACATTTTAAAAAGTGAAAATTCGCTAATGTGTTAGCAGTGTATTTGATATATGGAGGAAGAACAAAATTTGTAACAAGTGACAAAAATTCCCACCTCCCACCAAACTTGAATCGCCCACTAGTGGGGGCGGTAAACAACTGTGCTATCCCAGCGATGACAGGAGCTCATATTTTTCGAATTTTACTTCTGAAATGTTTCCCTTCGTTTCTTGAGGCCAACGAAACAGGACGTTGGCATGTATATATTAGTCCAATTTATATATTTACTTATTTTTTCAACGATTCGCGTACATCATGTCGGTCTACTCTCCTTCTTTCGAGCGGATAAGTGCTACTATTTTCCAGAATTTGGAACTGAATCCGGGTCTTCTAATCTGAAGGCAAAGATTCCACTAATACACAGGCAATGTAAGGAATTATCGAAATGTTTATTTCGTGCGTTTATCCGAAACCTACTAAGTAGGTTTAATATTTTCTCGTTAAAAAGTTGACTAGAAAGATTGCCTACAAATAATAAAATTTAATTTTCATTTACTGTTTTGATTTTCAAGAGTTAAAAGTGAAAATTTCCGGATCAAATCACAAATACCATAAATGGAATCTAGCAAATATTTAAAATATACAGAACGGTAATTTGACATGAATCAAATCTGCATTAGCATAATAATTCCCAGAAACTAACATCTTGGTTTATAAATTTTCATAAATGCATTTAGATATAAATTTAGATTTTGAACTTTACATTTTCCTAATTTATAAATGTAATCTTTAAAATATGTTAAATGGTTTTAAAATGTAATTATCTATGAAATTAGAAAATAGAAAATGAAATTTTAGTTTCTTTGAAGAAGTATTGTTCTTTAACCTTTAACAATATGAATAATCGCGTCAGCCACACATCTTCAAGAAAAATAAAATTTCACACTCTGATCCATTTTTCAAGCCTCGATTGAAATGTCACGCGTAGGCACTAAATTTATTTGAATTGTACTATATCAAAGAAATAAATGTTGGAGATAAACTGAAAACAATTTTATTATTATTTTTCGTTTATTTTATTCTTTCCCAAATTGAGCGGTTTACTGTAGTTCCTAACAGCAGTTCTTAACTGTAATTTATTTTTATTTTTGAAATTTAATGCATTGTTGATTTTTCCCACTCGCTGGGGAGAGTAAAGAAAGAAACTCGAAGTTTCACTGGATCACTCTCTTATAACTGGAAATGGTGATCTTTGTTTTATAAGTCTTTCTGTCGTATTTCCTCCAAATAATACATTTTAGTAGAAAACCAAACATACTTTTCATATTGCAAAAGTAATTATAAATTAGCACGCACTGTAGGGAGTTTGCTTATGAAAATTAATCAGAGACATGTGAACGCTTCCATGTGAAAAATACATAAAAATTAAGTTACAATTGATTTTTAGGAATTTTAAGCATTTCAAGTGAAGAAAACAAACCAGGAAAAGGTTTAATGTCTTATGCGTAAAATTAAAAGATTTGTGATTCGAAATTATTTTTGGCCTTGTAGTTAATCTTATACATGTCTAACTATAATATATACCTATATTGTTGAGCATTAAAATTACAAAGAAAACCTTTTCTTTGATTCCCCGGAAATGAATTCTACGAGATCATATTGAAATATTTTTTTGATTTTCTTTAGTTTCTTCTTAAGCGTTCAGATTAAAAACAAACCCGAACCAATAACAATTTTGTTGATGGCGGATAGCATCCCATTTCATTCAAACGCATATTTATTTTTGAAAAAGACAATATACTTAAGTTAACTTCCGTGAAATGCCGACAAATGAACAAAGTTTAATAAAATTCTTTTCATCTGTATGAAGATTACAAAGGTAATGAAGACATCAAACAAAGACACTGTCTTTCACTTTATTAGATTAAATTAAAATACACCATTTTTTTAACCTGTGATATTATTTTTTTTTCTTCAGAAAAGTGTGTGGATTTCATCCTTGGAAACGAAATATTTTAAAAAAGGTTTTGTAATTTGATGTCGTTTTTAATCGCCGGCGTACCTATATCTTTGTGCAGAAATTATTCGTAACTGTGGGATTAGTTTACAAAACAAGTCTTCCGCACAGAGATCCATTTGGCTACTGGCCTGTGGGAAAACTACAGGGCTCAACTGCTTGGGGAAAAACAACTTGCTTTACACTAACGCCGATTCGTTCCAGAAATATGCTCCGTTCTGCGAATTCTGTGCTAAGGCACATCTGGTTTACTATTTGCTGAACTTTATTTGAAAGATTTTATACTCGACAGTGACAATTAACCATTTAAAAATATGTTGGAAGGTTGTTTAAATGGCACAGCTAAATTATTTGCTACATTCACTTAAGCATTACTTGAAAGTAAAACTAACTTTATTCCTGTAATGATACGTTTAGAGCAATTTGATACGAAGCCTTAAACAACGTCATTACTCCTGCAGCTAATCAGGTTTTAAACTTTGTTTTTAAGAATATTCACTACTTGGTCTGATTAGTGACTTCACAAAAATCGCCCAGAAGAAAATAAATAACGTAAGTACGATTAAATGTGTGTATAAATAGTTAATCTAAAGCACAGATAAAGTTCGTCAAGTGTTAAATGCAAAAAAATTATAAGTAAAAAAATGCTCCTCGGAATAAAATATGATTACTTTATTTAGTCTTAACTTTTCCGTATTATGGCTAAAAATCTCTCAGCTGAGCCAACATCTCCGTCGTTTTCTTTACTTCAGTAACTGGTACAAATCTTTGTAAACTTCATTTTAAGGGAAAGTCCTGTACCCATCAATGGATCCCCGTACATGTCAATATTGAAGGAAATAAGTGTGCTGACTCGCTGGCCAAGGAAGAGCGGAACTTGGTTCTAACCTCTTCCTCCACACCCAACCAGCTCCTAAAGAAACCACTTATTTCGGACTTTTCCACTTATCTGGGACTATAACTGTCCCCTAACAATTGCTTCTACATAGCTAGACTAAGAACTAATTACTTTCAGGTATGAAAATCAACCATGACGGCAAAAGATCCTTTATCAACTGGAGAAATACTCCTGAAACCGTGCTTTCTCCAGAACGTATTTTTGACTGCAAAGTCATGGTGGCTGCCCTTTTCAAACGCATTTTGTCACCACAAGAACTCCTCTACAGTCCACAGGTACCTCATCCTGCAGCTGCTATTATCCAGGCTTTCGGTGCTAAACATAATTTTTACTTCTTCACTATTCGTAGACACGACAACAACAACAACAAGAACTAGTACAAACGTGTTCTTTCCAATACAGATTTGAATACTGCCGAGAGCTACTATTTTTGTTATGGCAGTGACTGACTTGTAACAAGACGTTGTATTGTAATGTTATGCCACACCAGGATTCGGTAGTTAGTGCCTGAAAGCAAGCCACGAGCCGAGCTACTCAAGTTGAGCAATCGTGCTCCACTAGTTTGTCGATGTTTTCATGAACCCCTTTGATCGTTACATCACAAGTCAGCGCAGGTCACACTGAACTGACTGAAGTAGAGCACCACTTGAGCCAAGTATTCAAAACAAGCATTCGCGAAGAAGCATGGCCAGTACATGTAATGTAATGCTCTCTAATTTTCAACGTAACATTACGACGTTACGTTGAAAATCAGTCGCCGCCTTTAGACAGGTTAAAGTAACAAATCACTCGGAGAGAGGAGTGGAGAGTACAGGTATTAGCACATCCACCTCAGTTTTGGCAAAACAAAGAAACAGATTCGCAGTTAATTGCAAGCATTGCCCACTATAAAACTTTTTTCCTTAAGACTAGCCTCTGTAGTTTGTCTAGAGGTTTTTAGTCAAGTTTTATTATTTATAAAATCATAAACGTATGAAGTTAGCTAGTACTTCAAATAATTTTCTAGATACCTGTTTTCCGTCCCTTTTTGATGAGTAAGTTCGTCCAAAACCTTCGTTCAAAATTCTGGCTGTCTCATTCACACTAGATTTGCAAGATCAGTCATAAGGAATAGTTTTAACACTATTTGCTGTTAGCACTGGTGTAGAGATGCGACATCGAGAACAAAACATCGATGTTTTGAAACATCGATATTCAATATTAAAACATCGATGCTAATAAAACATCGCCCAAAAACCATCGATGTTTTTTAACATCCATTTTTTAAAACTGGTTTAGTAACATCTAACAATAATGTTATTTCGGTTAGTCGTGGGAGGGGGGGGGGGGTTAATTTTGCTATCTGATTGGTCTGGCACAAATGACAAAAATTTGGTTGCTAGAGTCAGCGCATATCACAAAATTTCCATGATACATTTTATTACTTTTACCAGAAAATTGAGGAAGAAATTATTGCTATTAAAACACAATTGATAGGATCAAAGCCATAAAGAAAAATTCGTGATGTTTTCTTATTTAAATTGGTTGAATATGAAAACTTATTGTAAATATCAAGTCATATTTATTTACAAGTTGGAGAAACTTTGCTGTGTATATCTCTCTAATCTTTAAAAGAAATCACATTTGTGAAACTGTCTTTCAAAGTTTTTTGATGGAACCCAGGAATAGTGGAATACGAACTTACTGTTTCTTCTCTATGTTCCGTTTGAGTCACCGAAGTGCTTGGAATGGCTGGGGCTGCAGCATCTGCATTGTGTGGTTTACTTTTTGCCTTGTGCTTCATTGATGACTCAAAATATTCGTTTTAAATATAACCATGTTTTGTCTTCAAATGTCCAGATAAATTCGTGGTACTGCCAGAAGTTTTGAGGGACATCAGGCAAATATTGCATTTCGCCAGTTTGGAGAAATATTTCCAAACGGTACTTTAGGGAGGCATCTTACTAATAATATTAATGTTAACTTATATAAAGCCAGAGCAAAACTGAAATGGCCGCTGTCGCGTTTATACTATTTATAAAATAAAACCCGATGGAAGTTTCTGAAGGGCCGAGAACATTCCAAGCGCTCTGATTGGTTCATTGGTTGTTGATTGCCATTTGGTGGTGTCATTGCTAGGGGATCGTTCCCCCTTTTGTATTCTTCCTTTTCAGAATCCAGACTTACGTTTACTGAGTGTGAAAATTATGCTACGTGGTTATTTTTTTTATTGTGGTGCTTTTTCATTTAAATAAACAAAAACATCGAAAACAAAGTAAAACATCGAGCACAAAACACCGATGTTTTAAAAAAAATCGGCTTCAATGAATCGATGTTTAAAACATCGATTTTTGGAAACATCGACATCGGTGTCGCATCCATACACTGGTGTGTGATATTTCTCCTGTTCTGCCAAATTAAGAAATAAATATTTTATTCTGGTAACCTGTCAGATTTTGGAAACCTTTACTCGCCGCTAGCAATCCTGTGTTTCGTCGTATGGACATTAAATTTTTTCAAAGAAGTACGGTTTTCAACTTAAATTTAGACACTAAAATTGTTTTTAATACTTAGAATTTAAAAAAAAATAATCATAAACAAAATATATCGAAATTAGTTTGCTTTTTTTAAACATTTTTATTAAAATCATGGCTTTAAGAATTTCGACTTGAAGATTTTTTTTAATATTCAGTCATGAAATGCTGTGTGCTGAAGACAGCTTGTACTTAAGTTCTTAAAATTTATTTATAATATTTTTAGCATAGTTTTTTTTAGTATTTTTTCATTTGAAACACAGTTTTAGAAGAATTTAGCCCTCGAACTTTTATAAATATTTGATTAACTTTTACTAAAACATTTTGAAGAAGAATTTGGGATATGACCCAGATTCTGTTTTTAACAAAATTTATCATTGAATATTTATTACCGAGTTTGCTTTCAAAATATTTTTGATCCGATTGTTCCTATTTAAACATACACTTTAACCTATTTATGTTACTTTTGAATTAAATTTAAATATCAGTATTGAAATTTATTATTCCTAATTGAGCTTTGTCAGAATTACGTAGCATTAACTACCAAAATAACAGGTCAACAAGGTAAAAAAAAGAGGAGATAATCTGTACAATCTAAACTATATTAATCCGTAAGTAAGATATCTTTTAATATGATGAGTTATTGCTTAGTAATGTTAACTTTTAATATTAACTTTAAATATTAATTTTTAATATAATACGAAACAAAACTAACCGAAGTCCCATCAGAGTGTCTTCGGAAGGAAATTGCTAAACCAGGGATTCCAAACCTTTTTATGTTTGTGACACCCTTGAGACTAAAATTGAAAACTTTGGACACATTTGTTAGAATTTTAGTTTTTCATTTTTTTTAAATATTATATTAAAGTAGAAAATATATCAGGAACATTTTAAATTTAAGTTAAAATAAATACTTACTCCACTGCTGATTTTATTCATTAATTCAAAGCAACAAGTAACAAAGACTACAATAGGATATATTAATACAGTTTCATGGGATTCAGTGTAGTATTACACTAGAGTAGTAGAATGGAAATCACTAAAGGGAGTTTTGTTTTATTAATGCGATACTTGGCGTTTGATGCTTGGAGCACCAATATTTGATATCAAGCTTGATAGTTGTAGGAGTGCGGGTAGCTAATTAAACCTCATGAAGGTACACTATCTACTCCGTGAAAGTCGGTTTAGGATTTGAAAAAGCATTCAACTTCCAAAGATTTTTCAAGCCGAATTTTTGGCCCAATTTAGCTTATCTCTCATACATGCATAGTAACAGAACCTCTATGAATGACTGTGGACTATATCTCGAGAGAGAATGGTTTTTAAGTTTTCGGCAAGGTTAATCAAAAGTCAGTATTCTTACAAACTGCGTTCAACTTTCGTTGAGCATTTTGCCAACTCATTGCCTTATATATATATATATATATATATATATATATATATATATATATATATATATATATATATATATTAATGTAATACGATATGTAGTTATTAAATGACGAGAGTTTACTACGAGTATAAATATACACACACACACACACACACACACATATATATATATATATATATATATATATATATATATATATATATATATATATATATATATTAATTATATATATATGTTACCGTGAAAGACCGAAATTGGAGAATGTCGACTTTCACCGGTGAATGTCAACAAACACCAAATACGTCGGTGAAAGATCGAATATTTCATTACATTCTTGTACATTCGGACCCTCACCGGTGTATGTCGACAATCACAGATATGTTCTGGTGGAGGTCGAAAAGAGAGAAGCCGACAAAGAGGCGACTGGCTGTTTTCCGCCAAATCCTTAGTTCTGCTTGGAGTCAGTCAGCTTTGTCAGTCTTATGCAAGATTTGATGGTGAGAGCAACGTTTTCTTAATTTTTTTTTCCGTTACCCTAATTTATACAGAATGGATACTGCAGTGAATCGTGATCTTTTTCTTGAAAAGTTAAATGCATTAATTGCGGGTAAACGAGAAGACAATTGTTTTTATTTTTCTCAAGAAAAGTACTCTAAAATACTTTCTGAAGTGGTTTCTACTAAAACTAAGTGCAACACACCTTTGGATTACAGACGATTAAAACGTTTTGACGTTTTAAAAATTAATGATTAAGAGAAGGTAATTGTACCTTTAAAACAAGGAGAAACGAATATACAGTATTATGTTACCAATGAGGAATTGTTCAGTATACTATATGAAACTCACACCAGAATAGGCCACGGAGGAAGAACACGTATGCTTAAAGAGTTGCAAAATAAATACAAAAATATTACATATGAAGTTGTAATGTTGTATTTAAATTTATGCAAACAGTGTCAAATGAAACACAGTGCACCTAAGAAAGGTATTGTTGTGAAACCAATGATCAGTTCTGTGTTAAACTCAAGATGTCAAGTTGATCTGATAGATCTGCAGTCAAACAGAGATGGCGAATATAAGTTCATAATGATGTATCAAGATCATTTAACTAAGTTTGTCCAGCTATGACCTTTGAAAACTAAGAGGGCGGAAGAAGTAGCGTATCACGTTCTTCCAATATTTTTAACATTTGGTGCTCCAGCAATATTGCAATCAGATAATGGTAGAGAATTCAGTAATCAAGTCATATCCGCAATATGCGCTATGTGGAAAGATGTTAAGATAGTTCATAGAAAGCCTCGTCACAGTCAAACACAAGGCTCAGTTGAAAGGGCCAATCATGATATACAGAATATGCTAACTGCATGGATGAACGATAACGATACAAATAAATGGTCAGAAGGTTTATCCTTTGTTCAATTTGCCAAGAACACTACATACCACGAAGGAATACGCCAAAGTCCTTATGAAGCCATGTTTGGTATTAAAGCGAAAAGATGCATAGCCTCGTCTTTTTTGCCTAGCGAACAAATCGCAAATATCGAAACCGAAGAACAACTTGAAGAAATTGCCAATACTTTTGAAACCGAAGAACAGCTTGAAGAAACTGGTAATACTTCTGAAAAAAATGAGCCGTGGTCATACCGAAAACCATATTCCAAAGAAAAATATTGAAGAGGACTTGCAATCTACCACGTCTTCACATCAAGTTCTGACTGAAAAACACGAGTTAATTTCTATAAAAAGAGCGGCCGCGAAAGAGAATATTCTACTGCAAGCAACAAAAATGTTACGAACCTCACAAAACAATTTCCTCCTGCTCAAATTGGTGATACTGTACGAATACAAGTCCCTGATGTCGACCGTGGTCGTACAGTTAACCGAAATGTGTTAGCGGTTGTTGTTGGAATAGAAGACTCCGACTTCTATAAACTTGCAAATGAAAATGGTACCCTCAAGCAGCTTTACACACGTAATCAGTTCGTAATTTGTAAAGAAAAGTTACTTTCCATAGATGAGATTTATTTTCAAGAAATTTCGCCGAGAGAAGCAGATGCAGCTAATTCGAGAAGCGGTGGGCAAGGCTATACACGCTGTCATTGCAAAAGGAAGTGTTCCACAAATAAATGCAGTTGTAAAAGCAAGGGTCTCTTGTGCAATTCAAAGTGTCATAATAGTTTAAGTTGTTGCAATAAATAAGATTTGAATCACATAATTTAGAAAGTTTTTTATTACTATTATTTTATTTTCTCATTTAGAACGTACTGTATAATTAAGTAAGTTTTTAACTTCTATTATTTTCCTTTCTCATTTTGAATGTACTGTATAATTAAGTAAGTTTTTAACTTCTATTATTTTCCTTTCTCGTTTTGAATGTACTGCGTGTTTTAAGTTCTTAGTCATTCCTCTCAGAAAGAGAGGCGAAAAATTTATCGTGACTGAATTACGGAGAAGAAAATATAAATCTCGGACATGTTCAACATTCACCATTAGTGCATGGTGAATGTCGACATTCACTGGTGTAAGTCAGAAATAAGGGTATTTAGCAAATATTTCGGACATACACCAAGCGACTATGTGTTTGTTGACATTCACCGGTGAAAGTCGACATTCTCCAGATTTCGGTCTTTCACTGTAACATATGTTTATATATATATATATATATATATATATATATATATATATATATATATATATATATATATATATATATATATATATATATATATATATACGTATATATATATATATATATATATATATATAGGGACAGGAGCATGGAAGGAAATACAAAATAAAATAAAATAATTGTTAAATGCAATAAAGAAACAGGACAATAAAAGAGAAGGGAAGAAAGCCATAGACCGGAACGAAAATTAGAGATAATGTTCGTAGCAATAAATAGAAGTGGAAGAGAGTGAAAATAAAAGAAAATTTATGATGGCTATAAAGCGGCCCACCCAACTTGAATCCAAAGCATGGGAAAAAGTTAAAATTGAGGGAGAATTTATAAATCCAGCCCTCGACGCGCATTGGTAAAAGGGGATTGAGGAGTGGCAGCACGGACGAATGGCGGTGGCATGATAATTTCCAGATAACCAATGGAAATTATAAGAGGCGGAGACATTAGTAAGAAAATATGTGAAATAAAAAATAGTGTGAAGGCAGAGAGATAACCTGGGAAGTTAGAGTCTGTCAGAAGTTGTCGAGCGCCCAGTGTCCCATGCCGAATGTCTGCGATAAACGACGGAGCCGTGTTCGGGTGCAGTAAAGTTTAGAGAGGTAGAAGTTGTCGAGCGCCCAGTGTCCCATGCCGAGTGTCTGCGATAAACGACGGAGCCGTGCTCGAGTGCAGTAAAGTTTAGAGAGATAGAAGTTGTCGAGCGCCCAGTGTCCCAGGCCGAGTGTCCGCAATAAACGACGGAGCCGTGTTCGAATGCAGTAAAGTTTAGAGAAGTCTTCATTACGAGTGCCAGCTGCCCAGAGGGCTTCAACCGTCATCTTCTGAGGTACCGACTTTGCATTTCCCTTTGATATTGTATCATTGCTTCTCAGTGTATAGCCATAATGATTAAGATAGAGCGCGATGAATATAGTTTTTTTTTAATATAAGATGTTGAGTAATAGACAGATAATTCGTACCAACAATTTAATATAATGTTTTGCATATATATAAAGAATTAATTTCGTAGGAATGAAGTTATTGCGGTAATAATGTGTAAATGCCTGAGGAAATATTGAGTAATTTTGGAGTGTATTATTTATGTGTGTTAATATTCAATAAATTGATTTGTCAATATAACCAGAGTTAATTTCCATTATTTGGGAAGCACATCAATGTACTAGCCACAATCATGAACCAATAAGTTACTAAATCAAAATCATAATTAATAAATATAATTAATATAAGAATAATATAATAACTCCCAATCCCAATAATTTCATTTAAAATAATATTAACAATTATAATTACGGTTACACTATCTTAATTTTTCACTGGGTTCTTTTAACTAATTTTAAGTTTATCTCTCTGCTCTTGCCACTATTATAATTAAAAGTATAATATATGAATCACAAATTATTTACAACATATTATCATCCCCACATATATGTATGAGTATGATATTTTGTTTAGGCCATTACTCGAAGATTATGTATTAATCTTGAAAAAACATATTTACGTACATGTGTATTAAACATAAACCTAGGCGTGAATAAAACCTATACAATCAATTAATTTACAAAATTAAAAGCTTAGGGGCATATTATTTAATATAATGCTTTCCTAGAAAAAGGGAAAATAAAAATAGTCGTAACTAACAGGAAGACTGGAAAGAAAACTAAATGTAATTTAAAGTTAAAAACTAATGAAGTTTATTTTCAAAAACTTTTCTTTTTATCAAATGTGCCGAGGTTAACATTAAACGAAGGATTGTTTTTGAAAAGTCTAACCATGAAGGTAAACGCTACCTTCCACCTGATATAATATCTGAAAAGGAAAAACCGGTCCCCAAAAGGATCATTAAACGTATGAGTTCTGTCAATCCTCCCAACACACCACAAGTACCGAATTAAACTTTATGAATTTATTTCTAAACTTCCTCTAATACATTGTTTATTGAAGCAATACCACTTCACAGCCTGATATTACGCTCCATATTGTGTTACCATGGAGTGTATCACTTCAATATCGCCATCACTCTTAGGTTGGGGAAAATGATCTCAAAACTTGTGTAATTCTTTTCACTACAATTTTTTCTTTCTTTCTGGATGGGGTGTTCAGTTTCCTCCTTAAAGATTAGGTCTCTCTGAAACAATGCCTCGTTTAATGACGTTTAGGAATTTTTTTTTTTTTTCAGATTCATTTAATGCACTCTTCGCCTGCCTCCTTGATAAGCTGGTAAATATAAATTTTATTTTTCGATAGTTTACCAAAACTTGTTTAATTATTTAATATTACATTTTTACTACGCTTACATGATATATTGCAAAAGATAAATTTTTGTGTGCTTAACTGCCTATACATATATTGAATAAAATTAGAATAATAGGGGTGAAAATCTTCTATAGCATTTAACAGAAAATAAAATTTAATTTTCTAAAATCATGGGATCACTTTAACTTCCACCATTATTTTAAAGTGACGCTATTATCTGCAGCTTTTAAAACAAGTGAAGAGGTCTAATTTTCTAAAAGTAATGAAGGTAAGTCCGTATTAAAATTGAGTCTCCCTCTTAAACGCAGGAAGCATCAACTTAAAAATACTTTTAATCATGCTTCCTTTAAATCCAGTTATCTAGAATCTAACATACATTCACAGCGGATTCTGTTGCGGAGCCTTACGAAATAATTAAGAGTAAAATTTATGTGCTATAATTCTGCTAATAATTATAATTTCAAGCAATTATTCAGCCCGCAAAATATAATTTAAAATCCTAAGAAATCAGATTAAGTTCGGAGGATATTTAATTATTCAAAGGAAAGAAGTAAATATTTTATAGTTCTCATAGCGAGGGCTCCGCCCTGACATAATTCAAGATAAACTTCATCCTGGCGCTTAATTAAGTCTGCTTCTCTAATTACTGCACTTAAAGACTTAATATTAGAAAAAAGAGTATTTTGTTAACTTAATTTTCAAGTTGGCTGCTCTCTTTTGTTTATACCTTTCTTTGAGTAACGTTCCTTTTGTGATATAAAATTCTGAAAGTCGCCTAATCCGATTTAGAAGAGATTGTGCTGTAAAAATTAAGTCTGGATTTTCGAAACTTTATGTACCTTAAGAGAGCTTAAACTTTTTAATGGACAGAATTACTTCCTCTTCCTAATGGTTTTATACCTAACTTTCATATTAATGCCGAAAATGTAATCTTTCGAAATATTTCGGTAACGCTCAATGTTATCATTTCAATAGAGGCATGAAAAGAAGTAAGTATGCTACAAAATCCGAGAACTAAAATAATATCCAATAACTGACGTGTTTTGTTTGTTATCGATAAACTAAATTAATGCAAACTTTGAAGTTTTTCTCAGTGTTATTAATTACTAGGAAAGGGGGAATTAATTCTTGTGTGTTTAGAAGAGTTATTTTATGTTACTCAATCATATTTAAAATAGAATAAAATGTTTGTCTTTCACGTGATGACTTCGATTAATTTTTTTTAATTTAAAATATTTTTTCTACATAGTCTTAAATTTTTAACTGATTAAATTAATTTTAATTAGTTGAATATTGCAATCTTTGGAAATTTATCAATGGGCTAAATATTAAAGTAATAAGGGAAAATATTTAAAACTCACGAACTGTTTAACCCTAAAGCATATCCATCACATCAGTGAAAAGTGCAATCTGGTTTCTTTTATCTGCTTGTATATAATAAAAATTCCACTATACTTTCCATTCGCTGAAAACTATATATATAAATACAAGAGAGCAACTTACATTTAAACATTTTTAATATTCATTAATATTAACTTTTTAAACATAATAAGACTTTTAAAACTTTAAAACATTCTGTAAAAGAGCATTTTAAAAAAATATTTATGCTGTAATTCTCTGTGCTAGAAAATGTTTCTTAAGTCAGGCTTTCAAAGTCGAAATACCTTTTGCAACATATGTTTTCTGTCAGCAGATTTAATATGCCCTTTTGCGGTCAAATTAATCATCAGTGAACTGGGAATTACTCAAACTTCCCTGCATTCAAACGTGATTCTCTGAAATTTTCATTCCTGTTATAAATCTTCAATTTGAACAGAAACGATTTTAACAAACGAAATGAACTACATGTATTCCGATTTCTTAAAGTGTAAACTTCAGTATTTAACATTTACCTTCGAGTTATCCTTTTTCGTTTCTAAAAGTGTTAAATTCTTGTAATAATACACATTCTCCTATTTCAATAATTCAAAGTTCATTCAACAAGATATGATTATTTTTTAGAAGTGGGTTTAAAAACAATTTTTTTAATTTATTCTAAAAATAAAATATTTCATCAAAATGGCATTTTATGTTGTTGCTTGAAAAAATGAAAAAAAAACAAGTTCCTGAGCATCATAAAAATTTTGTAGGAATTGGAATATAACCGTTATTAAAATTCCTCTTCTTTGTTGAATTTATGTAAATAGGTTAATAAATCGATTATGATGGAGTAGTGGTATTTTTTTTTCTTAGGAGAAGGGTGGTGAAAGATTTCTTTAAAAAACCTTACTCAATTGTCACTAATATACTGTTAATCCCTAGAATAAATATATAGAATAGTTATAGAAGTTAAAGCCAAGTACTGAAATAGAAACTAAAGTTCCTACTACTCGTATAATTCTAGACAAAAAATCATGGAGTCTACAAATACATATAATTTTGTTATACGAATAATTATGGTGTTGCGCTTCATAATGTCTAACTTGTGAAAAATCATTGTGGTAATCTATGACAGTTTAATGTGAACACTAAATGAAAATTTTTGAATCTGACTTTAAAGAAGATTATTTCTATGTTTGGACCTTCAAAACCAAAGTACTGTGTAAATAAAGATCATTTGATCTCGTGTAATACAAAATAAAATTTACTGTTATTTACATAATATGTGTAAATCGTTAAAAGAGGTATAGTTATCTACCTAAATTCAAATGTTTGCAAGTATCTTGAAACTGTTGTAAACTTGACCCGTAAGGACCCACTACCTTTAACATGTTTGCGTTAGATATCTCCTCCACTTTTGAAATATTTTTGGAGGGTTACGTCACTAGTTAAACCTTGTTTGTGTATCTACAAACCTGCTGTGAACGTCACACTGAGTCCCGAACTCTAAGAGACAGTGAGAGAGTTTAACCAATCACCACGTCTAAATATATCACAAATAATTTAAAATCCCACAACATTTAAGCTAGAGAAATTGGAAGAATCTAAACTTTGACGTATTATTTGACAAAACTATAAGCATTTTATTAAAAAAAATAGATCATGATTGCGGAAATTGTAACTCTTTTGTAAAGTCTCTTCGCCAAAAGTTTCTTTCATTTATTTTAATTCCAAACGTCTTGTATAGATGGCAGCATGAGCAACTGATATTCAATCAAAAGTTTGTCCATGGGAACGAAACAAAAAAACTTAAATATAAACTACAAAAATTTCAACTGAAACTAATCTATTTACCTAACTGTAAATTGATTTATAATATTTCGTATATATTAAATTAAATATGCATGTAAATAAAAACAAAATTACAACTTCATAATCTGTTCAGATTACTGATAAAATTTCAATTAAGTCAAATCATATTTTTTTAAAATAGAAAATAAACACTATATGCAAATATCTATAAAAATATTATTTTATAATCAATGATAAATAACACAGTTAGTTTTCAATAGGACGGATTTCTAATATTATTAATTCACATTTTAATGAAACAATTCATTACGATTATATAGTTTTGATAATTTCAGATAACTTACAAACCTAAAACTGCCTTTGATGGTTTTCATAAAACTTTTATACTTTGAATATATTTTAAGTAAATTTCTTTTTATTTATTTTTTTTTAAATTGCAGTTGGCATACTTTGTTACTAGACCATACCTTATACTACGCTTCCCTCTTCACTTCTCATGCACTTCACTTTAGTGCTGCCATCTGCTGTATATTTAACAAAGTAATAACCGTTCAAATGATTATATTTTTGTTTTATATTTATATTTACGTTTATTTGCTGTTATTTTACTTTTCTTTTGAGTTCAAACTAACTGTGTTAATTATCATTGATTAAAAAATAATATTTTTATAGATATTTGCATATAGTGTTTATTTTTCTAAGTAATAAACGTTCAAATGATTATATTTTTATATTTATATTTACATTTCTTTGCTGTTATTTTACTTTTTTTTTGCGTTCAAACTAACTGTGTTATTTATCATTGATTAAAAAATAATATTTTTATACATATTTGCATATAGTGTTTATTTTTCTATTTTTTAAAATATATGATTTGTCTTAATTTAAAATTTTATCAGTAATCTGTACAGATTATGAAGTTGTAATTTTGTTTTTATTTACATACATATTTAATTTAATATATACGAAATATTATAAATCAATTACGCAAATTTTTCAATGCCGCAAATCAAAAACCGTACATTTTTTTAATAGTATTGGTACTATAATTTGCAGATCGTAATTTTCCTGCTATAGCACATAAATAAAAGCAGCAAAAACAAATAAAAAGCTGGATTTACAATTTTCAAAACTATTGAAAATTGTTGTAAAAAATACCAAAACTACTGTTCCGATTTTAATGAAATTTGATATGTACATACATTGATACTATACAAAACAAATAACTATTCAATAATTGTAATACACACGCATGATCGTGCGTAACACTCGTTGGAGTAGGAAGGTATGAAACAGCGGTTGCAGAATAAAAAATAAAGAGGGTTATTAGATGGGTTAATAAGGGATATGGTCCCCTCTTACAGATATACAGGTCTCGCAGCATGATTTCATACTTGAAATAAGGCAATTTATCATTTCCTGCGGCAATTGGTCCCACTCGTTCAGCAACGCTGTTTTCATTCCCTGGGTGGTTCTCGGAGGGGGTTGCGAGTTGTAATTGCCCTCCCCAGAGCCTCCCAGACATGCTCTATAGGGTTAAGGCCTGGAGATCTGGCTGGCCAATCCATCCGGCGAATATTCTCACTCTCTAGAAACTCGTAGACCAGAAGAGCTCAATGTGGCCTCGCGTTATCGTCCATTAAAATGAACTCAGGGCCAACTGCATCCCTGAAAAGGCGAACATAGGGCTCCAAGACCTCATCCCTATACCTCACACCAGTCACAGTGCCTCTGTCAAAGACATGGAGAGGTGTGCGGCCATCCCACATGATGCCTGCCCAGACCATTAAACCTCCTCCGCCATAATGTTCGATTTCGCGGACATTGGAGGGTAGGTAGCGGGTCCCTGGTTCTCTCCATATGAACGTACGGTGAGAATAGGTGTTTAGGCTGAACCGGGACTCATCAGTGAAGAGAACGGTCGCCCATTGATCCATACTCCAATCTCTATTCTCTCTGCTCCATAATAAACGGATTCTCCTGTTCGTAGAAGTGAACGGGACGCAAACAGCAGGTCTTCATGCAAACAACCCTCTCTCATGAAGTCTTTTCGAAACAGTCACCCTTGATACACGGGTTCCTGTGCCTGCATACAAGTCACGAGAGAGCTGAGAAGCTGTAGCACTTCTGTTACGCCTCGCTATAATCGATAAATGGCGATCTTCTCTGGACGTCGTGGCTCTTGGACGACCTTGCCCAGGATTTCTCTCGGTGGATCCGGTATCCTGGAACTGTTTCCATAAGTTACACACGACGCTGGGCGCTAAATTGAACTCTCTACAAATTTGGACTTGAGATTGGCCTGCTTCTAGCCTCCCCACAATTCGCCACCTCATTCTATCATGTAAACGTTGGTGGCTACTCATTTTTACTGTTACAATTTGAAATTAACCGATTGCTGCAAAATAACACCATCTATTAACCCATTTTTTATGTTTATTCTGCAACTGCTGTTTCATACCTTCCGACTCCAAATAGTGTTACACACGGTCATGCGTGTGTATTACAATTATTGAATGGTTATTTGTTTTGTATTGAATCAATGTATGTACATATCAAATTTCATTAAAATAGGTACAGAAATTCTAGAGATAATCGACCAAGTCTTCAAATTCTCTTAATTTCTTACACCAGTGTGTGTATATATATATATATATATATATATATATATATATATATATATACACACTGCTCAAAACAATTAGGAGAGCACATGGTTTTAACGAAATTACGCAAATACTAACACCGATAAGTAACATAAAATAAATCATCCATAATTTAAAGCCTAGCAGGAAACAGAAGATAAAAACTTCATATGCAAATCAAAGTTCATGGTGTCAAAAACCTTAAAAAGAACATAAGGGCGGAAATCGGGATGTTGCAGAAACGTCTGTTTCACTGCCTTAACTGTGAAATTCGATTGCTCAGTTATTCTTTTTGAGAAAAGGTGACTTGAAAATGTCTCAACGACGTGATTTACCGGAATCCATGGCATGGCGTATTATAGGCAGACTTGAATACGGACAAACACAACGTAGTTCGCTGACGCTGTTGGAGTCGTCAGAAGTGTCGTTGCAAGGCTGTGGAATCGATTCCAAGAAACAGGGAATGTTAGACGTCGACCAGGGCAAGGTCGGCCACGCACCAGTACAGCAACTGATGACCGGTACATACTGTTAACAGTTCATCGAAAAAAACAGAAAATGCTACTCAGCTGCAAAGACAGTTGCTCTTAGCAACAGGACGAAGGGTGTCCAGCCAAACAGTACGTAATAGGCTTCATCTCTATGCACGTCGGCGAATGATCTGCATTCCGTTGACCTCACGCCACCGTGATACCCGAAGAAGATGGGTTGCTGAACATCGAGATTAAGAGCAACATGATTGGAGGCAAGTGCTGTTTACAGACGAGTCCCGATTCTGTCTGGAGTGTGACACCCTACGTGTTTTGGTATGGAGGGAAAGGGGCACTCGAAATAACCCCACATTCGATCGTGAAAGGTCACAATACAGACGAGCTGGTTTTATGGTATGGGTGGAATCAGCATAGGTGGACGTACGGACCTGCATATTATTCGGAATGGTACTTTGACGGCCCGAAGGTATGCAGACGAGATACTGAGACCTCATGTCATACCTTACGCTACAGCCATTGGAGATTCCTTTGTTTTCCAGCAAACTTGGAGCTGTATGCGGTCTGCCATTATCATGCTGTAAAACAAAGGAATCTCCAATGGCTGCAGCGTAAGGTATGACATGAGGTCTCAGTATCTCGTCTGCATACCTTCGGGCCGTCAAAGTACCATTCCGAATGATATGCAGGTCCGAACGTCCACCTATAATGATTTCACCCCATACCATAAAACCAGCTCGTCTGTATTGTGATCTTTCATGAGCGAATGTGGGGTTATTTCGAGGGCCCCTTTCCCTTCATACCAAAACACGTCGGGTGTCACACTCTAGTCTGAATCGGGACTCGTCTGTAAACAGCACTTGTCTCCAATCATGGTGCTCCCAATCTCGATGTTCTGCAGCCCATCTTCTTCGGGCCGCACGGTGGCGTGAGGTCAACAGAATGCAGACCATTGGCCTACGTGCATAGATACTTCCCTGATGAAGCCTATTACGTACTGTTTGGCTGGACACCCTTCGCCCTGTTGCGAGCAACTGTCTTTGCAGCTGAGTAGCATTTTCTGTTCTGTTTCGAAGAGCTGTTAACAGTATATACCGGTCATAAGTTGCTGTAGTGGCACGTGGCCGACCTTGCCCTGGTCGACGTCTAAAAGCCTAACATTCCCTGTATCTTGGAATCGATTCCACAGCCTTGCAACGACACTTCTCGCGATTCAAACAGCGTCCGAGACACTACGTTGTGTATTCAAGTCTGCCTATAATACGCCATGCCATGGATTCCGGTAAATCACGTTGTTGAGACATTTTCAAGTCACCTTTTCTCAAAAAGAATAACTGAGCAATCGAATTTCACAGTTAAGGCACAGTTAAGGTAGAGTTTGAAACAGACGTTTCTGCAACATCACGATTTCCGCCCTTGTGTTCTTTTTCTGGTTTTAGACGTCATGAACTTAGATTTGCACATGAAGTTTTCTTCTTCTGTTTCCTGCTAGGCTTTAAATTATGGATGATTCATTTTATGTTACTTATCGGTGTAAGTATTTGCGTAATTTCGTTAAAACCATGTGTTCCCCTAATTGTTTTGAGTAGTGTATATGTGTGTGTGTGTGTGTGTGTGTGTTTGTTTTTTTGTTTGTGTACATACATAAATATATTTATTCCGTATTTTATTTAATTTAGAACTATTTTAATCAGAATTATTGAAATATTCTACGTTTTAACAAATTTCATTCGATGCACTATTATAAACTTAAAATTGCATCAAAAGTCTGACACTGAATACTAGCTAATCAGAACTAAATTTCTTCAACGGAAAATAAGAAGTTATTTTTTCCAAATTATTTCAGGAGAAACCGGGGAATATCTATTCCGTAAAATAACAGAATTAATTTTCCGTTGAAATTAATCTCTCTCAGAGTAACTGCTTTCTGGAACTGCAAATCGTTGTTCTTGATGACGTCATTAACGACATTACATTCCTCGACATGAGACACTCGCCAACATTTTATAATTAGAAATAATAAGCGATTTTAAGTATGTTGTTCTTCTGTAATAATCTAGACGCCGGGTACTGTAATTCTTGTATTAAATGAAACATTTTTATGGTAATATCAAGGCAGACGAAGTAGCAGTATGTAAAATTCGTATTAGTTCATCTGTTTTTTTGTCTCAATATATATTATATGCAACTTGTAATATTGGCCCAATTCTATAAATCATAAGAGAAAAATATAGTAATGAATATTTTGTTTTTAATTTATTAAAGAAGGAAACATACACAGAAGCAAATTTTAACCCCATTTTAAAACTTTTATGTCATTGGCCTTATACTGAAAGTTTACTACAGCAAATGTACGAATTGAATAAAAAAATTCAGGTAGTCTCTTCAACGAAACTTCCGTGGGTTATTAACGTAGGATTACTTATCGTTGTTTACCTCTTTTCTATGTATATATGTATATATGTGTTTTTTATTTATATATATATATATATATATATATATGTGTGTGTGTGTGTATCTATATATATGTACGTATGTATATAGATGTATGTCAAAATTTTGACGAATTTTGGTACTTTTCTATTTAACTGTTTACTGCTTGCCCAAGCGATACAGGCTGGGTTTGACACGCTGCCAAAATTACAAATCGCGACGACGGACGGTTTTAGCGTCTGAAATTTTGCTTTCCTGAGGAACATTACGGAGGAACGTAATCCTATGTTAAAATACGCTTTTAAAATTATAATCCTGGTGTTCAAGTTATTAAAGATCTGTTAACTAACGAATGGAAAGAAGTAAGTTCTAACAAAGAGTTTCTCAAAACTATATGGGCCTGAAAACTTAAAATCTAAAATATTACACATGTTTCTACGATACGGAGTGTTCTCAGGCTATGTAGTGCAGGATATACATGACTTGCAAAAAAAAAAAAAAAAAAAGAACAACATACTAATAACATTGATGCTTTCCGAAAATACCACTCGGTATCATTTGGAAAGAATATTTCAGATAATAACTCTATTCGTCATGCAAGAAAGAGGCACTCAGAGACCATTTAACAAGAAATATTGAAAACAATATCTTAGCATACTACAAGAGACATCTCACTAAGATCACTGATCCAAAGCTGTGACTATCGAAAGAGATCATACAGAACCCCCAGGAAAGTTTGTATTTTCATCTCGTAATCATCTGGTAAAAATTAAATGTGAATGGCCTTTATATAAGAAGAAAACCAGTCAGTATATTAACTATTTAAGGAAAAAGAATTACCTAAAATTACACAAGCTGATGAAAAAAAATTTTGGTATCCAACTAAGGCATCTGGAACAAAAAAAAAATTTAAGGTTTAGTATAATAGTCACAGACTCTCAAAGAGAGTCCATCATGAAAAATTTCTGAAACACAATATGGACCTGAAATATCGTCGAAAAGGAATGCTCTTATCGCTTTTTAAATGGACAAAGTTTTATTTCTGAACTATAATACTCATAACTTTAGGTGGAAACAAACCAACTCGATAGCGGTTTACAGGTAATTTACAGCATTGTTTGGGGATGCACTGTGACTAGATTTCCTGTAATAAAATAACTTTCATCCCCAGTGCAAGTGCACTGTAGCCTCTTTGAAATAAAAAACTGGATTATTAATCATGAAAAGGGGAAAATTTGGAGTTACTTATTTGTGAGGTGTGTATGCATACATTTTAGTAAAGCTACACTTATAAGATATATCGCGGGAAGAATTTTTAAATATCCTATGCAAAATGAACTCTATAAATTACCATGCTTGTCGTTAATTTCAGCATATCAATTTACAGATAAACTTTATTGGTATCAGATACCAAGTATCCAAAATAATTTCTCAGAACTTTCCCAATTTCTCCAGCATTCTCTTAGGACGCAGTTCGAGAGGAATGGTTTCTGAAATGAAACTCCTTGGTTTAAATGTTACAACTGAGTTTTGAACTTTTTTTTAAACTTTTCTCATTTTCTAAGTAAACCCTCTTATCATGCTTTTTAGAAATACGAAGGGATTATCTTCCCGAGAAAAATATGTTAACCATCAAATTACCATTAAGTTTTCTCCGGATACCTTACTGTTACTATGTTTTGAAGTTAGCTAAAGTTGCACATAACACAAAATATGTAAAATATACGAAATATATAGTGTGTTAGTCGTTTGCCGATGATATATACCTTAAAGCAAAGTAAATTAAATTATTCAGCATTTTTCTCTCTTTTTAGTGTCCCTTTTACTGTAATATATCCCTTTTCGAGAGTATTAAACACGTGACTTTATTAAAGCCCTGGTTCGCTCACAAGGGTCATTCCTAGAAAATATTTAAGTAATATTAAACATAGATTCAAAATCTTGACTATGATCCACTAAGTATTTTACTCATTAACCTTTTAAATAGCTATTTATCACTGCAATGTATCATATTCACAGCCTAGGTAAACAGCTACGACCCAAGAAATCTAACGGAGCTATCGGCGAATGATGGACGATGCCTTATAATCCGAGACACCCCCTTAATCGTCTGCATCTGGAAGATCACGACTATGCCCCACGAGGTCTGGTGAAACATTAATCGTTCTATGGTTGTCAGAACCTCTTTAGGACTGGCAGAAGATCCAAATCGCAGATTACAGAACACGGTTGTTCCTCTCTTTTCTTTTGCTATTGTTCAGCTGTGGTTTTTCGCTTTACATTAAGAACGGAGCGAAAAGTTGAATATTAAGAAAAATTTGCCCATAAATCAATGAAATTTTAGGTCAAACGTGCAATCTTATGCAAATTGATGATGTTACGTTACTTGTTATAAGTTTATCTCGGGATATTTTAAATAATAGCTCCATTGTTACATTCCCGTAAAGTATTCTTTCGAAGAATTTTTCTTCCTAAATTAATTCTTTAAACATAAAAACGAGCAGCGATCGTTCCAAAGAATACTTCTCTTCACCATTTGCGACGGAGAAAAGCGGTCTGTCACATTAGGCTCTATAATTATTAACTATTATTTTACTGCATTACAAGCTAAGAAAACTTTTTGTGTTGTTTACAAAATCCATTATTTTAAGTATTTATGTCGAATTCGATACAATCCATAAGTTTATGAAATCCATATGAAATAGTTCTGCCTTAAAATTCTAAGAATGCATCCTATTTTCTGTATCGTGCAAGCCTCTGAAAAGGTGCAGTTTTTCTTGATTTAAAAGATAACAATGCATTTATGCGGACCAAATTAAATAAAATTTAGTGACATTGATGGATTGTTGTTGAATAAACTAGAGTGGCTCTTAAAAAAAGTGAGTCTGAATATCCTCAATCTTCTTTTTGAAACTTTCATGGACTTTTCTGTATTGTACATACTTCTCAAAATGGTACACTTTTTCTTGATTTAAAAGATAACAATGTTTTTAAGTAGTTTATTAATAAAATAAAATTTTATGAATATTCATGGATTGTTGTTGAATAAACATGAGTGGCTCTTAAACAAATTGGTTTCGAAATCCTTAATCTTCTTTTTGAAACTTTCATGGACTTTTAAAAGTCAAGCTAGATTGGTAGCAATGGATTATTCCAGTTTTATAGATGGCTGAAAAAACTAAACTAAACTCATGGCGCAACAGTCCATGTGGACCAAGGCCGGTAATTTCCATCTCCGCTTTCTTGGACCGTGGGCTTGGGTGCCATACAGCATATGTTTCAGTCAGGTAGTCAACTTGACGCGGGACCCCCAGATTTTGTTCCCAAGCATGCTTGGTCCTAATTTTATCGACCCACTCAAGGAATGAAAGGCCGTGTCGACCTTGTGCAGTTGCAGGATTTTATAGATGGTAGATGGCATTTAAACATTTTGAAATACAAACTTATAAAAAAAAAAGTGAAAATGACTAATTTATAGCTATATTTTTGAGTTTCTAATTGATATACTTTCTGTCCTGTTTATAGTGAGAAATTTTTTAAACCAATAAACATAAGGGCCTTGTTCATATTGCTTTTGGTATGGGAGCTTCAGCGTTAAAAATGTTAACCATTAACACAGTTCAACGCAATGATGTCAACAGTAGCGTTGAAGTTGACTCAAGTTCAGGATACGCTCCCAAAGCAATGTAAATAAGGCCTAGCATTGTTATTGTTGTTCGGTTGGTGTAATTTGGAAAGAATACTTGAATAAATACATAACAGCTTTCTTTAGCTTCACTGCTTTTACCTGTTTGATCCATATTGGGTATAATGCTTGAATATGGGGTATAATGCCAATATGGGATATAATGCTTGAAATAACATTATTGGAACATTTTAAATAGGTTTTTTCCCCTTTATCTAGCAAAAACCCTGAATAAAGTGTTAGTATTCAAATTATTTCTGGTACTTGAAATTTCGAGTTCCGAATATAGATTGCAGCCAGGCCCTGATTTTCCATTAGGTCTGGTAAGCCCGGGCCTAAAGGCCTCAGTATGTTGGGGGCCCCAAAAAAATTTTAATTTTAAAAGGACAAAAAGAAAAAATTCCACATTCAAATTAAAGAACATTTTACCTTTTTTAATAGCAATTTTTTATATATCCTTTCAAATTTGATTGATTGATTGGTTCATCGTGTATAGTTATATGTATAGTTCATCATATGTATGTTATAGTGTATATAAGGGATTAATAAGTTTTTCTGGTTGCATTGTATTGGTTTTGACATGTTGTATTGCTTTTTGTTATTTGATAATGTTCTAGGCTTCTACGCTTGAAATAGCCAATTATTGGTAAAATGGTACTTTCACAATGATTCATGATTATTTTTTTTTTGTGTCTCAATTTGGGAAATTTTACGCCCCCATCCCGAGTTGTGCCTATAGACAAGAATTTTCTAAATCGGGCCCTGATTACAGCTACATCATCATCTTATATACCCGGAATTATATGGTTGCGTTTTGAAAGAAGGGATTTAATGGTCATCATCATTTATCAATTTGAACCCGTTTAAACTTTAAATATAAAGCACTTAATTCCATTCGTCAGCTTTAATCAGGAACTGTACAACCCCTGTTAGACACTGGAAAATAATTTTCGAATTTTGAAAGAAAGCTGATCATGCCATGCATAGATAAACGCAAGGGTAGAAACGGCGCAATTAATTTAATGGATAAGCGGGTCAATTTTAATTCTTAGATAAATACTTCGTAGTAATCAAAAAATATATATATATACCTGATTTCTTAAAAGATATCTTGCTTTACAAGCATCCCATAATTCATTTTGATCCCATTACACGTATTGCTATACTGAAAAACTTTTCTCACAACACTTTGAAGAAACTAGCATTGATTCATCCGGCCAAACTACAAAATAGAGATTACGGCACTACATCAATAGAATCTAATAAAAGAGCACTTCAATACAAGCGAAATCCTATATGTGGCTCATGAGTATTATAATCTAGCTAAGCTCATCTATCATGTTCAATCTGTTTTTATAGAAGTAATATTAGGGAATGCAGCAATTATTTTTAGCATAAAAATTACCATATATTGAATAATTAATTATTGAGTACATGTTTTTCTTGTAAGTTACAGCAAGCTTTCAGTGCATCAACTTTGTATTACTGGTAAAACAATGTAGAAACTACTTGAGAAGCGATGAATTTTATGTTGATAATTGGTAAATTTTATAATTTCACGGTTAAATTTTCTGCAGAATGCAGTACAACGAAACAGTCCCGAAATAACAGTCCCGATGTGTCTTTCTTTGGTAATTTTTAACTAATTATTGATAACATGGACAATAATCAAATTTTAATAATTTTGAGTACTTAAAATTTTATTGCATTTTTATTTACATTTTATTATTTACATTTTCTCATTCAATTTTACAATATATATATATATATATCTATATCTATATATATATATATATATATATATATATATATATATATATGTGTGTGTGTGTGTGTGTGTGTGTGTGTGTGTGTGTGTAGCATACCGGCCCGGCACCATTGGATCGATGAACGGAACCGGCATGCGACAGTGGGGAAAATCTCCGGCCAAGGCCGCAAAAGGCCTTGGTGGGTCTTTTAAAACTTCCTGTGGTCATAATCAAGTGACCCTTGAACTCTTGCATTTATTGGACAGAGGGCCCCAGGCCAGTTTTCCGGGATCGAGTCCCGTGGCCGTTATATAACGTTTGGCACCCGCGATATTGGGGGTTTGAAGGGATTATATGTCGATTACCTAAGTAGTTTTTAGGTTACGCTCCAATCCTTTGTTCTTAAAACCGAACTGCGCAATTAACTTTACGCCCAAGGGAATTTGAAAGAAAATTTAGAAATAAGTTAAGGATTTGGGGTTTTTGTATGTTATATATATATATATATATATATATATATATATATATATATATATATATATATATATATATATATATATATATATATCTGTGTGTTTATGTTAGTTACACAGTATCAAATCTCCATATAAAATTACGGTATAATTCTTCTACAAATATTAAAATAGCTACAAAGTCATTAAATGATTTTAACATTAAAAGCATTTTTTATGCTGTAAAATTAGGCATTGTAATATAAAGTATTCTCATACTCACGCCAAATGATACATTTAAAAGTATGCACCCATATGAGAGTGATAAAAATTTATTTTCTTTAAATTATGGTAAAATGAGAAATTTTAACTATACTTAAATCAGTATTGAAATTATTCTAAAATAAAGGGCAAAGGTAACGAGAAGGTTTTTACACTTGAGTGATGATTTAATTTTATTGTTTACTTAATAAAATAGAAAAAAAGTTCCTCCCAAACATACCGACTTAAGTATTTTAATTTTAATCTGTAATATTTGTGGAAAGGTTTATGAATTAAAAAATACTCCACATAATCAAGCCTGCATATAAATGCTATTTACAACAAAAATTACATAAAATTATATGCATTAGAATTGCGAAATAAGCTCTAAAAAATTTAAACTCTAACTGGATTCTACCTGTAAGCTGAACCTCATAAAAACTATCTTCCGATCGATCAAGTTCATAATAAATAGACATGACATCTAATTCTTTTGAAATATCCTATGTAATTGTATCTTCACCATCAGTCTTTAACGTTTTAAAAAGGGGGTTCTTAAACTAGAACCGCAGATAAATTTTTCTTGTATTATTCATGCAAGGCATGTATGCGTGACAGCGGAAATGCATAGCTCTAAGCTTAAATTACAATGGAACGTTTAGAATATTAATGATTGCAATAAAAAGTTTCAATTTCAATACTACAGGGGAAATTAAATACATCAGATGTTAGCAGCTCACTCGCAACATCTATCCACGTCTTTAGTGGCAAATAATTGCTGTCAATCACCATCATCAATGTCAAGGAACAAAATGACCGCATTAATTATTGTGCATCAGCAAGACAGCAAAATCATTACAGCAATTCTTGTACAGAACGAAAGGGTCCATTTTCTCCTTACACTGTAATTATTAATGCGGTGTTTCTTGAAACCGAACTACAAATTGTGGTTATCAAACTCAAACTTCTTTTAACAAGTCTTGATGTTTCATTAGTATAACTAGGATTCAGGACAGGGATGTGTAGCTCCACGTCCTGAATCCACGTACTGTGAACTCCTGACTCAGTGATTTTGTTGGTTTCTGAAATATTTTTTATGTGAATAAATTGGCAACACTGTTTTCCTAATGAAAACGATTTTTTATTCCATTTGTAAAATGAGACGGCGGGAGATGGAATAAAATACGTTCCTGTGTAATAGTCATGTTTTGTGCAGTGATTTCAGTGTTTGTATTGTGTAAACTTCGACGAAGTTTTATTTAATACCTTGATAATATTTTTGTAACCCCAATGAGTTACAGATCTCATTACGGTTACAACAATACTATCAATGTTTAAAGCTCTTAAAGTTTACTTTTTTTTAAAATTCTGACAAAGATTTTATATAAGAATTTTCTCTGCATTGAAATTTTATAATCGATTGAGGATGAGTTAAAATAAAAACTCAACAGAAATCCTTAGAACTTTATATACCTGTAGAATAGGTTCTTTCCTTATAATTATCTGCTTATAATATTTATTTTAATTCATTAGCATTTGGATATTTAATTTTTATTTGAATTGATTTATTAGACAATCAAGACATCGTAGCTCATAAATGGGGGAGGGGCGTCAATTTCACAACTGAGTATAAGATTTTATGTATTGGGTCCTCCCAAAAAAATGCAGAATTTTGGAATTGGCTAAATTGAATTGTGCATTATTGTGTAATCGTGGTAAATAGGTGGCAGACGAGTTTACTGCTGTACGGTGCAGATGTGGTTTTGACAAAATTATTAACTTGAATCATGAAAGAGTCTGAACCTCATATTAAACATGTTTTCTATATTTTGGAAGTTACACCAGGGCCGCAACGCAACAACAGCAGCAACACAAACGGCCCAAGAATTATGGTTTAGACACTATAGGCGCGAAAAATGCCCCAAAAACTGAAGCGTTTGACTGATGACATATCCTCCATATCCTCGCTATCTCGCACATTATTCAGATAACCATCTTTTTCGGAGTCTCCAAATCCATATTAATTGGAAACAGTTTTTTTCTTTACAGAAGATGATGTCCGAAGAGAACTAGATGCATTCTTTAGCGCTAAACCTAAAGATTTTATTGCCAGGGAATCCAAAATTTAAAATTAAGATGGGAAGAATCAGAAAATATTACTGACAAATGCATTTCAGATTAAAATTAAACAGACAATTTTTTTTGTTTTATTTCAAAAAATACCTCTAAAATACTGCATTATTTATGGGATGACCCAATGCATAAGAAGTTTTTCGAATGTATTCATACCGCATATTTATTATGTGCGTCCCTTTTTGGGGTTTGTAAAGGTGTGAAGCGGTTGCATGTCCCAAAGATGTCACCCCGGGGGTAGGGGTAGGAATCCGGTATGAATTCAGATGGCTCCAAGGGGTACAGCATTATTTATGGGATGACCCATTGCATAAGTTTTTCGAATGCATTCATACCGCATATTTATTATGTTCGTTCTTTTTGGGGGTTTGTAAAGGTGGGAAGCGGTTGCATGTCCCCAAGATGTCACCTCGAGGGTGTGGGTGAGTGCTCAGTATGAGTTCAGATGCCTCCAAGGGGTGATGATGGTTCACCTACGCGGCTCTCCCTTCATAAGAAACCAGCAATTTCACCGTGTACAGTGGTCAAATGTCGAAAGACAAAAGTGTTTGTCGAATTGGAGGAAATAAAATGTGTAAAGTTCTTAACAGCATTTTTTTCTTATAGAATTCATATCCGAATTGAAAACAATCCAAATGTATGTCTAAAATGTGTATATGAGCTAACTGATATATATATATATATATATATATATATATATATATATATATATATATATATATATATATATATATATATATATATCTATGTATATAATATATATATATATATATATATATTTATTTTTAATCCATCAATTCACATATGTGCTTATAAGCACATAAAAAGTTGCATGTATCACACAACATTCCTTTCAATAACGTCATAACTCAAAAAACATGATTTTTGAGGAAAGTGATTTTAAAGTTTAAAAATATAATAAAATTAACTAAAAATAAATATTAATTCTGCTCTTTAGCGGCTAAATATTGAGCGTGAGATATGACGATCTTAGAGGGATATACTATTCTTTCGGGGCATTCTGAAAACAGGCATATTAAAAAAATCGGGGATTTTTGAGATATGACGTTGTTGAAAGGCCATACCGATAGGCAAAGGTAAAAGTCTACAAATCAAATGCACTAAATAATCTCAATAGTTACAAAATTGATGTTTTGTGATCTTGAAACACCATTAAAAATATGGGAATTTTTTTTTTAAATATGTGTAGAGCCTTTTTGGGACTTTAGTACATGAGAAATATAAACAGTAGAGCGAAACACTACTAAAGCTTTCCAAATTTTGAAGAAAATTTAAGTCGTTGCTTTGAAAAAGCTATTCATTGTAATGTCGTAACATATCGTTTTGTATATGTAACAACACACGCAAGTTACATTAAAAAAGGCAGATCTCAACTAGATATAATCAGTTTAAATGGCACAAAGCCGGTACCTAGCGTATATCAAATATCTGTTGAACTTAATGTTAAATGATTGATTTAAATATCTACAGTTTCTGGATACCGGTAAGTTTATTCTAAAGAGAGGGAACTGAAATTTTATATAAATATTTTATCTCTGCCATCGCCTGTTTGAGGTACTGATCTTTAGGAATTTCAGCACCACTTAACACAAAACCAGGAATCTTTAAGTCGATAACAATAGCTATTTCAATCATGTACTAGTGGAAAGCAACCTTTTAACATTTAAATCCAAGAATCGTAGTCAAAGCTCACAGTGTATTATATATATATATATATATATATATATATATATATATATATATATATATATATATATATATATATATATATATATATATATATATATATATATATATATAAATATATATATATGTATGTATATATATATATATATATATATATATATATATATATATATATATGTATGTGTATATATATATATATATATATATATATATATATATATATATATATATATATATATATATATATATATATATATATATATATATATATATATATATATATATATTCCTCAAATTCGTAGCCGAACGATGGCCGCATGGCTAAGGCGCTGGCATTCGGTACCGGAGTCTGTGGGTTCGAATCCCACTCTTGGCATGGATGTTTGCAGCTGTTCGGAACCGGCTTTAAGCACTAGGTCCCAGTCTAATTAGCCCTCGAGTAGCTAAAGTTGACCGTAGTGCTCCAAACCAAACCAATCCTCAAATGTAAAAGCACTTGTCGTTTCTAGACATTCGCCCGAGTGTGAATTACTGAGCAGACAATTCTTTGCAGACACCAGACCAGTAGTGGTCAACATCGAATGCTGACGGACACACACCGCAAGACTGCTGGCCAATCATTTAAGGGCGCAACATATAGGCGGCCAGCACTACCCCCTACAAGCCGGTCCCGTAATTTAGAACCGAGTCAAGTGACGAGACCGGAACACTTGACCCCGCACCTACTGATGTAAATACAAAGTGTTATAAGAATTTCTAATTAGTATTTAAAACCCAGAAGGTGTTAAAGTATTTTGAATTTTAAAATACGTACTAACTTCTAATTAGGATTTTATTGTATAAAGAAGTCCAGTAAAAATGATGCGAGAAATGTCAAAAAACAAGCAGTAATAAACGTGAAGTTGGTATCAAAAAATGCATCTCAGCAGTTGACATGTCATCCACCCTTGATGGAGATGATGTAAAAAGAAAGATGAAAAATATGCATAGCAAGACTCAAAATGTATAAGCTCTAACGAAGCCTAACGTGTTCGGATTAAAAGAAAAATTGTATTTTGTCAAGTTCAAAAATAGACAATGTATCCTTTTTGTGAATGACCTGAAAAACTGGTGTTCCTGTGTGCATTCTCCGAACGCATTTTGGAACATCTTTTCGAATAAAGCGTTTTATTTCTGTTTTACGTGTCGGCTATTTACGTTATCAAAACGGCTTCCAGTTTGTAATTTGAAACGATTTTTACACTTTAATAGCTAAGTTATGATAATTAAAATACTGCATCAGTATCTATTGAAAATAAATAAATCAAATTACTAGCTGGTAGAAGTTAAGGTGCCTTAAAATACACTTTTAACTTATTTTTATACTGAGATCCGGGAATAAACCCAACCGAAGGTTATAAGTCCAGAAATTCAATTTTCCTCACTTACTTTCTCTCTCACAAGGTGTATGACTGATTATATCGAACCACAGGAATGCCAATGTGGCTTAATTTTGGAAGAACGTAGGCCCTTTTACCTTGAATGTTATCAGAAGCCGTTCAGAGTTCAGACCACCCAAAATGTTTAAATCTTTAAGGGTTCCTCCTCTATTCTATGTTATTGAGAAAAGTTTTAATGAATAAATAAATATTTTTTTAAAATTTAAACCTTAGTTTTAAACTCAAATGGTACATGACTACAAATTATCTTGACCTATTCAGTCATACATACTTATAAAATTATAATATGTGTGTGTGTGTGTATGTATATATGTCGTGCTCAAAGGGAAAGTGGTGTAAGTCACATTTACAACTTTTTTTAGTTGAGGTCCAAAATGTAATCTCCATGTTCAATTTACATTCATCTACATCCATGTTCAATCAACATTCATATATATATATATATATATATATATATATATATATATATATATATATATATATATATGTATATATGTATATATGTATATATGTATATATATATGTATATGTATATGTATAGTGAAATTTCAAATAATTATTATTTGAAATATTATAATAATTATTATGAATTATTATAATTTGTTCAATTTATAGTTTTTTGTAGTTTTTGCAGTAAAACGCTTTGGACTTACACCTTTTTGCCTTTCACCGCTTCATATATATATATATATATATATATATATATATATATATATATATATATATATATATATGTAATAAACACATTCTGTATTAAGTTTATATACGTACACTTAGTTTCGTATTAGAAATCAAGCTTAGTCATATAAAATATTTTTTTTCCTCTGTGAGATGAAAGATCAAATGAAACGCCTTTTGCCTCGTGTCTCTGATGGAGCAAATATTTAATTCACAAAGGTTTGTTCACCTTTATATTTGTCTACTGTTTCCTTCCGACTAGTCTTTGCGGCGCCTTTTAAATAATAGCTTTTAAATATATAGAGTTTGCATGCGTGAATGTGAGTATCGCAGATATGTAAAACGATACCTCGTAATTATGACTTTATCAAAGGCTTCACTAAAGTAATCACTCATGAGGAATAACAAAAGAAAATTAAGTTTTTGAAATAAATTGGGTTTTGTATGATACCGTCTGTCTTGTTTCGTAACGAAGATAGTTAATCCCCGTGCGGAATAAATAATAAATGATAAATTTCACCACGTAGGCCATTTTGCTTCCTTTCTAGAGCTCGTGGTAAAGCAAACAATAGGCTTTTACTTATAGTTTGTGTGTTTAAAAGCTGTGAGAGCCGTAAACTTATCCAAGTCGGCAATTTTATCTCACCACTGGTCACTGAAACATTTCACAAAACGGTGCATCGATTTTTCCTCGTTTCGGTAATACACCACTGAAACAAAAGTACATGAATATCAGTACTTTAGTTAAAAGTAATCCCATAAGTTCAAATTATTGTTTGCCCATAAATCACTAATTTAAACAATTTAAACTATTCTAAGGGGGGGGGGGGGAAATGACAACAAATATTTGTTAAATAAGATTATCAATAAAAATGTATTTTTATATAAAAATTAGTGTTTTTTCAACAGTAGATTTAAATATTGATGGGGAAGTAGAGACTTCGACTGAACAAAAAAACAGCTCTAAGTTTTATCAAAGACAAAAGTTTGTAATAGCCTTCCTCTTAGTGAAGTTATCTTCCGACAAAATGGTGCTACATTCCTCGTTGTCTTCTTGACACAATATCTACGAGTGAGACTTAGGACTGCAAATTTATAATCCAACTGATCAGCATGAATGGCTCAAATCTTTAGAATTTAGAGAGCTTAGATGGTTTTTGAACTGTCGGCTAATTTGGGAATTTCTAGCAAAATCTGATCGTCTGCTAAAAGCCCCATCAACAACTATGTATATTTTATAACAACTATGTATATTTTAGAATTATTTTGGACTTCCTGGTGGCAGTCACACTCGAGGTTTTCAAATACCTGTTCACAACCTGCAGTGGAGGGAGCTTAAACATCACTGACTTAGTATATATATTTGTATACATCTCTCTTTATATATATATATATATATATATATATATATATATATATGTGTGTGTGTGTGTGTATATATATGTATGTATGTGTTGCTGTGATCGTGCTAAACTGAAACTGGATGATCTGATAATGATAAAGTTCCCTTTTCAACTTCTATTTTGTACCTATAAAGGTGGTAGACAGAAAAAATGGAAACGCCTAGAGCGAAAGAAGTACAAATGATACATTTATATCTACCAAAGTCTCAAGAGTCATGTTTCAATAAGTTTTCCATAAGCTTTTCCATAGCTTTATCATAAAGGTGAAACTTTAGTTTGATAAAACTAAATAGAAAATGTATTTATCTGAGTAATATTTTGTATACTATATTAATGATTTCATAATATACATTAATTAAACTGGCTTATTGTTTTTTTCGTAAGCGTATTTCCAAGATTTATACGGTATGAAGAGTTAGAGATAACAGTTTTGTCATTCCTGAACATTTTTCTAAATCCTTTTTATAAGAGAAGGCTATTTTTTACTAAACGGGTTCTTCCTAAAAATAAAATCTTTATTTCATATAAAATAACCTCGCCTCAGAAAAATACGAATATTTTGTTATCGCCTTTAAATAGTTCGTTTTCTTTCGATGTTAAAATGAACATAAAAACTTGTCACTTTACACTATATGGGACAATTATAAGGACAAATTATCAGAAATCATAAATTCCACAGTGATAAAAAACTTACGCTTCACACAAGAAGTTTTATGAGCGAAACTATCAAAGGATCTGAAAGATTTTGATGTATTAATATGAAGAATAAAAGATGTAAAATTATAACCTCTCGGCCATATCATTTACAATTTATATCAAGATAAAAGGAAAAGTAACTTGACTGTCACTGATGGAGTGCTTTCTCCTGAAAGACCTCCTTATTAATTTTCTAATGATATGTTTGGTGAGCTAATGGCGGCATCATTAAACGCCCTAAAAATTCCCACCATTACGATGGTGAATCTGCATACAGATTTTTCTCTTTACATTTATTAACCTTTAGCTTATTGGACCCATTTTACGGATTCCCACTGGAAAAAACAAAACATTTCATACCACCTTTGTAAGAACGGCCGTTAATGGGTTATATATATATATATATATATATATATATATATATATATATATATATATATATATATATATATATATATGTGTGTGTGTGAATTTTTTACTTAAAAAGTGAATCTCTCTGTTTTATTATATGAAGGTAGATTTCACCGCACCCCCCTCCTAAATAGAAAGAAATTTTTGAGAGAGCATTGATCTGAACATAAAGAAGGCAGCAGTTTTGCCGACATTTTTTTTTACAACATGTTTTTACGAAAGTATTGCAATTAGTAAATATCCCACTGCCAATTTTGCTTGGACTTAACAAGTTGTTTTATATAATAGTCACGTTCACGCTACACATATTGTTCATGAATTATGATTAGGGAAACACTCCATTTGCAAATTTGTTTGAAAGCAGTTACTTATTACTAAAACTATGGAATGAATATGGCTGAAGCTTACAACTAAACTATGAAACAATTGTATCCCCACCATTATCTGGATATAAAATATCTATACCTTAACCACAGAGATTCTTTGCCTTCTGTACCAGAAAAGTTATTTTTACGATGTTTTTAATAACTTTCTTTCTTGTTTGTTTTTTTGTGTGTGTGTTTGTCCAGTACAAATCTTGCAATCGATTTTTAACTAACTTCCCGACTAGCTAGACATTTGAAACTTTTAGGATAGCTCAGAACACGATGACAATGCATTATTTTAATACTTTTAGCCATCTTTAAGCAGGTTTGAATTCATTTTCATTTAATTTGGTTTTTTAGAATGGTGCAGCCATCTATCGTCGAGATGGGAATGAAAAGTTAAACTTAAGTTAACTTCCAATTCTCGAGCTAAACGATTGATTACGCATTTGATCATTTTCTTTCATGTTAATGGGATAATTCATCAAAAAATTGTAAAAGTATTTATTAATACATAGAATCGTCAAGTTTATATGATTCAACAAAAAATTTAAAAACATGGTATATAAAAAGTTCTTTTTATCTTGTAATTATTATAAAACGATCTGTTAGCCGGCAATGAAATTTAAGCTCTTAATTATTGGTATTTGATATAGAAGAATTTAGACAGGGGAATATCGATATGTTGTGAATTGAAATTAACACAATAGGAGAATTTTCTAATATTGTGTATTTATGTGAGCATTTCATAATGAATTATTTACAAATCTACATTAACTCAAAATATACACTCCCACTTTGTAAGCTGAATGAAATTATGTGGAGGATAACAAGGTATTCAATTTTATTTATTTTAATCACTCGCATGATTTTTTTCATCTAAATAAATGTAGCGACAAAATTAATCAAATGATATTAGCTCAAGCTGGATTATCACAATTTTTTTATCTGTTTGAGTTATTAAAAAAACTTCAAATATAATTAGAAAATAAAATATTAACAAATATTATTAAAATTAAGATCTAAATCGATATGTATCTAAATCGATATGTTCTGTATGTATCTAAATCGATACATACAGAAATATAACGATATCTACATCGATTTATGTAAAAATTACATAAAAAAATTAATTTACAGTTTTGTCACCAGTGGATCCATACGTGGATTCACTGGTACAGACGGGGTTAATAAAAGAAAGGGCAGAATATTATGTTTCATTATGTATCTGCAAGAAGTATGGAAAATTTATGCTCTTAAGGAGAAATTTTAACCTTAATTTATTTTTATTTTTATTTAATTATTTATTTAATATTTTTAAGAGCAAAATCCTTAATGCACAAATTTTAGCACTGAAAGATAAAATATACACGAAATAAAGATTTTTATATACCTTTCCAAAAATGAGCCTCTATTCATATAAAATCATTTCTCTATCACTAATATGCGCCAGTTTATACCATTCACTAATCCAGTCTACAGAAATGCCGGAATTTTTGCACAATGGCTATTAATTACTTCTCTTACTTTCACCGATATTTCTTTTCTCATTTTCCGTGCTAATGGTTCTTTTAATTATTTTGAAGTAGGTTAATTCTTTTGACATTACGAGAAGTCTTGCTTTTACTAGAAGATTTTCAGAACACGATTTAAATCTGATGGCCGTTTTATTAAGGACAGATTTTATAATGCATTTGTAAAGCATTATACTGTCGCTAATGAATCACAAAGGAAGATTTTACCTTGTAAAGCATAACTGCACACCAATTTTTTTCTGCTGGACCACCCATGGATCAACTCATAAAATATATTAATAAATATACTGTTAACTAATTTCTGTTAAAGAAAATTACTTTTAAGTTTATAATAATTAAATAACTATTAATTTTTTTCACATTTAAAAAAAAATTTCAGCAACTTATGAAAAGTTAAAGCAATCTGTGAGATTCTCAGATAGACTTCTGGGGTAAGAACTTTATTGTAATCTTATAACCATGTGTTGTAGTTTTTTTATTGTTAATCGAAGAGCAATTCTTGTTAATTCTGATTATTTCGTTAATTATGATATTATTGTATCATTTCTAATGATTAATAAATTTCTGCCTAAAAAGTTATTTTTCTGGTGCTTTTCCTTCAGTTACACAAGCAATGGCTTCTGTTACCGATTTGTGAATAAATGAGACATATTTTTAGTTGTTACTAATCTACAGTGTTAAGCCTATTGGCTAACTGTTCAATAATAAAATTATATATATATATGCTTAGCTATTCATACGAGATCTTTGTATTCAATTTCAAAACATTTAAGAGATGCATATTATTTTAAATTTACAATGAATTTTCTAAGGAAGACACAAAGTTCTCTCTTAAACAGTGTTGAGTTAGTAGGATTTGATGTTGCAGAATGTATGTCTAAAACAATTGTTAAACATTGAATGTTATAATCTTTGTTCGCAATGAAGAGAAAATAGGAAAATTACACCTAAATATTTAAATAAATACAGTACCAGATTAATTTTTAAATAAATACAGTACCAGAACCCGCTACACTGCTATCGCAAATAATGAAAATAATATGTGATTTCTGCATACAAGATATTTTCCGACATTAATCTGATTACTATTTATTGAATGATTGGTATTAATATTTCATATACTATGTATCGTATACAGTGTCTTTTGAGGCTGAAGTCAGCGAGATATTAGACGAATTACATAACTAATATACAGGCAAGACTACCCAATTACTGGTTTATAGATTAAGGATTAATAGATATTGTCTAAGATATTCTGACTCACTTAGAATGGGTTCGAAAACCCTTGATATCTCTATTGTGTTTTTCCGGGATACGTTTTTCTAATTTTTTGACGATCAACCACAAAACTCAATGAATAAAATTAAGGACTCACTTTAAAAGGACCGGTCTCGAATTGTTTACTTGTAGACATGTCCATAAAACACCTCTTCCCGGTCAGCGAACCTAATTTGCCTCAGTAACCACACCCTCGACCTAACCTAAGCATTGTCCGACTCATGTTTATTCAGAGCATTCCTTTTGTTGAAGACCGACTGGATTGGATCACATAACCGATATCGGTTACTCAATTAGAATAAAATAGGCTGTAACTGTTGTCAATCATAATCTATTATGCCCGTAATTTAAAATAAAACTACATATAAGTGTCTCTCAAACGACAATTGTTATTTCGCACTGATTACATATTGCAGTTTATGTCACCAAATTTGTTTTCATACCTTGAGAAGCTAATGAGGTTTTTATACTTGAATATTTTTCTATTACAGTTAACGTCCTCAAAATGGTAGTAAGGATGCCAGATCTTTGTGAGAGAAAATTTTTAAAAAATGCTTACGGTAAATTACCGAATACTTTATTTTTAACAAAACACTGTGTTAATAAAGTGGTTAAGTGTTTTTCTGCTTGGAATCATTAGTAAATAAAATAATCATTGTGAAAGCATTAGAGGATATTAATCAGGAGGGAATGTTGGTACTTTTATTTGAAGTCGGAAAAGACGATTACATTATAATAATCTTAATTTAATTATGGATGGATTATATGGTGTTAATAAATGGAAATGTACAGTATAATTTATAATGTATACATGCATATAATTTCGGAATTGATTAGAGCAATTCTGAGTTACCAAGATTTATTTTTTTAAATGAAAACCAGTGACACAAACTGAAACTACGAAAAGGAGATATATCATTCTTCAGGGGAAGAAATGGCATTTTTACTATTTTTTTTCACCTTAGAATCATTTCTCTATTATTGTATTGCCCTATGTATTTATGCATTCTACAGAAATATTCTCAGTTTCTTCCTCATGGTTATTAATTACTTACTAATAGTTTATTCGTTCTTTCTTAATTTAATGATTGTTTCAACCAGTTTCTAGCTATCTGAACTCTTCTCGAATTTCACATATATTAAACTATTAATAAAAACTATTAATAAAACTATTAATAAAACTATTAATAAACAGCATTCATTGTTATATTATTGGGAAGTGTAAGACGATATTATTCATTAAAGGGTGTTTTTCTTGCAATACGGGAAATATTAGTTGTTTTTCTTATGTCCCGTGGTAGGAGGGTATTCCAGACCAGGTCCATATTGGCTAGCGGGCTGAAGTGTGCGGCTCCGGTTTATAAAGGCACCACAAGGGCCTGAGTCCGATTTAGTAAGGTGCCAACTCAATTTTCTCCGAACAACACCTGGGGTTACATCTGGTGGGATCTTACCCTCTCCAACCCACTCTGACCTCATAGAGGGACTTTCCGGTCTACAGGTTTAACGTGCCCATATCCGACCTAGACACGGAGGTATTTAATGGCGCTTGATGGGATTGGATCTGAGCACCCTCAGCACGGAAAGCCGACGCGCTACCATTAGACTACCTGAAGCCTACAGGAAATATTTGAATGAATGATGCAAGTATACTCAAGTACTAAGAAATATTTTATACGAAATTTATTCCGTTCACATCATGTTTTTGAAGTTCAAACCAATCAAAACCAACTGAATTTATATCAAGCTTTTTTTTAATCTAGCTCTTTATTATCCTGTAGTCACAACATTTGCAGCTAGCGAGATAACAGTACTAAAACAATATCGAACACAGTTATTCCCCTTTCTTCGAAAATATAACTTATTTTAATTAAAAAGAAGGGACCTAGACGAAGGGATTTAGACGAAACCTTAAACTTCCTTACTACAAATGACATTAAATATAGAAAAGACATGCACAAATCTTTAATAATGATCAGTAAGTTGCAGAAATAACTCAGACGGAAATTTTCATCTAATACTACATGTATGGAAGCAATATTGTAATAATTGATAACATATGAAGTATTACATATCGAGACATTTAATCGAAAATAAATGAGAATAGATGACAAAGTATTGCAAAGGAAAATTTGAAATGACACTGACACCTTAAAGAAATAAAGCTTTTATTATGGCAGATGTATTTCATCTCCACGACACGTTCAAGAAAGCATGACCCCGTGATCAGTAGTCGGCGTTATCAAAAGCAATAGTCTATTTATCATTCAGTTTAAACCCAAGACAGACTTTCGTTTGTTTTGTTTTTTCTTTGATGCTATGTACAAGGAAAAATAGCATTAAAATTATTACTTTTTACTTTTTTTCTTCTAACGTGGTAGTCGTTTGTCCGGAGGACATGCGTCCATCAACAGCGCGAATTTTGTTGTATGCTTTATTATGGGAGCACCATATAGATGAACCTTCTTCAATGGTAACCTCTAAGCAGTGGAAACAGCCCCGAGTCTGGTAGTTTTGTCAATCTTTAGAGATGCTGCAGATTATGAAATTTATGAATGGCTACATATTGAGACTGCAAATATGGGTATTGTAAGGACTTTGCCTTGAATAAAATACTGCCAGCCTTTTCGTATTTAATGCTTTAATTGCATTTCTCGACTAAATACAGGCTATTTACAATATAAATAAAAAATTGAATTCGTGGGTTCACGGAATTAACGAGAAAGATCAGACTTGAGTTGCCTTTGCATTCATTCAAGTCTATCTGGGCCCTACAGTATATCCTTGTCTCCGGCTTCAGTGTCACTCTGAATAACTTAATCTCTGAATCGCTGTTTTTTTAACTCGTATTCGGCGACTTTATATACCTTCGCCGAACGTTCTCGAAATGTCTGAAAACGCCGCCTTTCTTTATTCAGTTATTTTCCCAGACGGCAAGGCGCCTCCGGTCGGCAACATCCCTTTTCTAGCTGACGAACTGTTCCGTGAGCTGTCGGTAGCACTTTCGGCCATTATGTCGCCAGGTGACAGTCTATCTGCAGCCGTCCAAATAAATTATATACACAAATCGCGCGTTAGTAGGTCTTCCCGGAATTTTCCCGCATAAAAAATTCGCTATTGAACGGGAGTCGTTACAGTCTTTAGAGCTATCAAAGAATGGGAATTGAAAATCATGTTGTAAATAAGCGAACAATCTCTTGTTGACGGTCTCTCTGTTTCAGCAATGGGAAGAAAATCGGGTTAAAGTGATTCTTGAAAGAGCTTATTTTGAACTTTCAACGAATCTGTTACCTATATAGCAATGAAGATAAAACGACGTAAACAGAATTCGTATAAGACATCCTAAATTATTAATTGTTGATCAGTGTCTGTGTAAACTAAAGTAATGGATACCTTTATTTCATGAACAAAAACCTGAAACGTCAGCGTGCGTTAGTTGGAGGTTTGACTATGATTATTAGTAGGTGTGATTTATGCAATTTTCAACAGTATAATTGAGATTTTAAAGGTGTGGTTGTAGCCATAATTCTTGAATACTACACCTGACTGAGTAAAGGAGTAACTTGATAGGAAGACACTCAGCATGTTGCGATTGTTCTGTACTTTTTCCTGTGCATTTGGAGAGAACCGCGCAGCATTTATTTCCTCGAGATTATTTAAAATGGCCGTTTTCATAATTTCTTAAGCAGGAAAGTCTGCCGAAACCTTAGAAAGAAATGACAAGGCAAAGATATTTTTACTGCTTTCAGCTTAATAGCTCTCTATTTAAAAAAAACTAACTGCCGCTGCCGCAGCCGCCGCTGCCGCCACTGTCAAAAGCTTGTCACGCTATCTCCTCCGAAACCGCTGGGGGTATGGGGTCGAGACCGATACCAATCGATGCAGAATAATGTGGGGAAGAAAGTAAGACATGTCTCACATTCGTCGGACTTAAAGTTTTTTTTAAATTTTATGTTTTGTGGGAAAATATTGACTTTTTTCATGTTCAGATTACGATAACTCGCCAAAAAAGGATCGTAGAATTTTTTTTTACAATCTAAGACTACAGACATTTCTCCTTCAAACAAGACCTCATTTGTTTAAAAATAATTTAAAACAGACTGATATTTTTATTAAAATTGAAAACCCACTTTTTGGAAAAATTTATGCGTTTCAAGATATATAAATTCGATGCTCTCAGACTTATTATGTTACAAAGAAAATATTTATATCAACTGGAAGATGAAAGCTTTTTCATTCATATAAACTTCATTTCAAGTCTCTATCTTAAAATTTTGATTTTTAATTGAATTTTAAAGAAATACTTCAAAAAAATCTTCTCATTCGCTTCCTTTGCAGAAGGACATGAAAGAAGATCCGATTTTTCACCCATCTTCATCCGGGCTTATACCCCCCATCTACCCGGGCTTCATCCATTTCGCCGGGAGGGGGGGGGGAGCTTCAACTGTAAACAAATGAAAGACTCAATCGCTGTAAACAACTATTGAGTCATTCATTCACTTGATTCACCAGAGGAGCGAGCGTAGCGAGCCTAGGGGCGAAGCCCCTAGTACATTAAGTAAAAGTTTCTTTTAATTGTAAAATTTGGTATTATTCAATCATTAAAGTTTTAATGCACACTTGAAATTTATTTTATTGGATTAAATTTGTTCACAAGTATATTTAACTCTATAGAATGCTGAAATTTTCATGTAGATATCCAGAGGCATTTGAGAGTATACAATTGTACATACTCAATATCAGACACATCTCATATGTTTCAGTTATTCACTTATGCACCTGCGTAACTGAAACAGTTTAAAACAGTATCATTCGAGGTGGTCAATATCTATTTAGATATGAATGATCGTAGCTTTAAGATCAGTTTATTTTAGTTACTAACACTGTTCAAAAAATTATAAAATGCTCAAGCTGAAGAAATTATTTTCAATTTACACGATAAAAAGCAATCTAGTACTCTTTACAATTTAGCTTTTTAACAATACATATTTTATTCCGTTAATCCCATTTCCCTATTAAATATCTTGACAGCCGTATCTATCTGAAGTGCCTATCTTACCAAAATTGCTATGCATTCTCGTCTCCATTTACTAACACCTGTCATAAGGAAGAATATATCCAAACTATTTTCGGTTAGACCAACGCTCTGATAAAAATTCATTAAAAATTATTTATTACTATCACGTTTCATGTCTATCGTCGAAAAAGATAATGGATGAACGAAAAAAAGATGCGTGCAAAACAATTTTATTGGTCTTGCTAGTTTGCAAAAAAAAAACAAAAAAAACACTGAACTCAGCAGAATGACGCCTGAACACGTAGTATCTGATCCTTTGTTATTAGTATTCGACTAAACTGGTTATTTCTAGTTAAATCTAATGAGTCATATTTTTGTTCCAAGCCAGTTATGAAGCTCGCAAAAAAACACATCTCTTCAATGACCTTCACGGAGGTTTATTCGGAGTTATTCTAATGAGATGGAGACGTATTGAAACCTATATTTTCATTACGGGATTTGTTAGAATACTGTTACAACTCATTAATGAACGCCTACGGATGCCACATAAATCTCTTTATCGACATATCTGCAATCTGTTTGCAGACGTGGGCTGCATCGCAGTAAATGCAAATGTAAACATGAATGAAAAAAAACTATTCTTTGGGTCTGGTATACTCAACGACTCTAAAGATTTTTATCCTATTGCGTTACACAAATATGAGCTTGTGTATCAAATTCCAATGAATAAATAAATTTAGAGAAATCAATTTGTACGTAATAGGGAACTTTTAATAAAATTAAATACAGTTTTTACTTATCCTTATTTAATATAATTTCCGTTACGCAATGCCTTTTATTTTAATTTTTTCCTTATCTCCCTTTCATATTCTTCAATATTTTAATTTTTATAATATTTCTCAGTTAGCAGTGTTTCTTTTTCCTTGAGATAAACTCTAAAGGACTGTTCACATTACGTCCGTCAGCGCCAGCGTTACTCGTATTATATTTTAAACCAACGACAGACCTTAACAATTCTATGGCAAATCATTTGTAGGTTTGTAATTGGTTAAATATATTTCTATACGAGTAACTCTGGGCTGATGGACGCTTTGGGAACAGGACCTAAGGATAACAGTTTTCTCTCTCAGAGAAGGATATTCAGCTAGACAACCGGCTGAGAATCTCAAAAATTCTCGTAAACAACCGTCTTAAAGAAGTCATAAAAAGATCCTACACAGACTCAGCTAACTGAGTCTAACAAACGACTCTCGAAGAAGAATTAAATCCTAAGCGATTAAGATTTTTCCATCGATAAATGTAATTTTGTGTTCAGAGATTAGATGAATTATTAGTGGTCACCGACAGCAATCACGTAATTAGCTGGCTGTTTTCTGGGTAGGGTGCTTTTACTGTTTAACTGTTTAAGACTCACTGTTGATCTATTTTAATAAAGTGAATATGACGAAGTTACGCTTTGAGTCTTTGTTTAGTTATACCGTGTGACACGAATATCACAGTGTTATATATACAGGGTGTCCATAATTAAAGTCCCACTTTCAAAAGGCTGTAAAAAAAGAACCACTGGTCAGAATGACTTCAAATTTGAACTGAATATACTGGAAGAAGGGGGAAACGATTTGGCATAATAAAAAAACGCTCCAAAATGTATCAATAGATGGCGCTGTAACATTTTGGAACTTTTCATTTATTATGCCAAATCGTTTCCCCCTTCTTCCAGTATATTCAGATCAAATTTGAACTCATTCTGACCGGTGGTTCTTTTTTTGCAGCCTTTTGAAAGTGGGACTTTAATTATGGACACCCTGGGTTTTCTATAATTAAAGTCCCACTTTCAAAAGGCTACAAAAAAAGAACCACTGGTCAGAATGACGTCAAATGTGAACTGAATATACTGGAAGAAGGGGGAAACGATTTGGCATAATAAAATAAAAAAGTTCCAAAATGTTACAGCGCCATCTATTGATACATTTTGCAATTTTTTTTTAATTATGCCAAATTGTTTCCCCCTTCTTCCAGTATATTCAGTTTAAATTTGAAGTCATTCTGATCAGTGGTTCTTTTTTTGCAGACTTTTGAAAGTGGGACTTTAATTATGGACACCCTGTATATGTATATATATATATATATATAATTTTTCCATGGCAGCGAGTAATCGTTCCGAAAAAAAGTGACCGTTTTGAAGGGTGGCCGGGGAAAAGTGGGTTCTAGCAAAAAAACTTAAAAATATCTAATCATAAAACCTCAATATAAATGCTGTACAATAAAGTAAAAACAATACACGAGTTTATTAGTTAAGATAATTTAATTAAATATTAGGGTAAATCAAATAAGGTAGTTTATATTTAATTTAAAAAATCCGCAAATTTTTTGTTTTAAATTGGAAACTTTTTTGCATAGTCTCACTGTCCGAAAAAGTCTCTGGACATTTTCGATATTTTTAAAAGTTATCCACAAATTTCGGAGATACATTTTTTAGTTTTCTAAATGCTCCAAGATCTTCTGGTAAAGTCATAATATTTAGATATTTTTCTGAATCCTCATCGTTTCCCTCTGAATCCGACTGAAGACTCATGGAGGCCGAGTTCACTGAAAATTTTAGAATATCGAAAAGTCACTTAAGATATTATGTAAACCGATCAGTATATATGCATTAGTTAACTTAAAGTTATTTAAATTAGTATGCAATTAAATCTATTTACTGTAATCCTTTTGCAATCGGTTTCCCACCAATCTTCCAACTCTCCATGATATATAATACATTTGTCTACATTGAGGTTAGCAGTAAGTTTTAACACACTTTCTAGGATTCCAGCATCCTGCTAAATTTCAGAATTACCTTAATTGATTTCAGCAATAGAGGAATCAGCCTCTTGAGTTGGGGAAATGCAATAACTAAAACATTTAACAATTGTTGCCTGCTTGAGTTCCTAACACGCTTATTTTGTCCACGATTTTGCTTCACTAATAGTAATAAATTTTGTAATATCTGTTACGCACGTAAACTTCATCTGTAATCGTCCTCGGTTTAGCAGCTTGAATGTTTGGATCCAAGTTCGGGAAAATAAGAAAATCAATTTTACATTTGAAAGTTCTTTAGTCGTTACTCTATGGCACGGAGCTTTAACAGGAAATAATAAAATTTTTCAATTTTTATTATACATTTTCAAATTAAAACTAGTCATGCCATTTTCTAATATCAAAGAGGTCAACGAGGACACTTTGCTTGAGTCCCATTGGATCCCCAGCTTTGTCTAATTCCGGTTTTTAAGCTATGTGGCCTGTTAGATGTTCCTATAAAAAGAAGTCGCTCCACTATTTGCACTGTAGATGATCAGCAATCGCTCCTTTGTCAGCTGACCACCGCTGATCTCTCTTTTTTCAAAGGCTATTGACTTCTTAGGAAGCAACCGACAAGAAAGTCCGATCTCATCCACAATAAAAATACCTTTCAGATCGTAGTCATTTACAAAACCTGTGCATCTGCCCTACCAATCGCTTACAGTTTCAATCGGTAATAGTTCGCTTATGCTGTTGCTGTCATCAGAAACCAAACAAAAAGAGATATTACTGGATAGAAACCGATCCAGCCAGCCACTGCTTATCTGAAATTATGTGATTTTCATAATTTTTGCGAATTCAAGGGATTCCTCTTTAACCATCGGTATACTGATAAGTAGCTCTCGTGGCGCGAGTACATTTAAAAATTCAAGTGTGCGGAAATTTATATCAGAATTTTTTTTACCTTCTTCATTTATTGCCTCAACCCTTATTTTCTTCACATTCCTTCAAAAAAATTTTAGAATAAAACAAAATCTGGTTAATGTGCGTTTACCCTCAACTATACCTGACGTACATAGGCTGATAAGCATATCTCCTATGTACACTACAATCAGTATGCACAAAAAACTGTAATTGCAAAATACCTACTTAGGCTGCATGAAAAGAATCTTACTACAAACTTCCAAGAACAGAGTGGACCCGTTCTCTCACCATTCATTCTCCTAGGGGACTACCGATTAGCAAGTGTTTTGGAACAAAGATATTTATGGATTGATTCTTCCCGTTTCAACAGATTTTTCTACAAAGAATTGTTAGTCTGATGATCATTTCTGAGAACTTCGAAGGAAGAATTTCTAAGAAATTTATCTGGAAAAGTGGGTGGGGGGAGGGGAATTTCAAAGATATTCTTGTTGTCCGGGAAGTAGGGTAGCCGCTGAATAGGGGTGAAAATAACATTGCATCTAGGGAGTTATTAAACAGGTGCTGAACAAAATATGTCCGTTTAGAGGGGTGGCCGTCAAATAAGAGTGCCCGACTAGAGAAGTTTTACTGTATATATATATATATATATATATATATATATATATATATATATATATATATATATATAGAGAGAGAGAGAGAGAGAGAGAGACTTTCCTGTTTACGTGGCGGCGTCTAGGAGGTGTCTAAGAACAACACACTTGAATCATAAATACTCTACACTTTGTAAAACTCAACAACTATTTATTAATGGAGATAGCAATTACGATATGCCCGAGAGACTACTTTAACTGTTCTAATACAATATAACAATAATCAATACAATATAACGGTACAATATAACAATAATCACGGGATAGCTTCGCTTCCCTTCACAGAACGAAAGATCGGACAGCTTTCTCGCTCCCTTCAAATACACTACAACGCAGGCCTTGACTCGCGCCGTTGGAATTTACAATCTCTCTCGTGCCTCGTAAGGAGTCCAAAACACAACCTCCCTCAACGAGGTCTATTCCTCTCTCTCCCGTGCACAGCGCATTTTCCACACTACGCTTCGAATCACCTCCAAGCCGGGGTCATTCAACCCTCGACTGTCCCCTCAAAGAATGTCGCAGGAAGGGCTTGGTGCATCTTTGTCTAGCATAGCAACAGAGAATATTACTATGGCATAAGAAGTGATTTCGCATAAATCCTACATATATATATATATATATATATATATATCAAAAAGTTTAAAAAAACAGCTTAAAAATTTAATTTTAAAAAATCTAAGAAGAATTTTTGAAAAATCTTTCTTAGTGCACCCCTACACTATAAGAAGAATCGCCATGCAAAATTTCAGCCCTTTAGGTCCAGCGGTTTGGTCTGTGCGTTGTATGTCAGTCAGTGAATGAATGAGTCAGTTACGGAACTGTTTTATATATATATATATATACTCATTCATTCACTGACTGACATACAACGTACAGACCAAACCGCTGGACCTAAAGGGCTGAAATTTTTCATGGCGATTCTTCTTATACTGTAGGGGTGCACTAAGAAAGATTTTTCAAAAATTCTTCTTAGATTTTTTTAAATTAAATTTTTAAGCTGTTTTTTAAACTTTTTTTACGTTTGCATTTAAAATAATACATTGAGGGTTATAAAATTTGTATCACGAGAAAGATCATAAAAATTCCTTTAACCCATTAACCGCCAAAACTATAAGGGGTGAATTTTTTTTAAACAAATAATATTGGATATTCATTTGAACATATACAACATTAATTTATGGGTAGAATAACAAAACTGGTCTTAACTTTCTAAAAATCGAGTGTTGCGTTCGCGCAACGTCAGCGGAATAAGAGTATTGACATTAAGTGAGTTCAACTGAACTTCTGCAGGGTTTTCTTTGATTTGAGCATTGGGAATTTTTTTTAACTTTGTTACACTTTAGAAAGATAATGATCACTTTACAGGTAATTTATTTATTATACAGATTTAACTTATTTTTCCTTTACAAAATTACTTATTATATCCAGAAAACAGTTTCTATCACGAAAAGCTTCACTACAATCACGATGTAGAGTAAAGTGACAAACTTTGCATGGATAAATTGTCTGGCTATGGCATTGTTTACTACGCAGTCTTCTGCTGTCTTCGGACTTGACAATAAAATGTCCACGTTCTCCACGTAATGGCTTTTGCATGCTGAATGTCCTTATCAATAAATTTCTTCCTGAGGTAAAGAATAATATCCCGTCGGCAACAATATTCCAATGAACCGTCTCATGTAGGCTTCAGATGCTAAATAAAGTGGGGGTGATTCTTTTGTTGGGCACATGAATTTGTCTATTCGACGAGAAAGGAATAAACCTCTGAGCCAAACAGAAGATCAAAAATCTCTGCACTAGTTTTATCTTGTATTATACTTTCCATAGTTCCGATTTGATCTTTTTCTTCACTTTTCGGCTGAGACATATTCAATGGTCCCTTCTTTATCCGTTTCAAATCTTAAGTTTTTGTATTTTTAAATTTTTTCGAAATACTTGTACTGCTTTTAGGAGGCAAAAACTTCTTTTTTACTCACACTTCAATTTTGACAGCAATATTGCATGGTAAATCATCATTGTCACTATTCAAAATATTATAATTTCCTTCTTCATTACTAGCCTCTGCTGTCTCTGGTAGAATAACAACAATATCAGTTTCATTCTCGTCATCATTATCTGAATCTTCGTCGAAAATTCATTGAAGAACTTCTTTAAACGTAAAGTATCTAGTTTTAGGGATTTCTATGACCACATAACGGGGGAAAGTTCCACGGAGTAAAACGTCACATTTGAATAAGGAAACTACCCTTATCCCGCTGACGTTGCGCCAACGTAACACATGTTTTTTCTTCCAACCCCACCCAAATAAAATCAACCGATTGATGGAATGTTCTGATAAACTTTGACCTTAGCTAAAAATAGATCACCCCTAAAGCTCACGTTTGTCTCCCTATATTTCTTCTGTGAAAAAGACCAGGAGAAAGTTCTCGTTCAAAAATGCTTAACTAACTGTCTAAGTTTGGAACTCGTTAATTAATTAAAAGAACAGTTGAAGGCAAATATTTTTCAATTCGATTATTAACCCTACTCAAAAACTACTGTTAATATAAAATTCATTTGATAGCTAAATTTTTATACGCATTTATTTTGACCGTTGCGTCAACGCAACACCAGCGGTTAATGGGTTAAAATGAAATCTTTTTGCGAATCTTTACCTCCATTTCCTGATTTTTGGTGAATTTTTAAAGATTAATTTTTAGAATTTAATTTATTAAATGCTGATCACGTGATTTCTTTCTGGTACTTTAAATAAATTTATCGTCACGTGCATAACAACTAAATAAACACAAAATATTTTTTTTCCTTGCTAATGCGGCAGACGATTGGACATTATCCAAAAAATATTAAAATACAGTAAAAGAAATGTTCTAAAAACTGTACTATATTAACTGTACTATATTCTTTAGTATGCTTTATATTAGATTTAATTTGAATATTTTCTTCTACATTATTTTGTCTATAAAATTATCCTTTACGATTTTCTTATAAATATATATATATATATATATATATATATATATATATTTTACATCAATTGTATACATTGATCGTCGTATTTATCATATAATATATATTTATATTTGGCATGAATTGCATACATTGACCGTTGTATTTAATTTGAATGTACTCCGTAGCGAAGTACGGGTTTTCAGCTAGTATATATATATATACTCTGTCACAAAAAAATATATGCACCCAGAAGAAATCGAGCTACTGTCAGTAAACTTGGCAGGAATGTAGTCTAGTAAGACATATGCAAATGATTAAAACTTCGACGCCAATGAGACAAGGGTAAGCGCGCTATGTGCATATGAGATGCGCAGCTGGAAGAGTTTAAAAGCATGATTGCTCGTGCCATAGGGTTATTCAAACAATTCTGTCGACTTGGATGGACGGTATTGTGACTACAGATGCCTCTGAAATGTAACCGGTGACAGTACGAACAATTGTCGGACTTTGAGAGGGGGCGTATAGTAGACCTCAGAGAAGCAGGTTGCTCGAACAGGCGTATCGGGCACCACCTCGGTTGGAGCGATACGTAGTTGCTCGGTGTTGGCAACAATGGATCACGGAAGGGATAGTCTACCGTCGCGGAGTGTCGGAGCGTCCCAAGAACACAAATGCGTGCGAGGATCGCGCAATCATAGGAGCGGCCCCGTCCGCACCAACAACGTAGCTAGAATCGGTTCCACGCCATTTACCACCTTCCAGATAACCGGTGGTATCAAGGGAAACCATTCGGAGACGACTAGCCAACACAGGTATAAGGCGCCGACATTCACTAAGACGCCTACCACTCACCCCACATCATAGGCAGTGTCGATTGAATTTTTGCCGACCTCGGTCAAGCTGGAGTGTGACCGACTGGAGGCGTGTGATCTTCAGCGATTAATCCCGATTCAGTCTCAATGCTGATCACTAGTGCATGCGTGTGGGGGCGGCCACGACCACGGTCCGATCCGGCATTTGTTGTCGAGAGGCATACGGTGATTACACAAGGTGTGACAGCGTGGGGAGCGATTTGTTGGGACACACGATCACCTCTAGTCGTCCTTCAACGCACTTTGACGGCACGCAGTTACGTGAACGTGATTTTATCGCCAATTGCACTGCCTATGTTATCAAGTCGCCCAAGTGCCATTTATCAGCAAGGCAACGCTCGTCCACATACTGCGCGACTCTACCAACAATGTCTTCAAGGCTATGACGTACTCCCATGGCCTGTCAGGTGACCATATCTTTCGACAATAGAGCATGTCTGGGACGTGCTTGGATGGCAACTGCAGCCGTCCCGGAATACTGGTGAATTAACTGCCCAGTTATAAAGATTATGGCATGATCTTCCGCAAGAGGTCATAGGTGACCTCATTGATTCGATGCCACGCCGTGTTTCGGCTTGTGTAGCTGCCAGAGGTGGATTTACTACTTACTGATTTGTAACCTTTTTCATGCCATATCTTCTTAATAAAACGGTCTGTTCTTCTGAATTTGGAATCATTTGCTTATCTCCTCATACACTACATACATGTTAAGTTTCGTGATAGTAGCTCGTTTCCTTCTGGGTGCATATATTTTTTTGTGACAGAGTGTATATAAGACTTCATTCAGTCAGCGTGCCCTTAGAACTTAAGATTTATTGAGCAACTCCTCGAACACAAATTAAGATGCAGCTATCAAAAACCTGCTCAGACAACCAGTGATCATGTAACCTTCACGCTCAGTATAAACGCCCTGACCACAAAAAGAAATTCCCATAAATTTAACACGGAAGGCGAGGGCATATTATACACGTGCTTTTAACAACTTCGAGTTCGTTCGATGTCGGATATTTGGATCAAGTTACACAAAATCTAGTATTCGAGATGAAGTAAAATGAGAAAATCTCTCTGGAAAGGAATCCGTTGTAGAATAGAGCTGACAAGTGCCCAGCTTCTAATCGCAGAATATACAAGGATTACCGAATATATTTATTGAGAAAAGTAACCGAGAAATGACAGATTCCAAAAAAAACATTTAGTTGCATGTAATTAATGAGACTATTCAGTAATAAATATAACTATCAACATCCATTATAACGAGGATTAATTTTATTATCATTGTTATCAAATTTATTCTTTGAATATATAGGGAATACATATGGCTGCTGTTCTAATTCACAAAAATTATTACACAGGTTATAATAATTGCACCCCATTATATGCGGAGTTATTTATTAATACATAGAAGTGCTAATACAAACGCAAATGATTTGCATTTAGGATTTCAGAATATCTCATTTTTTTATAGTGTTTAAAAAACTATAGGCTTAAAACGGTATCTCACAGAAATATTTTCAATTTCTATTCATCTATATTATAACTTGAAGGTACAGCTTAATTTTAAGCCTCCTAATAATCTATGAGGGTTTAAACAGCTGTTGCTGTTAGAGAGAGATTGAATTAGATTGATAACCAACCCAAATTAATTTCATCGTGAGTCTACAGCTGATATCCAGGCGCGGGCAGACTGGACATCATCTTAAAGCTTGATAAATGCCCTTGGTAAAGGCTCCTAAATGTAGTGAGGCTTAACTAAATTTCGTAAAATTTTTTACTTTATTACTGAATTTAACATAAATATTTTAATACCTGAATAGAAAATGAGAAGCTGAAAATGGTATTTTTTGCTGTAAATTATTCCTTTACTCTGTATATTATTAATACAGTGAGGAAATATACCTTTTCCATAAATAATCATTTAATATTCTTTAGAAAATTATGTTTACTTTTTGTCTTTGTATAATTATTAATTAGAACGTTGTGATTTAACGACATATTATTAATAATTTATGAGTATAATTTTTCCCTTAAAGTTTTTTATACCTGCATTCAAATAATTTAACTATCTGTCTTAAAATAATCTATCTTAAAATTTCCACACATGTCCAAATAAAAAATTATGGGCTCTTACAACAGGAAAATCTTTTATATATATATATATGTGTGTGTGTGTGTGTGTGTGTTTGTTTGTATGAATTTGTATATAATTACATGAGCTAAAATCTTCGTTCTTAGTTCAGCGCTCAAGCAATTAAACTCTCTGATGTTTATCACACCCCAAAAAATTAACATTATAATTAAGTCTAGAAATCAAAATAATTTATACGAATTTTAATGGTATATCAAATTAAAAAGACTCCTCAAAATTAATTTAAATCTATATTAATTGCATTATTTATTTCACGGTTCAAACTGACAATTTTATATAAAACGTGTTCCCGGAAATGATCTCTATCAGCTCAGTAATAATTAATCACAAATTAAATTATTCAAAAACGCCGAATAACGTTTTTTATCATATTTCTACCATATCTTACCAATCTATCTCTCGGTTAAAGCAGTTGATAAAATAACACTTCAATGCCTATAAATATCTCAACTTACCTCGGCCTCGTAAAATAATCCCAAACCCTCCTTGATTTTCCATTAAGATAGACTGTATTAGAATAGCAAATTGGACAACCTCTTATTAGAGGTTGACACTGAACATTATGTAAATGACGCCTAATCGGAGAAGTGATTGCTTTCTCCTAGGGTGTGGAGGCTGAGATACAGCATATTGTGCACTAGTTACTAAATGGCTCTAAGCTACTTAGCGCCGAAGATGCTGAGATTGTGTTAGATAAATCTGGATTCTAGAGCATGTGAGTTTGAATGATAAATACTGGGTTAGCTATGATTAATATAGTTATAATCCACACGAAAACAAGTTACTCTGGCAAATAACGCTGCATGTGGGAATAAAAACCTCTTCTTTCACTCCATCAAATTAGTTCTAAAATATATTACTTATCCTCTGACAAGTCTGCTTCAGTTTTATAGATATTATCTCCAGCCTCAAGTGGTGCTCGATATATTCATGAAAGCAAGTAGTGCCAAAACAGTTGAACACATATCTAACAGATCTAAAAGTGCATTAGATATTGATATTTATTGCTACAAAATATTCATATTCATTGTGCATGTAATTATTAATGGATATTCTACGCTTGGATTATTCACTGTTAGTACCATAACTGCTTCAGTATAAATTTTATCTAGAAAAAAACTTAACAAATTACTTCACTTACATATGAATGCATGTGCAAATGAATTATTGGCCATTATACCTAACACAGTTTATAAATAATAAAGTAAAAATATATTAGCTCATACATGATTACCACTACACTTATAAACGAAACAGAAGCAAAATACTTTTGGAGATATAATACTTAATAAATAATATTCCTGCAGATTATGGGTTCTTAAGAAGTAAAAGAGAAATCCTGTTAAGAAGTAATCCCCCCCCCCATACGATGGACAAAAACTAATTGTAGACATCTAATTTGGTGTTGCTACTAGGGGAAACTCTTGTACCCAGGGCCATCGTGTACCTAGGGCCACCATGCTTTATTTATATAATTATTATTTTACAGCGTTTTTACTCATTGGAGTGAGTGACAGCACTGTTTCAAATCATAACAGCCATTTTTAATGAAAGCAAGAAGAAGCTATAGTTAAATAGAAAAGAAAGTCTGGATTTGATGATCAAAACTAAATTTTTTCACTTCAATTTGAAGTCTTATTTTGTGAAAGTAAGTGCAAACTTATGTCTTAATGTATAGCAGATAATTTTTGTAATTATTAAAGGAAAAAATGATATAAAGTTTGGTTTCGGCAGGTCTTTGGCTATGGAAGTCATTTTGCCAAAAACAACAACATCTTGTACCTAGGGCCATAATCTTCTCTTGTACCTAGGGCCATGGCCTCTGGTAAAAAAGAGGTGGACGAAAACTTGGCAAGTGTAGAATTCTCACTGATACCCCCCGGAAAAATGAAATTCAAGCACAAATATTGAAAAAAGTAATAGTTTAAAAAAAAGCTTACGAAATCTGTGTTTGAAACAGAAAAATTATGTGGAATCATTAAGAAGACAACGGAGAAAAAACATACATTAGAAAGTGATGAACATTTCTTCTTTTAAGACATTGCCTACAATTAACATTTCTTCCATACGAAGATTTTAGAAGTAGTGCATGAAAGAAATAATGCACACAAATTGTTTTTTTATTGTAAATACTTTATTTATATAGACAACAATTTTAGTTTTTGGAAATAACTGGCCCTAGGTACAATAGTGTTATTGTACCTAGGACCATTTGTAATTTTTTTAAATTTACAAAATCATTTACAAATTTTTTTTCTACACTTGATGTGATTTTTATTTAAAGGGAATAAGGCACGTAATGTATACAAACTATTTTTATTATTGTAAGTTAGTTATAAGTAAAGATACTGCCATTTGAAAATAGCCGGCCCTAGGTACAAGAGTTTCCCCTTTACATACACATAACGACTGTATCACTGACCCGAAAACATTGCTGAAAGTTAAACATTTATAGATCTTTTGATGGTTTAAATATAATGAACTTTTTATCAAGTAAATTCTTAAAAATGTACAAAATTATACAGGAAGGGTGTTTGGATAAAATCTCGTTAAAATTTGTCATGTTTTTTTTCTACACTTGATGTGATTTTTATTTAAAGAGAATAAAGCACGTAATGTATACAAACTATTTTTATTATTGTAAGTTAGTTATAAGTAAAGATACTGCCATTTGAAAATAGCCGGCCCGATTTTCAAATAATAAGCTCAATGAAAGCTCAATGAAAGAAAAAAAGCGGAAGTCAGTGATTCAGTAATTTCTAGTTCAGTAAATGACGATGATAGGTTCTTAAAAAAATAATTTATCTTTTTCGCTAATTCCGTCAACGATATTAACTCAAATACATAGATAAAACACTAGAGAATGATTATTAAATTTTTTTTTAAAGTACTTATCCTTGAAATAATATCTTTGATAACATCAACCCAATCAGGCATTTAAAACAGAATTTTGGAATCACATTAGAATATCTTTTCTGTGTGTAGCAAGTTCTGAACATGTAAAAGTTAATGTCGTTCACTTTATATGTATCAGTTACTCTTCCGCGTCTAATTTGAGAATTAAAATGTTTTTTGGGGATTATTTAGAAAATATTAACTTTAATAACTGGCAATTTGACGTTTTCCAGTTATTTTAACCTTGAAAATGTGAAATGAATGATACACTTTAAGCGAATTTTCATAGTTAATTAATTTGTGAAAATGACCTATGACTCTTTCCCGACATTTCTTTGACTCATTTCCTTCTTAGGCGTGCATATGTATTACTTTCGTTCCGTTTTATAACGGATGAGAATAACGACCATGAACAGTTGTTACGTTGTAAACACGATAAAATAGAAACGCGCTGCCACTTACGTTTCCAATATATCCTCGTATTTCAATTTTGACAGATTTTCATATAAAAACACTGCGGGGAGGGGCGTAAATGACACGCTACCTCATTTGTCAGAGTCTATGATGCGAAAGCAATTAGAGTTCTTACTCAGATAGAATATCTGAAAGAGACACGAAACTATGGTGCTGTGCAACTGCAATGCTCAAATTATTCTTTTAAAAAAATAGCAATTTAATTAAAAATAATTTAATACCCTAATATCTATATACTTGACAGTGTTTTTTTCATCCCTTGGGAAATATACTCTGTCAGTCGAATTTCATAGTAAGCATGACATTGTAATGTCCTCTTACAGAGTCAGAATAAAGAAACTGATCATACAAAGCAAACTCATGATGAAGCATATAATTTGACACCCTTACTGTAAATTGTAACTGTATAAAAAAGACACAGCCTAAAAATAGGTCTGTTGGACAGTAAAAAAGTCAGTGGCCTTGACTTTTTACTGTCCAGCGAATACCTTATATCCGTTTATGATTTTAATTTTTTGTCAGTTTTTTTTGTCCTAAAGACAAAGTGTGTTATGTTAGATCGCAGTTTGGGCAAGTTTTGTGTTGAAAGGTATGGAATGCCGAAAAAATAAAATTCAGATATTAAGTGGGAGTTTTATTTAAAATATAGGTAAGAATCATCTCAAGAGGCAATTTTTATGTTAAATAATCTAATCAATAAAAGCAGGAATGCATAATTTATTTTCAGAGTTTCGTTTAACAATTAAAGAGCAAAATATTAATTTGTTTTTAATTCAACGAAAAAGACACGAACTCCTATTGATATTTGAAACATATTCTGATTACTAAATGTGTAAAACATGAATAATTACCTTGTTCTCAAAATACTGTGTAGGGGGGGGGGCGGTGTAATTCACGCAAAAATCATGGTTATATGCAACTGAGTGAGCATCAGTGAAACTGATTCGTCTGTTTGACATTGTCTCAATTACTACACTAAATTAGTACTTATATAAGTATGTGATGCCTCCCTATTACCCCTCAACATGTCATCTATCTGCGAACGGTTGACTCAGCGGTCTCATAAACTCTTGGATAAGAGGCCATAAAGTTCTTGTAATGTGCAGTTTTGACATTATAGAAAGCATAAATCCCAGAGTGGTTCGAGGGCTCTTCAAATTTTGACAATATAGTGACGGCTGGAATTCCATAAACTTCGAACGCTTACTCGCACTGCAAACGCCAGAGAAATCCCTTTGAATTCGCCGACAGTATAAAGACAGATGGCAAGAGTCCAGGGGGAGAGAGAGCTGTTTTTTGAGGGCAGAGAGACGGATGCTCTCCTAAGCTGCCTTTGAGCCTGGAGCCAACCTGATGATCTAACTATATATTCTAACTCGCTGTACATACTTGCTTTAAATGTAGTATTTGTAGTATGTTTACATATCGTAGTAAAATAGTTGAAGCGACAGGCTTGTCTTATTATTGACGACAGTACACCTACGAGCTGTTCTAGAACAGCTGTTATTCATGCTTACATATTGCGGGATACCAAACAAAAAAACGGGTGTAAACGTAAGGGTTGCGGTCGTCACCGGCTGCTAGATGTTCGAGATGAAAGGAGAGTACCAGATTGTCCAGTTTAACAACAGGACTTCAAAATACAGATAAGTACAGGAACAGTACGTTAAAATACAGCTAATGCTGATCAGGTACCAGGTCCAATAGCCTCTCAACATACTATTTGCCGCACATTACACCGTATCGGTTATGGAAGCGGAAGGCCTGTTCGAAAATCTTTGCTGCCCAGAGCTATTAAGATCAAACTTCTCCAGTTTCCACGAGATCTCAAAGATTGGACAGTAACAGATGATATGGTCAAAATCCTGTTTCCAATTGCACCATACAAATGTCAACATCTGAATATGCAATAAACAGCATGAAAGTATGGACCCTAAGAGAACAGTTATAACACTTTAAGCTGGTGGAAGCAATGTTGTGGCTTCGGGGATGTTTTTCTCAGATTTTGGGGGGCATTAAATCGTCTGGAATAACGTCTCAATGCAAAAATGTATTTATTGTTGCTGACCAAGTACATCCATGGTTTATGCACTGGAGATGGATACTTTCTGTAGGACACTTCTCCATGCTATAAAAAACACATTGAAGCTTATTTGGCCCCTACAATTACGAGATCTTGATCCAATTGAGCATTTGTGGGCTGATGTCGAAAGGGTCATAATAAAGCAGGATCCAGATCCATTAAATCTGAGAGAACTGGAGAGTTCAGTTCATGGGATATGACATCAGATTGTTCAAGCCACTTACCAACATCTCATAGAATAGATAACTTTACAGAAGATTTTAAATATATGAATATTGTATGTTTTCCAAATAAATTGTGACAAATATTATCAGCCAGTTTCGTTTATTTTTCACATTGAAATGAGACATAAATCTACCGACTACTGATTTATAAGGTACTCAAAAATAGAAAAACTATATGAAAATACTGACACGACAAAAATCTTACATAACACACCAAGGTTCTATTGAGGAAACGTTTACCAGTCAGTACATTCTCGCGCACCTCATGAATATTTCAAAAACTCACTATCAAAATATCGGTGTTGCTAGCAAGGTAAATGAGTTCATTTTATTTGTGATGTTATAATTTTCAATGCAAATTTATTGTGCTCTCTAAAGCTATCCATTGTTCTTTCCGACCGAGTTCCATCTGTTTATAAATGATACCAATTTCGTTACTTTAATGTATGCTCCTTTTCTTGTCCCGACAGCATAAATGATAAAGCGAAGTTATAAACGACGGCAGGAAATAGCTAATATTTTTATTGTTTGTACCTAACCTTGAAGAATCATTTGTAAATTTGTTGCGACTGAGCGGTAAAAATGCGGAGTTAGCTCTATCCTTTTTTTGCATTTGTTACACCAATATAATATAATTTTGTTAACATTTCTTAAATAAATGCAACTTCCCAAACTTGGAGAAATGTCATAAAACTCAACATGAAATGCTACATCGTATTCAGCTATCTAAAGTTAACTATTATATCGGCTGAAATCGGGTTTAAAAAGACAGTTTCGAAATTGAAGTTCAAAAATCGAAATTCTGATGGTTTAGACTTTTTTTTTCCTTTTGGAAGATTACTTTTTCACTTTCGGCTCCGAAAACCAAAGTCGTTTGAATATTTTCCTAAATTCCCATTCCCCATCTATATTTATTACGTACATGCAAACTTGCATACCTGTTAATATTAGTAACATTTCATTCAGCTGTGCTCTTAATTCTGCCGAGAATTCTCCTTTTTTAACCAAATAACACGTCGAAAAATCACACAATATGGGAATATGTTTTGAAATCAAGGTATACGGAAAACCAAACAAAAAGAATGTTTGAAAATCTCACAAATTGTAAAATAAAAAGTCTGATTTACAGCTAAAGCAATTTGCACATGATATATTTCATTTTATTACTGGCCACGACAGTCTTGCCAAACACTTAGCCCGTCTGCACACGGAGCAACTCAAAAGAAACTGATAACTGACTCAAATCACAAACCAGTCCGTGATGAGTCGTAACCTATGTAATTGAATGGAGCCACGCACATGGCGCAACTGGTTACAAACCCGTCCGACGGGTTTGTAACCAGTCAGTTATCAGTTTCTTTTGAGTTGCCCCGTGTGCAGACGGCCTTACACCAAATGCATATTACCGATGACTCCTAATGCAAACTCTGTGACCTTTAAGAGGTGATGACTTGATGACAGGTCTCACCTTCTCCGCTGTGCGGCTCTCCCTGCGAAAACCACGTGGGATCGCTATTAGCAAGCAAGGGACCTTATGGGTCTATTGACTCTCACTCTTTGGCTGTGTTTTGTATTTTGTTTTGTTCATTGTCTCTTTTATTTTTGGCCTCAGAGGTCTTTTGCATCCGCCACTGGAAATTTAAAGAATATATTTCATTAAAAAAAACTATGTAATTTTTGCATAACAACTGCCTCTCGAAATCTATGCCTTTCTAGGAAAATGCAATTGCTTTATTTTTCATCACTCAATGAAATTCTCGCTTTTTTTCTCGCTTTTGACAGCAGTACACGATTTCTCTGAATAAATGTACACTGTGACAAGCTTATCCAAAATTTTCTGCAGAACCCAAGATGCTGTACCAAGAGGCTTGGTTAATTTAACTTTAAGGTATAATAATTTAACAACTTTTGCACCGAAAGCCCAGCAAATTAAACCACGCGCTGCATTATGCCCGCTTGGAAACTGTTTCCTGTTTTCCATGAAACACTGTCCTAAAATATACAAGAGAATAAGAGAAGAATAAGTTCAAAAATCTTATACACGATGTGGTTTCAGCTGATTGTCTCCTTATCTCAAATGCATGAAATTCTAAGAAAACTTTTCTAGAATTATCAAAACACACGTTGCCGAGAAATGTAGGGCAGAGGAAACGGAACACATTTTCTACATTTTAATTTATTTCATTATTTGTGCGCACGTAATAAAGAAACACATTCGAATGCAAGAAGTGTAATATCAGGACTTCACACCTTGCGTACGTGCACACACACACACACACACACACACACACATATATATATATATATATATATATATATATATATATATATATATATATATATATATATATATATATATATATATATATATATATATATATATATATATATATATATATATATATAGGTGCATCTTTGCATCTTCACCTGATAGTTAAATCCCCGTCTATCTATTCATTTTTTTCAGTGAATGGATGATATAATAAAAACATTGAAAAAGTTATAAGATTATTAACTTTATAAATCTCTCCATTCTAAAAAAAAGTAACTCTCGCTGCCGCTGTCAAAATCTTGTCACGCTATCTCCTCCGAAACCCTTGGGGGGTACGGGGTCGAGAGCGATAGCAATGGATGCAGAAAAATAGGGGGGACCAAATTAAGACATGTCTCATTTTCGTCGGACTTTAAGTTTTCTTTATTTTATGTTTTGTGGGGAAATACTGACTTTTTCATCTTCAGATTACGATAACTCGCCAAAAAATGATCGTAGAATTTTGATGTTTTTACAATCTAAGACTACAGACATTTCTTTTTAAAACTAAACCAGATTTGTTTTAAAATATTTTAAAACAGACTAATATTTTCATCAAAAAATTAAACACAGTTTTTCAAGAAATATTGACTTTTTCATCTTCAGATT